>WEIV01009793.1:31330-430069 GCA_013390005.1 Calyptomena viridis
TAAAAGCAGATCCCTTGTTTCCTCTAGAAAGGGTCACCATGTCCCAGATATTTTTGTTTAGAGGTATTATCCACCAGCAGCAATACAGCACTCAGTCTACCAGGGCAAACTGGCACTGAGGTCCAGAGTGGGTGTGTCCATGGAAGAGGGGAGAGAGAAACATGCTCTTAAAAGAAGCTTACAGAAAGGAAGATTAAAAAAACAAAACAAAACAAAAAACAAACTGTCTCATTTCTTTCTCTGTGGATCAATTGAGAAAGATCTAACAATTCATTGAATCACTGCCAATCCAAAAAACATTTACCAGCACAGCCGAAAGAGATTTTTAGAATAACAGTGGAGATTCCTCAGCTCTGACAGGACTTGAAAAGTTCAGGGCTATTCTGAAAAGTGGTCTTGAAGGCAAGATCTGAGTTGTGCATTGAAGGCAAGATCTGAGTTGTGCATTTGCCTGAGGAGTGGTGGTGTGCTCACCTTGTCCTTCATCATTAGTAAAATGAGTGTTTGCAGACCTGCAGGATTTCACAAGTGCCTTCTGCTTGTGATGTAATCTGATGGGGAGACCTGGGGACACACAGTTGTTCCATGACTGGTGAGATAATTGTTGTGATGTTGGTCTGTACTATGGTGCACAGCAGTGGCTGATCTGGAACCAGTCCCACTGGTGGTTGTGTTGGATCTCTGGGCTGTGCTAAGGAATTTACCAGACAGAATCTCTTTATACAGGTATCTCTAGGCTTGTTTATGCCCAGGCTTCATAGGGCCATCTCACCAGCCTTCTTGGCTCTGTCTCCATTTATTCACTGAAGGAAAGCCAGACTTTGCCCTCACACATCTGCTCCAAAGGCATTCACACTCTAGACAGTCTAGGTCTGTCTCTAGACAGTCCTGTCTGTAAAGACATCGGGTGATACTTCTTCTCCTCTTTGCTTTGTTCCCCATTTTGCTTCAGTCAGATCAGGATTTCAAGGTAAAATCTTGCAATTAAGAATAAAATAGAAATGGACATAACTTGTGATATTTGCACATTTTAGATCTACATGCACCAATTGTAATTAATCCAGCCTAAAGTCCTGTTTGAGCCAGAGAATTTCACTCAGTAATTCCTGAAGAATTCCTTTGATTGCTTTGATGTTATTTGACTTCCCCTTTGGCAAGTCATGGTCTCCTGTAAAATTCAATCTCACAATTACCTGAGCTCCCACTGTTAAGTACGGAATAGTCCTGACTCCCATGGAGTCTGTTGAAATCAGCTCCGGGCAAGATCAAGCCACAAGTCTATTCTTCCTCCTCCCCTGCACATCCAGTTTTGTTGCTTGTTACATTGCCAAGCCTTGCCTTTAAGAGTCACCGGGTACTGCATTTGTACTGCAGTCTACCCAATTCCAACACCTCCGAGATGAGCCTGTGTTAAAAGGGCAGATCCTGTATAATAAAATGTCATAGGCCAAGGACACTGAATGCCATCATCATGAAATGAAGCTGACATTGGTAGTACATGCAAATTCAGTTGGAGACCCACATCGCAAACTGCCATGTAAATCCACACACTGACATCTGCAGGCACAAGCCCTTGGTTCGGGACCTTAACAATGTCAGAGAAGGTAGCTGCCAGGCATTGACTTCTGGGTCTGATTTACATGGAAAATTTGCACCACAGTGGCATAACCTTTTCAGTGCCTTTGCTCTGAGCAGAAAAATGAATTGTTTCAGACAACTCAGGATGTGTTTCCCGGACCACAAATGATAAACTGAGCCACAAGTGGCCATCAGCAGAATTACATTTCTGCCTGTGCACCTGCTCTTAAAACCTCCCCCATGGCAAGAGAAAATGGTATTGCTTCAACTTTCATGTTTGTGTAGTCAACAGAAGGAATCAGGTTGGGCTAGAAGAGTGATGTAGGACTTAAGCAATCATGGCTTCCCATTAAGGCTCCTCAAGTGATTCCATGTATGGCTATGGACGCTTGCAGCTCTGTAGTCAAACTGCTGCAAAACATGTGGACTTTGAGTCTGCTAGGGCATAGCCATGAGGTAGGTTTATTGTGCCCTTCCCATCTGCTGTAGAGGGACATGGTCAGGGTCTGGCCACATCCATCTCTGTATCCATGTGTCCATATGAAAGTTTCTCAAGCTTCCTACTTCCTTCTCTGTGGCATGGTAAAATAGCTCCTATCCTAATAAAGATTAGAAAGGCAAACAGCCTCATCCTGTACCAGGCATCATCAGACCTTCTTCCTGCCCCTGGAGATATCAATGCTATTTATCTTGTTCTGAATCTCTGTCTTAATATCTGCAGCTTCTTGTTTCAAATGATTAGTGATCTGATGACTGGCATTAACAGTGATTAACAGAAACTCTGCAGAGAAAGAAGCACTGACTGTGTATACACCATCTGAACTGGGGCAGTCAGTGAGTAGACTCAAGAGAGATTTATTCTGCATCACTCCAAGCCCTAGAAGAATGATGCTAAACTCTATCCCTGCTTTATGAAGCCTCTTATGGCACCCCACTGCTAGATTCAACAAACCATTTTGCATATATTTACTTTCTTCCTAGCCCATAAAAGCTGGCTTTCCTTTATTAACTACAGTTTACTGCCATTCTCAGCAGAAGCGAATAATGGAAATGAAACTGTACTCATTCTGAAGAACCCAGTGTGCTTCCAGATGTTGTTCACATCGGCAGTGTCTTGTCAAACTGTAATTGCATGTATTGTGATTATAAAATGGTTAATAAACACACGTCTGCCAGATATTATCACTTCTTCCACCCCGTATTACCACTGCAATATATGAATCCTTTGGAGGCCCCTGTTGTTTCTATATCCCTGACTCCCATAAAACCTCAGTGCCAGGAAGTGCTGAGCAGCCAATACTGGTCCTCCCCTCCCTGTAGGAGATAATAGTACCTGGAGGAGACGCTGGGAATACTTCCTAGGAGTCTGGCTAGAGTGGAGGAGATGGAGTGAACATCAGAGCAGGCTTGTCATGCCAATGCCATGACCAGCACTGTGGTTATTCACATTACTCTCTTCACCTTGGAGTGTAGCAGGCTGCTCTGTAATGTACTTTTCTCGAGTCAAAGTGCTCACACTAAAGTATTTTCAGGCTTTACCTTTCCATAGATTGAAATATTAGTTCAGATCATAATAATGTGCTCAATATCTTGGGTAACTGACTGTAGAAAGATTGTCGGGAAAATTATTTGCTTCATGCTTTGGTGGACCCCATTCATAGTCTTCCTCTTATTTGGGAATGGTAGATGAGGACTACAAACATTTGTGACTAACCCTTTCCATAGCATCAAAATTATTTTGTATGGCAGACACAAGATGCAATTCTGATGACTTGCAAGTGGTGTGTTTCCCCCAGCCTGCTGGAGGAGACCTTACGAAAGAGTGTCATCATGAAAAATCATGACTGGGAGGTGGAACAGAGTCAGCTTACCAGGAGTCCTCTACAGGATGAAATGGCCTCATTGAGCTCTTCCATTACAGATCAGAAGTAAGGACTCAGTTTGATCCCCTATGCCAAATAAACAATATTTGCAGCCACTTAATTGTGATGGGTCATGGGATGTGGCTTTCAGTGATCTCATTGCCCCAGAGAACTACCAAAGAAACTTCTGTTTCCTTGAGCAGCCTTCTAAGCTTGATGAAGTTTGCTGGTTGCTCTTTTCCCAAACAGCCTTGAGAGCACAAATATGGGTCGTGTCTGTTCCTTTGGTTGGATGTGTGTGTGTGTTGCTCTGCTTGAAACCATAGCACACAGTTGTTGGCAGCACTCTCAGTAAATCCAGCTGCACTGTTTAGCAGTTTAATTATAATCTCTGTGCCTATGGCACCTTCTATCCAAGAATCACAGAGCTCTTTACAAGCATTAATTCATTTTCAGAGGTAATCTGGTGAGGTAGCTAAAACTCCTGTCCATTTTCTAAATGTATGTTAGGAGAGGAGGATGGAAAAGAACATGAAGACACAGAGGGATGAAAGGTACAAGTTTCATTCATGCATGTGGTCATTTAAGACTCCAAATGTATAGGTGTAATTTTTTCACTAAATTGCACACCCCAGTGCAGGTGAAGCCTTCATAGGGATCCCCCAACTCACTGTGCTCCAACCCTGCAATTTTTAGCCACGTTCAGAATCCAGTTGTGTGGACATTTTTGCACATGAAACTGCACAACTGGAAAAATCATGACCCAGACAGCCTGACACAATTATCAAAAGCTGTTAGCAGAGCTGGGGTCAGAATCTATGTGTCTCCAGCCTATCTTTGCATCTGTCCTTTCTGTTCTGAGTGAAGACTCCTGAGGATGGTCCTGCCATGGTGTTGCGTGACTTGTCTTGGTGCCAGTGGCTCTAATGCATGTTTGAAACTAGTTTGGCACCTCAGAGGAGAAAATCAAAGCAGATCTTTACACTGCATCTACTGTACCATGTGTGTAGTCACTCTGGTGATAAGTTCTGACAGAAGAATCTTACTAAAGTTCATTCCTGACAAACGATACAGATGTGGATATAGGGGAAAAACCACATACTGTTAGCAGTGACAAGGTAACCTTTATCAGGGTACAGTCCTATTAATTGCTGCAAAATTCCTACTGTAGGGAGGTTCATTGGGCTCACAGTTGGCTATGTCTTCACTTGCTTTTGTTCCAGTACAACTTTGACATTATAATTAATTTTCTCTCCTTGCTTTCCCTTGGGGCCATTGTCTCTGTCAGTCCACAAAGTATCTCTCAGCAATATTTCAGGAGAAGCTCATAAGCTAGATAAACCTATCTATCTCCAGGTTCCAAAATCTGGGCCTGTTTCCTCTCCTTCTGTGCTATTGGCCTCAGGAAACAAAATGTTTTTTATGATTTAGTGTCTGATTTCTGTGCTGAGGCAAAAATGATGCAATCACTACCATTTGTTTTTGTGGTAGCATCGTTTGTACAAACGCATCCCTGATGATTCATAGGCAATTGCAGTTGGTAGGTACCAGGATGTATGCACTGAATGGGTTTTTTGTAATGTATTCACTAGAAATTAAGCTGAAACTTAAAAGCTCATTTTCCAGATGCCATTGATGCAACTGTCAGACAGGAACAACTCCCAATGCCTGCTTGCCTGAGCCAGAATCGAACTGGAGATTTGCAAGTAAAAAGCTTTGGCTTACATTTTCAATCACCAGTAACAATTTTTTTGGCATTCAGCTTTACCAAAATTGGTGAAAATCTACTCTCCCTAGATCAGGTCACCTTAACTTTTCTCAGATTGGACACCCATAAGCAGAGCCACTGGAAACCACTAGCAGGCTGAGGAAATATTTATATTTGTTTCCAGCCATGAAACACTTGATGCTTCCATGTATCCTACTTTTATATATACAGTGAAGCTTGTTGGTCCTAATGGAAAGCCTGTTATCCTAAGTACCTTACAGGCATGCAATGGGAAGAACAGTTGTTACCCTGAAGAGCACACAGCCCAGAGCACACTTACACAGTCTCAGGCTTAGAGGTGAAAGCATAGAGAGATAAAATGTAAAGCCTTCTAAATCAGCCATCTGCATTTAGGAGCTCAGTGCCCAAATTGAGGAGTATGTCCCACTGAAAGTCAGTGGCATTGAAGATGTCTTGAAAGTTTGATAGACTTCCTCAAGGTCACCCAGGGTGTTTGGAGGGGTAGGAGCTGTCTACAGAACTCAGAAGTCCTTAGCCAAAACTTAAATTGCACTCTTTCTGCTCCACAACTGTCCCTATCCACACAAAACCATTATGAAAAGAACTTGATGAACGTGCTCAGGCAACATATCTTCTTTTCTTTTTTTTTTCCTGTCTGCAGAGAAGATAATAGTAATTACTCTGTATTCTGGAAAGCAAAAAATAAATAAATAGATGGAAATCTGGAGGAAAAATAATCCATAAATTAGAAACTGATGATTTATGAGGCACCACCTGAGGAAAATTCTCCATCTCTTTTATGCTTGGCTATTTCAGTGCTGCATTCTCAGGCTGAGAGAACGAATCCTAATATGCAGATGAGGCTGTGATAATGATTTTGTGCTGCCTGGATTACAGAAGCATATTTTTGATGCAGATGTATTTAAAACATCTTAGCAGGGCTCTGAGTTCCCTGCATAATTTGATGAACAGTAAGTAAGACACAGGTATGCCATGCAAGCAACAAAATGTTAAAAGGTTATAGAAGTGTATTACATCCAGTCATGTGAGAGAGCAAATTAACAGCGCTGTTCTTCCAAAGAGACACAGGCTGTAGAGGGAAGATCATCAAGTTGATCTCACTGGGAGAGTTAAAAAAAAGAAAAAGACTAAAAGAAGCTTTTTTTTTTGGACTTGCCAGCTCTTGCCAGTGGGCTGCAGGGACTCAGCTGTTCTTTCAGCTGAGTTTTGGTTTACTTTCAATTTCTTTTATATATATATTTAAATAACATGGGAAAAATATATTTATTCATGCAGTGGCATTTCCTGTGCTTCTTTGAGATATCAGTAAAAGAGTCTTGGCACCAAAATCAACCACTTCGTAATATTTTCCCATTAGTTTGCTCTGTCAGTAAAATGGGAAGCATGACTTTCCAGCATACATTTCCTACTGACATTCAATCAAAACACCTGACCTAACGTTTTAGCACTGACACCCAAATTACAGGGCATTTTCTGAATAGCTACCGATTCCTTTTTTTCTTTTTCTCCTCTTCTCTACCTCTTTTTCTCTCTCCTTCCTGTCCCCTTTTTTCCTTTAATGCAATGTGTGATTGTTCCTTGTCAGGCTGGAGCACGTTCCCATCCCGTTAAGTGTCAGCGTGCTGCTATCGGCTTGCAGCAAATTGTGCTTTCCCCAAGCGGTGGCTGATGGAATGAATGGCAGCTCGGAGATAGTCCTGTCCTTCACAATGCAGAAAGGCCGAGAGTTCCCACAATTGCTTTTCCCTGCAAGCGCATTATGGTAGCAGGTCGAGGGAGTCAGATAGTTGGAGGGGAGAGAGAAGAGAATTAAAAATAGGAGTCTAGAAAACTTAGCAATATCCTGATTATAATCAGATGGAAGCAAAGAGTACAGCCATTAAAAAAAAATCACTTAGAAAAAACCTCTTTCTCTCTCTCCAAAGTATTTGTGTCTGCTGAATCTCAAGTGGTTTTGCAAGGCTGAGGTTTAAGGCTTTAAGCTGAGGAGGAAGCCACAGCTTCATCTCCTCCTACCTCCATGGACAGAAAGGTGATGTTCACTGGCAACTCTTTCATCCTTATGTGCTTGTCACTTAATTTCCCCCCACTCATATCCAACATGTGTTCTGTGCAGAAGATTCCTCCTTAAAGGTTTGCCTTTGCCCCTGATGGTTTAGGAGTTCACAGCCAGTGAGGTCTGCCCTAGGACTTTCTCCATTGAGAACCTGGGGATAAACCTTGTTAAATATCTTGATTTTGTTGCTGTTGTACTTTTAAAATCACATTTCCTAGGTAACATGTCCTAAATTGTATTTCAACCTCACCTACTGCTGATATCCATGATGTGATAGCTGTGAACACCTGTTTTGTGATTGTCACCCCATTGCCAGGTCACCGGGTTCCACAGGACTAGGGCTCTGAACAGTTCTTCCCCATCCAAAAGCATCAGCCCCCATCACTCCTGTCATTTTAGGAAGAAATTATTTACTGTGAGGATGGTGAGTCACTGGCACAGGTTGCCTGGAGACATAGTGGATGCCCCATTTCTGGGAGTGTTCAGGTCAAGGTTGAATGGGGCTTGGAGAAACCTGGTCTAGTGCAAGGTATCTCTGCAGGGGTGTCGGGATCCCATTATCAGATCTTTAATGTCCTTTCCAACCTAAGCCATTCTGTGATTCTTTGATCACATTCTCTCATGCCAGCTGATAATTGTTGTGGGCTGATGCCCAACTGAGCATCCCTGGCTCTCTCTGCAGCAGGGTGCTATAATACCATCTCCCATTACACCATTGACAGCTGCAGGTAGAGAGAAATTCAAACCATATTAAAAATAGGACTTGGACCAGGATTTCGTGCAGTCTGCTGTTTTAAAGCATATTAAAGGTGGGCGATAATTGCATTACATGCTGCATTACACAGTGCTATTGGTGAAATCTGAACATAGACCTCAGCTTTTCTTCCAGATGTCTATCTTGGCTGATACACCAAGAGAGGGAGTCAAGTGGCACTTCGGATGGGTCTCCTATCCCCTGCCCCACTGGATATGAAAAAAACGTGAAGCTGTTTCAGGAACTGCTGGAGCAACACCTGCTCCACCTTCACTCTTCCCATGTCAGGGTGGGGCACAACTGCACATCGTTGCCCTGTTACATACAAAGAATATGTCAGGGTTTGTCTGTGTCCAGTGGCTGCTCCCAGCTGCTCCTTTGGTGTTCCAGGTACCACAGCCTGGACCTGGACTCTGCCCCTACCCTGGCATTGTGTGGAGGAGATGGGGACACTGCTACAGCAGCAAAGAGCACAACCTGAGAGCGTCACTGGACATTGCTCCAGAGAGCCCCTGGCCACTATTAAACCCTGCCAAGGATGCTACAAGGCTTTCCTGAAGAGCTCTGAAGCAATAAGCACTTTTTTGCCCTCCTGCCACCTCAAACAGTAGCAGCAGCTGTTACCAAGCCAACAGTAAAGCAAATGAAGCTCTTGTGCTGGGGCTGGGAGATGCTGCTAATGATATTCACTTGCTGTGGTTCAAAAGTGCTGGCAGAGTGATTACAGAACAGTTTGGCATCCTGGACATGGAAACACTGGACATTTATGCAGGGGTGAGTGTCCACTGTCTATTCACAAATTCTACGCATTTATGCACTAGAAGCTTTATGAGGAGAGCCAAAAGATAATAATAAAAGAAACAAGAGATACTTTCCAGGGGCCCCATCTAGCTCCGTCTCCGTTGCCATGTGTGGGAGTTGCACCGGGCTCTGAGCAAACAGACGGTTTCTCCTCACTGCCTGGGTTGGCGGCATATGGCTTTCCAAATGCGTTTAGTTTCAAGGTTTGAGCTTGTATCCAGCTTCTAACTTCCAGCAGGTCCCCATCACTGTGTTTCATCTGCCTGCCAGTGTGATGGGCCAAATGCAGTTCCTCTCTACTTTGACTACATGTTCCCATAGCACGAGAAATATTGCAAAGCTGGGCCCAGAGTTACCCACATCTCCCAAAACTTACATGCTGGCATGGAAATATGATGGGATTATTGGGTTCCGGGTAGCCTTACCAATGCAAATAAGTGGCAATAAAACAACTAAGAGGATGCTTTTCCTGTGACAGTCATATTTCTGGTCTTACTTTTCCCTTACTTGACTGTTTTTGTCATTCTAGGCTATGGGATCTTTGGAACACAGTTGTCTCTACTTGTCCCAGACCTACCACATTTGGATCCCTATAGAATAATGTTAATTCTTTCAATTTCATTCTTATCTGAAGCAGTGATCTTCCACTCGCAAGTATGAAAGTAGCCTTTGTAATGCTACCTTAGCAAATGCTCCTGCAGAAAATTCCTGTCAGCTAAAGGGCTCTTTCATCCAGGGCAGAAAGATGTAGTTGGAAATTAATGGCCAAGAGTTGAAGCCAGACAAATTCAAAGGAGACATAATGAAATGAGGTTAGCATTTTAAGCAATGAGGTTGGTTAAGCACTAGTCCACAGAAAATGGTAGATTCCTTATATTCACCTGGCCTTAAAACAAGCCTAAAAGCACTTTCTGGAAGATCTGTTTTAGCAGACAGAGGTTGTTAAACTTGCACATGGTTATTGGGTAAAATGTAATGGCCTGAAATAAACAGGAGGTCATCTGAGCTCTGCTAACGGCCTTTTCTGGCCCTAAGCTCTATGACTCAATGAACAGCATGCATGTAAAAATATATTCTCTAGAGCAAGCTACTTAAATACATGCCTAACTCTAAGCATGGAAGTATTCCATCTCTCTTCTGTGGGACTTGCCTACTAAATCAAGAGTCATGTCCTGCTTGATCTGATACACCTTGAAGTCAGCGGAGATCTTATCCCTGACCACTTCAGGCTGCAGGATCAGGCTGTCAGAAACACATAAATAGGTAAGTACAATTCCTGGAAATGTGTTTTATGCTGAAAGCACTTTGCACTTGTATGGGTTCTGTCTGATGAAGGATCTTAAAGCACTTTGCAAACATTAATTCGCTACTTAATTAAACTTAAAACACAAAGCAGATGAGCTTTGTGTCTTTCTTCAAGCACCATTTATCAAAGGAACAGGTTGCTCTTGTCATGCTGATAACAGTGAGTAAGTTTCCCGCTTGCATTGTGTTTCTAAATCCAGTTTAAGATGTTTTCCTTCAATATGAATAATTTTTGAACCATTTTTGAAAGAAAAATGCAATCCAAGCACACTTACTTATTTTGTTGGTGATGCTGGAAATTAGAGTACAAATGCTTTATCTGCATTACAAATACTATTACAAAGTGCTGTGGTGCTTTAATCTATCTTCTAGAATTTTTTTTTATTATTATTCATGCTCGAAGTGCTTCATCTTAATGCTCACAGTAGTTACCAAAGCCACACACAGCAGCTCCAACCTCACTAGAGGGTTTTCTGTGTTTTGTTTTCCTTTTCCTGATGCTCTTATTACTTGGATGACATTAAAGTATAAACAAGCCAACAGATGTGCCCACAACCTGGTAGCTCTCTTGGTAGAAGGAAATACTTGATTGCAGGAAGAGGGGTTTTGTGTGTGTGTTAATATTGGGATAGTGTCCTAAGTGCTATTTGACAATGGTGTTATCAAAAAGTAGATTGGAAAATGTTGCCTAAAATCACAAGGGAGACTGTATATAGCTACAGGGAAAGACTTGATGGTGCTGGATTTATATTTGAGTTGGCTTGACTGATGTTCCAGCCCCTATTCTGAAGCACAGATATGCCTGTCTCTCTCTGGCTGTTAAAAGCCAAAGGGTGATGGATCTGAGGCTGCAACATGAGAGGAATCACTGGAGTTTCAGTTTCTTCAAAATGCACCATCTGCTTAGCGGCCAGGGCAAGTCTAAGACAGGAGACCTCTCATTTCGAAGGATGAACCCTCATCTTTAGTCCTTCCTACAGATAAAGGGAAGCCTGACAGATGTAAAATGTTTTTATTTAAGGACAGTGGCTCCTGTGAAGAATAACATCCCGGGTGGATGTCCCATCTCCTCTATTCATTACTTGCTAAAATCCAGCGTAGACTCAACTTGAGACCTTGTGCTCCCAGAGACAGAGCTGCTGGAAGGGTGACCACACCAAACAGGCTGCACCCATGGCAAAGCAGAGAGGTTTTCCTGTATTGCTGCATTTGGGGGACAAAAGGTCACCTACTGTAAAGCAGTGGTTCCATTCAAGCAGCAGCAACTAAGGCACATTGCAGCAGGTGAGAGTCTGGTCCACAGCAACCAATTCTATTCTGTGATTACTCAGAACAGGCTCAATCGTTTCTTGGGTCATTTGATAGTTGGGTGAATTAGGACTCACAAATATTCCTACCAAAATTCCCCAAGATATCTTCTTTTATCTGATTTCTCTCTCTTCCCCTTTTTTAAAACAAAATCTCATCAATCAAGCTATTACGAGGAAATGTTACCATTTTAAGTGCATTTGCTATGTATGGACAGAGTCAACAGACACATCCAGCACATAAAAATTTGATAATCCACATTTCAAAAAGAGATATCAAAAGGCATAATTTAATATGTTCTCATTGAAAAAATAATGAACTGCACATTCCTTAGTACTGTATACTCAACAATCCTAATTACTGAAGCTATTTACATTAGGAAGATGATTTTCACAACCTGAAGGGTTAGAAGGAGATGATGCGGGTAGGCTGTTTTATTTTTCTGTTGCATTTTGATTTTCAGTTAAAGCCAGGTCTTCTGATTCCTGGGAACCTGATGCACCATCCTCCAGGACCAGCACTGAACTACAGATCGAGCCATGATTTTCATGGTCATCATAATCTCTCTCAAGATGGAGAATGAATTGTGCTATTGCACTGGAAAATGCTTGGCAAAACCAAAGCCTCTGGAATTTCATGTGTGGTGTTTATATGTGGTCACTAAAACTTACAAGATGGTGGCTTGTTTCTCCATATTTTCACACCTTTGGAAGGAAGAGTGGAGTTGTGATAGTTTGGGGAACATCCCGTAGAGTTCAGATGGGTCTGTGGACAGACATCCTGTAGAAGCAGAATGTGCTTGTTTGGGACAACCTGCAACAGGGCTTTGTCTTTTTTATGTGTTTCAGGACAGATAAGAACAAAGAGATATGAAATTATTTCATAACCTGTGTTTTAGGCTGACCTGCTCAATCACTGAGATGTTGTGCTGTGGAAATGGAGCATTTAGTCCTTAAGTGTTTGTGATTCTCCCATCTTGCCTCTGTTCATGGAAGAATACAGGAAGGTGGTAGCACTTTCACATTAGAGTTTGGTGCACAAATACTTCCTAACAGGAGGGCATGTAACCCTGAGAGAATGTGCTGCAATATATGCAAATGTGTCAAATTTGCAGTCTACTTCCTACCCACCTTCTTTTGCAGAAGGTATTAGCAGGTATGCAAAGCTCTAAAATTATCCAATTGAGAGGAATGCTATGAGAGGATCAGGAGGGGCAGGTATCCCAAAGTTTGAGGATTCAATAGAATGGATGTACACTGAACTCTGTCCTCCCACCCATCCCTAATAAAGAGATTAATCATTTCTCCCTCCTACTGCAGGAAAACCTAAAATCATAAACACCTAATTGTGCTGGGGGCAGTGAATTCATGTGAAAACTGTTGGCCTGCTGCTGATATGGAAGGAGTTGGAAAACCTAAAGGCAGAGTTCCTTTCACTTGCTTTTTTCCCCTGTAATTTGGAAATTCAGTGACAGAAGGATGATTTTCAAGCTAAATCCTCTCTGGATTGCTGAAACACAGACACCCAGAATTTGACATTTTGAACAAAACAATGCTTGATGCAGACAAGTAATACAGCAGCTATGCTCTTGCAGTGAGGATTTTTATTCCTCCTGTAACAGACATTTTTCTTCTCTGCTCTCAACAGGAAACCAGAATGTTCTGTACCCTCAGAATTAAACAGTGGTAGATTGGATGATTCTTTCTATGTGTTGGGAATAAAACATCTTCATTACTTTGTGTCATCATGTAAAAAATTAAAAAACCCTCACCAATCCAAATATGCAGTTATCCATGAAAAGAAACATTTGCAGAGGTGGGGCTTGGGTCTGAGCTGAGTAAATATCTACCTAGACCTTGAATGCATCCAGATCTGCCTGTTGGTGAGCCAGGGAACACTTTGGATTAGTGGTCCTGCATCTCCATTGTGCTAGTTTCACTCTGTGTGTCTGAACAGCTCTGAGAATCTGGATCTGGATTAGATGGGTGGTTCTCTGCTGCCCTTTACATTGGATTAGGGAAGTACAAGGTGATTCTCCAGCCTTAGCCCAAAACATTCAACTCTCCACAGTTGTCTGAATGCAACTGGCAAACTCAGAAGCAAAGACATCCTTATAATCATAGAATAATTTCTGTTGCAAGAAACCTCTAAGGTCATTAAGTCCAACCATTACCCCAGCAGTGCTCAGTGCACCAGCCAGAGCTATGGAATGATCTCGAGATCACATCAGTTGGTGCTGAGTTTTGCAGTGGCAGACAAAAACATGGACTGGAGAGCAGCAAATTAAAAGGAATTAAGACACATAGGATAGAAAACCTCTGGTTCCACTCCAAGCCTCAGGTTTGGCTGAAGCTCACGAGGCGCAGAGAATGATTTGGCTTTTGAGTCAAACGGTGGCCCCTCTTCCTCCTGCCCTCTGGAAGAATCGCCACTTGGTAGATCCCGAGAGGAGAGGAATCCCCTGAAGGGGGTTTGAAACCATCCCGCTCCCATCCCTTGCTCTTTGAGAGCTCTGGCAGTTCGAGAGGATCCCGGGGAGAGGTGGCCACAGGGTGTCACTCGCACCCCACGAGTGAACCACCGCACTCCCCGATCTCCTCCTGGGGCAGGATGGGGGTGAAAGAGGGTGGGAATGGCTCCAGGGGTTACACCTCGGAACAAGAAAATACACACCTTGGTGTTGCTGGTTGGGAATCGCCATCCTTTTCCACATCACTTTTGATAGCCAGGATGCAGCTGGAGTTTCCAACCTGCTCATTCATTCTCCACTGGCTGCAGCCAGAGAAAATCTCCCAGGGAATGAATTATCATGGTCCAGCGCAGACACAAGCCGGTCCAGAGAGGGATGTGTGGGAGTATGAAGGAAAGGGGGAGCAAATAAATAGAGATTTGTAATAACTTGCACTATTAATATTTGCACATTTCAAACTGTCTTCACGCTTTGTTTCCAAATTTCTTTTAATGCGAAGCAGCTACTACCAAGAGGCTTATTTTTTTAATTTAATTTTCTTAGGCTCACAAGATTTTTCTCTTTTGGACCAGGTTCTTGCAACATTTGGTTTTAAGAACAATCCTTATTAAGCTCTATCTAGCAGTTTATCTGTCACAGACATTTTCTGCATATACAATTGCACTGTCAAGTGCCTAAGATTTTTGAGCTCAAAAACCTTACATTTGGAGGTGGCAGCTTGGGGCATGTGAGCCAGGTGGCCTCAGGAAAGCTGATTCAGCACGTGGCTTCTGCCACTGCCTGCAGGACTTGGCCAGCAGCAGAATTTGTGTCCTGCTGAGGCAACTATGACTTCCAACAAGCTTTGCTTCTTGACCTGGGAATAGGGATTGGGCAAGGAATGGAGGCACTGAGCTTTCCCCTTCTCAATGCTTTTGCTGCATGAATCACATCTTGCCTGCCTCAGGCATAATCCCTCCTGCTGGGTTTGTAATTTGCCCATTTGTGTCAATTTACAGGTTAAAAAGAAGGGTACCAGTCCTGCTGCTGCTGGGTCTCCAAACAGCTTGGGTGGAACTTTCCACCTGGATATTCACACTGTCTGGGGATATGGGTGAAATACACTTTCTTCTCGCATGCAGATCACCAGGGTTCATTGGAAGAACGCTTGGCCTAGTTACCCCTTGCTCCCCCTTTTCTCCTGTGAGTTCTTTAAGCATAAAGAGTTTCTTTTTGTCTCAAAGGACTCAGCATGATCCACTGAAAAGAAAAAAGGGAGACAGAGAGAACTCCTACCCTTCTCCCTCTAACATCTTAGCTGGCTCGTCAGCAAATCTGTAGTGTACGTTTTTCCTGGTTGTATGAAACACTCTGCTGGGGGGTAAAAAAAAATGAAAAAAGGAAAATATCTGATATTTAATAGTATTAGCTGTCCAGCATTCAAATATATGCAATGATAAAATCTTTGAACTAATCTTCTGCTATGTTCCTCTTCACAACCTGTCTTAAATAGCGACAAGAAACTTAGTCTGTGCAAAATTCTGAGGAAATGGCACAAATAATTCTTTAGTACACTGCCCACTCCACAGCTGTAACACTATGATATGTTGGCTACTTTGGCATCTAGAGAATCAAGGAGAGGAAGCCAACAGATGCATATGCCTTTTGCATAAAATCTGTTCTGTAAAGTGCCTCAAGCTACTCTGGATGATTTGTATGCTGTCACTAGGGGCAGAGGTGCCATCTAGTTTGTTTGCTTGGAGGGAGTCCCACATGTGGATCCAGCACAGGAGGAAGCACTGCAATATCTTCAACCTCAGGAGCAAAGAGCCCTGTCCTGAGTGATTCCCTTTGTGCTCCTTTCTGTTGCTTCTCTAGGTCCTCCTGACCCACTGGAGTGAGAAATCAGATCTGTTTGGAGCATATGGAGTCATTCCACATCACTAAGTTAGCCTGGAAATGGGAGTTGGCAGTGACTGTTATCTATTACCACTCGACAGAGGGTTGGCTCCCTGTCAGATTTGTCTCTAGAGTCTCCTTCCACAGGCATGTGTGTCCCCATTGCAAAACTCACCATCCCAAATGACATCAACTGTGCCTTCACCACAGGGGCTGAATTAGCCCTAGAGACTCCCTCATCCCTCAAAAGCTGGAGCCAAGTCATGCTAGGAAAACAGCAGGACAAGGAAATTGTGCTTTCTGAGTCCCACTTGTTTTATGGGTAGGTCAAGACCTCCAATCACCAGGGTCATCAATCCAATTAGAGAGCATACTTAACAAAACCCCGTGAACACTCATTATCAGCAAGAGTGCTGCAATGTGTGCAACAACACAGACACAGAAGCAATCCAGTGATGCTGACCTGTTCAAAGGACTTTTCCATGGACATGGTTTCTGTGGCTGCTCCTGCAGCTTCCCAGCCACTGTCAGTAAATCAGAGAAAGCTGGTATTTGTGAGTTTAATTGTGCCTGCAATTAATGCAGAGAAGATGGAAGCCATGGGCTGCTGCAAGGCTGCTTCATTTTGGTGAGTTTGTGAGATTAATTCCAGTGACCTTCACCTGGTCACTGAAACTCCAGATATTCTTCGAAAATGTCTGGCTCTCTCTCTTCTCAGATCCAGTTTCAGCTCTCACTGAAGCTGGTTTCTCCTTCAGCACAGATGTCTTTGCAGACATCCTGCTGATTTCCTCCATCCTAGACTGAGGGACTCCAACTTCCAGTTGGCACAGACCATCAATCTAAAAGTGTCCACTGAGTCTTTCAGACTTCCAGCTCAACCATCCTGGCTGTCTTTAAGCATGATTTGCCTCAGAGAGCCCTGTAACACTATAGCTTCCCAGGTGGGCACCTGTTTTTGGAAGACTTCATTTCCCCTTGATATTTCTAAACATGATGCTCTGCCCTGTACACAAACAGCTAGAAACCAAAATGGAAACAAGGAAAAATATGACACCCTCTGTTAATAAATGCAAAGCGATGGAAAACAATTTTGCCAACTAGGCAACTCAAATTAGACTTCTCTCTCAGAGGAATATGGTCGATTTGTAGCTCTTATTACAGTGTAATGCTATTTCCCTAAAAGTTTGTGTGTGCATTTTAATGAATTCATAAAACCCGGACTGTAAAAGCCCCATGGGGGAAACCTGGCAGCTCTTTAATTCAGCATTAAAGCTCAACTGATGTCAATTGAATTGATTTCTACACATAGAAATTGCATTCATTGAATGAAAACTTTAGCCCCTGCCATTCCCCCTTTTAGAGCTCACTGTAACACAATTGGTTCCTTGAGTCAGGTTCAATTACATGTTGAAAGTTTATAATCTGGTGGGCTGAATGGAGGCTGTGAAATCAAGAAAGAAAACCTAGCTAACCTGATTAAACCTTATACCACGGCCATCCTGGAGCAGTGAATCCTTGCTGTAGCACAAGGGGCCAGCTCCTCTCTGAGTAAGCAATGAGTCCTGATTGCAGCCCAAGACTTTATTCTGGCAACAACCACAGCGGCCTCAGTGTCTCTAATGGGAGCTCAGAGCTCTGACCTAATTTTAAATTTCTCCTCTTTTAGCCTAGTGAGAGATTTGAATCAAAACAGGAATTGTGAAGGGAAAGGAAATATTTGATGGTTTTGCTGGGTTTGGATTGTCTTCTAGTGTTAGACACATCTGTGTTAGGGTATGACCCTATGAAGAGTAATTTGCAGTTGAGTTTCATATGGGTTTTACATCCCTTGACTTTTGCTATTAGCCTGGGGAAACTCCAGTAATCCCCCAAATTTTGACCTGCATAGGATGAAAGCCAGGAAAGTTTTAGTTGTTGGAAAGTTTTAGTTGTTTCCACAAACTCCACCTCAGTTTGCAGGAGTAGTTGCTGACTGCTGCAGGTATTTCAGCAGATGCAATCTGCAACAGATCCCGTATTTTGGGTTTTATTTCTAGAATTGCTCCCAGTTCTCCTATGAACATAGTGGAAATCTGATGAAAGCAGTCTTCATTTGCACTGTTCTGTTGAGGGTCAGATTAATGTTAGTTTTCTCTTTGCTTTTCCAGTGTTCTGAGTACTTCTAATGCTCTTTCACTGCTCCCAGAGCCAAAAGCATATGAAGAAAAAAATTACACGATCTTCCCACTATTAAAAACCAATCAAATGGGCTTTTTCTGTATTTCAGCCTTCGGTAGAGGATTGACTTGTTCAAACCATGTGCTTATCCTGAGCCAGCATTACCATAATTTATATGGCACAGAGCCACCTTCTAAAATCCCCTTCAGTTTGTTTTGGTCATATGCAAAGAATTATTCCCTAGTAACAACAGTGAGGGTTGGTATGGTGTATTCCAGCCAACAGCCACAAGGCTTATTACAGACACAGACCCTCACACACCCATCTGAGACAAGTGTTATGATCCTGTTTTATGGATGGAGAGAGTGAGCAATAGAGATGTTCAGCAACTTGGGAGGAGCTGTCTGATTTTCTGAATGCCGGACCTGTGCTGTGGTCTCCACCTCAGTTCCTCCATGGGGTGTGTAAGACATGCCTGAGCCCTAGAGTCCAAAGTTTTGGATGAAACAGCTTTCCTTATTCTGACATCTCAATGTACTGTTTAGACATATGTCCCCACTGGCAGCCCCTCATCCAGCCCAGGGCTGCCTGTGGTCACTGTAATAATATCAAACTAAAGAAATTTTAATCCTTTAGTGAAAGATCATCACAGGTCTCTGCTTTAATTTGGTCTGCTGATCTAAAGAAAAAAAACCTCATCCCCTTCATGGCTGCTGAAGGTAGGTCAAGGACAAGATACTTCAGTACATCTGGGTTAAAAAGAGTTTCTTGAATGGTGTTTGTTCTCTGTGGTGCCCAAAGAAGGCCCTGAGAATGCTGGGCTATGTGCCAAATGACCAGGGCAGGCTCAAAACACTCAGTACAGTGGGAGTCCCCATTGGTACTGGGGGTGGTAGAATCCTTTTCCATCATTCACAAAATGGTCTCCTATTTGTAGTCCACAGTCTTTTCAAATCCCTCCTTGGAAAAAAAAACTCAGAAACCTGTTTTCTTTAGTGGTGCTGTAAGAACTTTAGTGATGCTGTAAGAACTGAGCTAATTGCAAAGGAACATGCACTTTTATTTGAGCATTTCAGTATACACTGTATCACAGTGGGACAAAGACTGGCAAACACATGGAAGGTGCCCGAGAAATGGTCACAGATGATTAATAATTAGTATAAATGACACAGGGGAAAAAAAAAACAACAAACAAAAACCAAACCCCAAAAATCCAGAACAAAACTCCAAGGGGTTTGAAAAGCAACCAATAATTTCGGGCACAGCATCACAGAAGGGCATAATGTCCCAGAGTCCTGAGAACCCTCTATGGAAACACAACAGTTTAATACAGCAGGAAACTTTTCTTGAAGTTCCATTCCTGTTTTCATTTACTTACTTTCAGCTTCCTCTGTGTAGTACCATGTCCTACAGACTCACCAAGCAGCACTTGGCAGGATTGCCCTTCCTCATTATTGACTTTTTTTGTGCATGCTTTCTTACACCACAAAAACTATGAAGTCTGGTAGATCTCTTCAGTCCTGAGTAAGTAAGGGGAGTATTTGGGGTGATGGTTATCGGGCATATAGAGGGTTCATTTCTCTGTTGCCATATGTTTAAGTGGGAACACACATTGATAATCAATGTCTGTGAGGTCCTCTGACCTTCTTCTCCCAAAAGACATAGCTGACCTTATAAGTTTTTGGGGAGGAGCAGCAAAGCAAAAGAAGAGTCTAATGTTCCACTTCAAAATGAATCCCCATTTTGCCTAACAAAATACCAGAGAGAAATCATTCACAGCATAGCCCATGTGCTTATCATTTTACAGCCACAACATACTTTGCTTTGTTGGCTTTTGCCAAGCAACATGGCTGAGATGTAAATTGCGAGAAAGAAAGGAGCAGCAGCAGGACTTTTTTCCCCTTCTTCCTTCATTCAAATTTTTTTTGCTGTATCATCAACTTTAGGCATCCAGCAAAAATAGCCGTGAAATATGGAAATGTCTTGTTCATAGCACAGTGATTTTTAAAGGCTTCTGCTGTGCAAATGCAGCTGAGATAGGCTTCTATAGTCTCTTGTCATCTTCCACTGTAACAGCGCTTCTTTGCTATTTCACTGAATAAGCAGATACAACGGGAAACTATTCACCAAAATAAAACAACATCAAAAGCCCATTAAAGTTCTGATTTAAACTCTCCAAAAAGCATGGAAATTCTCAGCAAAATAACAGGCACCCAGAATCTCTTTGCAGCTAGCCATCACCCTTAACATTATCCAACTGTGCTTGCATATTGGATGGCTGGCACTTGGCCGCAAGTTTCTTCAATGCTAGTGGGTTTAAACCAAACTCTTCACAGCCTTTTCTGTGTTGTTCTTTCTCAAACAACCTGAAACATTCCTCTGTACCTCATTTCTTTTCATATCTGCTTAGGAGTAAATGTACAGAGCAGGAGGCTCAAACCCTAAGCTTGCAAGAGGACAAATGTCCTCAGCGTGCAGTGTCACAAGGGACTCTGTGCAGGCAGCACCAGTCATGCTCTGCATTGCTCTGCCCTGCACAAAGGAGAGATGGGACCTTTCCTTCCAACCCATTTACTGCTTGCTCTGTCAAGTTTGTGCTAGTTCTAGTGAGTGCTATGGCCAAGAACTCACTACATAATCTCTCCTCCTTGCCCCAACCACAAGCACACCTTGGCCGAGACTCTTATGTATTACTTCAAAGTACCTTTTGCCCCTTCAAGCTGAATGAGAGACTAAGGGCAACACATCCATCTGCAGGCAAATTAATACTAGGGAAGTAAGGTAGAACTATAAATTAATTAAACCTCATTAAGCCCCAAGTAGATGTGGCCATCTGCAATTCAAGTGGCAGTATCAGGTGATGCTAAACCACCTGAAGACTCTTAATGTTTAATGAGACAATCCAAATAAATAGTGCAGCATTGCACTTTTCCTGGAGGAACTTTCTCTGCTGGTGCAATACTGTAGCTGGTTCTCTAAATTCTCTCAGCTTTGATGCTGCTCTGCCTCTGGAACCAGCACACCTGATGCTCTCAGCCAGTTTGGCAAGCTTAACTAGCACAAAAGAATTTCTTTTGCTTTTTGTTTCTGGTGTCTTGCTTTCCTTAACTAATTCACTGAAGGAGCAAGGACATGCCCATGAACATGGAAAGGGCAGGACTATCGAAGGATCTACTGCCAAGGAGCAGCACCCTGTTCTCCCTGGGTGGCCACCTACACAGGGAACAGGGCAGTTTTAGGCCAACCTCTACTTAAAGAGCTGTTCCTGGTGTCCTAACTGAGCCTAATGGTCCTCTGGATGCTTTACAGATTCTATCAATGTACTTAACTAACTCGAACTAAAAATCAAGAAACTGTATTACTAAAGCTAACCTGTTATTGATCATTGTAGACTACCAAATGCAACTGTCAAATCAAAGTCAAATCAGAAAGCAAATCTCAGTATGAGACTGGAGCTATATTAGGCAAATCATCAACTATGCAACAGAAATAACCTGTCTGTATAAACCCCTGAAAGAATCTGAGAAACTGCTTCTACGTGGAGTTTCGAAATGTGAAACTTGAATTTATGCCTGGCTGTGTCCACTGTTATTCCCTTGCTATGACTGAAAATATGTGGACTTTGAATCCAAGCACCTTAGAATCCAAACTGAGGACAGATAACAAAGACCAAATAAGCTTTATTTCCATGTGCTATCCCAAAGCAGAAAGAAAGCTGTATTTTTGAATTCAGCAGGAACTCAAGAAATGCTTGCCTGATTTCAGGATCTTCCACTTGGAACAAGAAATGAGAAGCCTGGGAGGTAGTTAGTTGTGTCTCCATTCCTCTTGTGCATCCTCTGTACTACAGTTTGACATCTCCAAATATCCTCGCTGTCTGCAGAGACAGCAGGCTATTTTGTGCTTCATTCACTGTAGGCTGTCAAAAAGGAAAAATCCCTGCCCTGCAGGCTCTGTCCTGGAGGATTTTATTTTGCAAATCCAGTATCTATCTTCTCTCTGCAAATCTCCTGCAGGGTTCAGCGTCTTTCTCCTCTTCTTTTGCCCATTGCTGTTCACCCTACTGGCAGGGGATTTCTTGCTGCCTGTATCCCCATCTCACAAGGACAGAAAAGCCTCATGTCCTCAGCTCTTTAATGGGCCTGCATCCATTATCACTCATTCCAGCAGAAAATGCTTGGAAAGGGCATTAGTGTTATCACAGTCTTTGTTGTGCTGACCTGCCTCCATAAAGCATAGGAAAGGTGAAACAGGAAAGAGAAGGGAAAACTTCTTTGTGGATGGCCCATCCCTTTGCTAGTGCTTGTTCTGTGTGAAATCCTGTACTCCATGTGGAGTACACTAGTATTGTAAATCCTCATAAACGTCTGATAAAGAATCAACCTGTCAAATAAATAGAAGTCTCCATATGCTAGATATGGAAATGCAACCTGAAATACTTCTAAAGAGAAGCTGATAAACAGTGGAAACTGAGAGTGTCAGCAGACATAGGGCTCAGATCACCTTGCTCTCTTTAATCTGTCTCCAGGAGAATCCTCATAGGAAAGGTCACAGGGCATGGAGATGTCCTGTCTCTGGGGTGAGAGGTCATTGGTGACACCGGCGTGCTGTCTGCTGACTATGGTGCTGGCTCTGCGTGGGCATTGGAAAACTCCACTGTGCAACCATAAGATACATCTGGCTAAAATCAGTTTGCAAAGTGTTCAGTGACCTCTCCTCCAGGGAGACCCTTTTCCCAAGTCTGTGGACACAGCAGTTGTGTGCAATGTTTGATATGACATTACTAAGGCGTGTGGACACACAGAGAGAGACTAGGACAGGAGGGCTGGAGCTGCACCTTTTCTACATCATGCCACATCTCTCAGGCAACATTTTGCATCCCTTGCAATCGGGGATAAAGTGGGCTGCTTGCTATTAAGACATTTGACAGCTGGCATCACAAAAGATGAGACCTAATTTGCAACTTGGTCCTTGTCCAACTCCACTGAACTCTGCTGGATCAGCCACTTGCTGTGATGAACATCCCTGTGTTCTGTCTGGGAGATCTCTCATCTGAGGGACACGCTCACAGCCCCGATTTGATCCTGTCTGGTGGGCAGTTCTGCTGCTGGAACAGGAGAAAAAGCAAACAATCACAGAAAGGGGCCCAAATCAGAAATATGCTTGGGTTATGAATGAGTAAGAGTTCGTATGTTGTAGTTTGAGTGGAAAACAAAGGACTTGAGAACAAATTTTCATTGTGAGAAGGATAATTCTTAGTAGTTGATGTCTTTTAAAAATTATTATACATGCAATGCGCAAGGGCCATTAAAGACAAATGTTTCAGTTGAATTTAGTTTTGCTTTTAGTATTTACTGCATTTGGACCCCTCTGGAGTTATCTCCTGCTTCCTCCCTTGGCTGATGTGCCTTGTGAGTCCAGCCAGCTCCCTTTCTGCTACACTTTCATTCTTGCACATGCCCTTTGGAAACTCAGTTTCTCCTCTCTCTTCCTGCCTTTCTCCTTGCTGTAGTCCCTCTGCCTTCCCAGGCACCTCCTGGTATCAGCATCATAATGCCCAAGCAAATGATTGCATCAACCTGCAGAGCTGAAGGAGACCATGTGTTGTTCATCTATCCTCACCCTGCTAGTGCAGGGACACCTCTATTTAACACTTTTCCTACAAATGTCTGACAGAATTTAAAAGCTTCCACAAAAGAGACTCTGCAGGAATTGAAGGTTGCTTGTCCAATGCTTAAATACCTGCAGGTTTATGAAAATTGGTGTCCAGTGGGCACAACTACATATGACTGGACATCTTCAGATCATGTCTTTCATCTTCTTCCCCAGGTTTTGCATCTCTCTGGTATGATATTTTACCTTTAGCAGAATAGTTCCTCAGAATAGCAGTCCCGTGTGACATCTGGGGCAGTGTTGCAGACTTTATGCCCTCACTGGTTCTGAGGAGGACAAAAATCTCGTTTCCTGGTAGATTTTGAAATTGTGCTAGACATTCAGTCAGAGCAAATCCAGGAGATGTCAGAGTTCTCTGCAATGGAAATGCAGGGGAAAAAAAAGAAAATTAATGACCTTTCAGGTAGTGCAAACCAGTTTACTTTTAACAAACAGAGATATCGTGTCTCAATTTGCCTTGATTTCGTGTCATATTATAGCACATAATATAATGAAAAAAGTAAATGGAAAGTAATTTCAAAATGAAAACCAAAAATGTTTCACTTTCAAAATGCCGAAATAGGGCATTTAACCATTTCAAAATGATGCTTTAAATCTCTCTCTCTTTTTTTTTCCCAAGTTAAGAAATGCATTGAAAACAGTCCTCATCTGCAGAACTTTTCAGTTTCAACAAATGAACATTTTTCTCTGAAATTTTCTTTAAAAAAAATCCAAGGATCTTAAACATTAATTTGTTGTTAGGCCTCAGAGCACTTCTGAAAGGTAGTTAAGTGTTATGATCCTCATTTTGCAGAAAGAGAATCTGACTCATAAAGAAATGTAAAATGCAATTGAGTTCCCACTTACTTCAGTGGAAGAATTGATGTGCCCAAGGTCAAAAAGAAAGTCAACAGCAGAGCTGGAGGAAAAAAAAAAAGGGGCTTTGAAACCAGTGCCTTTTCTGCAACCACCAGACAGACCTTCCTTGAAGAGTGATCTGTCAGTAAAGCCCAAAGTCAACAATGCCCACTTTACTAAAACCTGTCCTTGAGCTGGAATGCTATAGTGCCTTCTCTGGTGGCTTCTCCNCCCAAACTTGGAGAGGGCCTGAGATCTTAATTCTCAGAAGTATTTGAAGCCATGATTCAGCTGCTGGGGGTTGGATCCCATTTGGTTTCTAACTTCCACAGGAGATGGACTGAGCCCTTTGAGCTCTTGTGGTTTAACTTGTGGTTATTGCTTTCTGCACCAGACCAGCTTCTTTGCTCTGCTCCTGCTATGAGAAGAAAGAAAAGAACAAAGCTGTCTGAAAGTAGTCACATTTTATTGCAATACTGAATAACTCATTTCTGAATTAACTTTAAAATTTATAGAGCTAAAGTGTAGAATGTACCTCAGATTGGAAAACAATATATTAGTGTGCACAGCTGCTGCACACAAGGTTTTAAGAGATCGTCTGTCCCTACATGCACAGGTGCCTTACAGACATGGTTATTAAATAATTTCCTGCCCTGGATTGATGCACCTTGTGTGTGGTGACACAAATCCACCCACCCTCCCTGTGCCTTCAGCTCTTCCTCCAAGGTGACACCCATCCTATAAACCACCTCCTGTTGGTTTCTCTGCCAGCAGGTGGTTGTGCTAGTGGCTTTCCCCTCCAAAGGAGGGAGATGGGCTTGCAGGTACCAATGTCATGTGCTGCAGAGGTGGGCTTTAAGAGAGGGAGAGACAGAGAGGAAGGAACAGATTTTGTTTCTCCTGCCTCTCTGTGGTCACGTGTGCTTCCCTGACTTTTACATTCCTGCACAGTCTCTCCACCCAGTGCTGTGCAGGCAGCATTCAGGTAGCAGCTCAACGCTTCTGCAGATACCTGTGCTCCAGCACTTAAATTGGTCACGGGTTACTGCAGCAAAGACACGTTTTATGCTCTCCCTCCCCCCATTCACATCATTTGGATTCACATAATCAGGCAACTTGCAGCTGAAATTGCTCAGAGAAAAATAATTTAAAATTGGTTCATTAATGCTCATTTGTGCAGAATTCTTAAATATGATAAGAACATGAGAGCAAAAGAGAATGGATCTGAATGAGAGTAGGAGGATGTTGAAAGCAACTCTCTTGCAATTGTAAAATCTTGTGTCTAAATATGTTTACACAGTGTGAAAAGTCAATTTAAGAAGCCAAGATACATACAAGGACAACAAGGGAGGAGATATATAAGAGAATGCAGACATCCTGTGCTTAAGCATTTTTGTTTCCCTGGATGGGACAGGATTGTGACTTGGTGAATACCTGAAGTTTCACCATGACAGTCAGAAGCTGAAGTTTGCAAGTGGAGAAATTCTCAAGTGGAATGAGAATGGTGCTTTTCATAAATAAGATCATCAGTCACACCCCCATCTCTATCTGGCACAGGAGGGCAAAATGACAGGTGGTCACTGCTCAAATTGTGCTGAATTACACAAGCTGAGAATCTTTGTATCATGTAAGGTCGAGGATGTGTGCTGTTGCATATCAGTGAAGGATCTGTCCCTAGAAATACATCAGCAGAAAGTTATTAACCACTGTGGCAGCTGAGAGATGAGCTGCTACAGTAAGAGTCCATCCAGTCCAGTTGCTCTCTTCTTCTACATCAAAAATTAGCAAGTGATCCTGTGAGTGCAGAATACTATCCCTGATGGTGGCCATGTACTCCTTGGAGAAGAATTAAACTGCTGAAACACATCTAATTGTACAGTACCTTAACAAAGAGGTGCTCTGGCAATTACTTCCTGAGTTAGCTGCTGATCAACTTCCACCGTGAAGCATGAGGATTGATAGCTCCTGTAATTTTATTTAATAAAGATCAATTTAAATAGTCTGCCTTAAAAACAAAAGGAAGGTTAATGAAGGTAGAGTCTTAAATTATATAGATTACGGTTCTGATTTCCATGCTAACAGAAAACAGATCAATGGCAACTGTGCAGTATAATTGGAAATGTAAGAAAACTGAAATCAGCCATAGTGTGGAAAAGGCAATAAATACTGCTGGCAGACTGGAACGAGGGCTATCAGAAGAGGCTAATACTGAACAGAAGAAGATGGACAAAAGTCTTGCCAGAGTAGAGGCAGGAGAGGTTAGACTGCAATTCAATCAATGGGCAGCATGGGCTCTTCTGTACTACTTTGCCAAGTCATATCAGGAGCTGTAGTGCACCAGAGTCTAGATCAGACCTGATTCACCATTACAGGAGTGAACCTCTGAAAATAAGCACACACATATCTTCTCAGAACATCAGAGTTGGGCTGGGGGAATTCTCACTCCTGATGGAATTGTGTTCCCAGGACCAAAACCCACAGAACTGCAGCAAGGACTTGGGAGGAGAGGCAGAGCAGCACCTGCAGGAGTGAGGAGCTGCACAGGGCTGGTTCTCACCTGCAGCAAGGTGTCTGAAGCTGGCAGTGGAGGAGGCAATGATTCAGGTTAATATCACACCTTGCTGACATGCTGCTGTGTTAATGCAGCAGCATTAAGGGGGCAAGTTTACAATGTGTAGATGTCAGGATGGTTCAGCCAACCCGCTGCTGTGCTTTGCACACTATTACCTGACTGCTGGGTAAATATTCCTGCATGCAGCTAATGAGATGGCTCATTATCAGTCTGCAGAGCCACTGATCAGATTTGCACACTTAGGCACAGGAGCAGCATGTATGTTTGGTCCTGTGCTAGGTTGCTCTCTCTTGAAGGAAGTGCCCATAATAGTTTAAGCATTCTGCCCTGAAAAGTAGAGAAACAGTGCTGGTTAATTACAAATCAAATGAGCCTTCTGTCTGTCTGATAAACTGGGCACTGCTTACTTTTCTGACTTGTGGAGAAATCTCATACTGAATTGGACTGTAACATTCATTTGAATCGGTCTTTGGAGAGATTGGATAAGTCCTTTAAAGTCTCATCAAAGCAATCTATGATATAGAGATGGTTGTCCCATCTTTGTATTAGCAGACACCTAAAGAAATACATTCCTAAAATGAAAAGTTATCTTTATCAAGGGGATCACTGGAGTGCCAGGTACTAGGTTATTTCTAGCTTTTTTTTGGTGGTGGAGAGATAAATCAGCATGGGTAAACTTCAAAAGGTTAATGGCTTAGAAGAGCATAGCATGTGGTGTGACTATCTCCCTGGCCTCAAGGCAGGACATAGCATGGGATCAAACCCTTTTATTAATATTTCAGCATAGACAACCCACACCTGACTGAGTGAAAATAAAGCACACTCTAATGCTCAATCATGTATTTTCTGATCACAGCAATCAGCCGTAGATCAAATTTAGGCACAGTATTTTGGTTTGTTCTTATTTTATCCGGAGTAAATTCTTGAGTTCCTCTGTTCCACACAAACAACAGTCTCGTTCTCTAGTCTTTACCAGTGAACACCAGGGTTTGGTTCCCACTGCAGATGGGTACCTGTGTGAGGGACTTTCTTTTTCTCAGTCTCTGACCTTGTGTGACACGAAAAACTCAGTTCTCACCACTTCAAAAATCCCTCAATATCTATTGCATGTTAGTCATCCACAACATCCTCCATTGCACTGCATGAGAGGTAGCCAAAACTTGAAATAAAATTAAATGTATGCTAGTTACATCACTCTACAGCAGCTGCAGAAATACTGTTTCATCTTTTTACTAGATGTTGTTAAAGAATGCAGATGTTTCCAAAGTACTGAGACAAGCTCAAAACACAGCTGCCTTTGGATCTTGACTCTGCCATCACTTACTGTTCAAGGACTGTCCAGACTGAAGTTTTGGGATGTAAACTTCCTCAGAACATCCTGCTCTTTTATTTCAAGGAAAAAGAAATTCACATTGGAGGTGAGAAAGATTTTGTCTTTCTCCTCTCTGCTTGTTCTTATGAAATCTTATTAAGTGCTTCTCTGCCTCTTGTTTTAATTTTAAAACCCACAATCCCTCAAAATGTATGCAAGCAGCCTAGAAATGCCTCCCCAGCCTGGCTGCCCTTATAGTCAGGAGAGAGAAACGAGCACCTGCAGAGTATAGTCAGTGCCTAGAATTACAGAAAACTAGTGGAACTGACAGAAAGTGGGGGAATTATCTTCTGCTTGCTTCAGTCAGTAACAAAGGGCTCTGCATTGTTTCACCTTCACTTAGAATACTCCTGTTCTTATCTGCTGGCTACCACTAGACAGGTGGATAAGCTTTTCAAGAAATAAAACTCAAACTTGTAATCACAGGAGGACTTTGCCTTGTTCTACTGGAGTCATCCAAAAATTAATTATCTGTAGCTAATCTTGACATGATCACACTCTTTCAGTCAGTAGAGAACATCTCAAACTGCTATTCCTTTCTAAGAGAGTGCCCAAAAAGGACAACATGAATGTCCTTAAACAAAAAAAGTAGATGCACATTGACAGATACATACATATATATTCTTGTAGATATGAGGGATTGTATCACTTTTCCTGGCAGAATCATACAGTCTAAAAGATCTATTTGAGCTTGGTAGGCTGGACTCCTCTCATAGTTACATAAATCAATGGGAATAAGTGCATTAAAGTGAAAAGAGTTATTCCAGTGCTAAGCAATGCAAAAGCAGTGCGAGCCAACTTGCTCTAATACATCTCTGTCTGCTGTCCAGACATTATATATTCTTATATAGATGAATCCTAGTGGCTTTAATCCTTTCTGAATTCCAGCACTGCACACTTCATCAGTCCTGCCTGGGGGATTGGGGGCCAGGGAATTCAGGATTTGGGCTGCTAGCCAGAAGCATGCCCCATTCCTCAGACAGTGTGTGCCTCTGTTTATTCTGGCATGCTGCTGCCCCTTGTGCCCTCTCACAGCACCTGAAAATTTCCTGCTATTTCTCCTCAGTGTTTATTCCTTACCAATATTAGCAGATGGTCAAGTGTCACTCCTTTCTACTGTATGTTTCTGATCGTTGGCACAACTTCTCTAGAATGTCTTGGAAAGTTTAAGAATTTAACTTTCTCAGCATGTCACCTGGTTTTGTCCCTTCAGAGCCATAAAAGGAAATGATTGCTTGAGGGGCAGTTACATATATCATCCAGAGTGTATCATGATTAGCTGAAAGCAATGAAAAAAATGTATCTGTGTGGAGGAGGGCTGTCTTTCAACACATCCATTTGCCAGAAAAAAAATATGGCAGTTGGGTTTCTGAAAAAACGAAAAAGGAGGAGGAGGAAAAAAGCTAATTAGCTGTGTAAGTCAGCTCTGTAAAAGTACATAGAGAAATAAAGCAGTTAACACTCACATGCACTTTAAATCTCGAGGCTGCTTCCTTGCTCTTACATGTATGTCTTTAATAATGCACAAGTTCCTCACTTGCTGTGTTCTGGTGCTACACCCTAAACTCAGTGGGAGTCAGCACTCTGGGCTCGTTGGGGGAGCAAAGGACACATCTCACCTGAGACTGTGCAGTGGCCTCAGAAAACTCCACAGCAATAACCCTGAAGCATGTTAGAAAAGCCCAGGGGAATAGAAAACACAGAGCTTTCAAATTAGAGCCTCTACGTCCCTCTCCAATCCACATCCCCCTCCCCAGACTGACAAATATTTGATTGCCTAACAAATTTGCAGGGACAGTCCCTCCTGAAATAGGCTTCTCTCTTGCATTTCCCTCTATTAATAATCAGCTGGCCTGGGAGATTATTTGCTGTTTGCAGTGCAGTGATAAGTGCATATTCTGGACAAACGGAGCTTGTTAAGAAAGACTTTTAGGTCTTCTTGCTGGCCTCGTTGCTAGGAAACTGGAAAAGCTACTGGAAAGCTGCTTGAGTGTGGTGGAGTATATTGCTGGCAATCTGTGTCACTTCACCTCAGTGATAGCCTGCAGCCTTTAAAAATACTGAAACATACCCCAATACCATCATGTCAGTACAGAAATGTTGGGAGGACATGTAGTTAATTAAGTGGCCCATGTTTGCATGTTTGGAGCTCAGAAGTCCAGTCTAAATCCTGCCATTTAAAAGGCACTGGAGGAGTGTTTAAAACAAAATAGATTATATGAGTTGCAGACCTGGCTCATTAAAAGTCAAGGTTGATCAAGGTGTGAGTTTGCAGCGGAGTGATAGAAATCTCTTGTGCATTTTTGCAATACTGGTACAGCCCCTCAGTGTCACATCATGTTTGGATTTGGTTCCTAGTTGGAGCCTGGGAAGCTATTGTGACAGCTCTGCTCACCTGGAGTCACCATGTTCCCCACTTATGAATCTCTATATCCCTCTCTATAGGATGTATATATGCTTTAATCTTATTACTGCAAATCTTCTTCAGCCAAATAAATCTTCACAGTAATTCCAGTTGTCAGGAGACACATGGTCTCGTGTGGCACTAGGAATATGTAAGAACATGGGGATGAAAGCTCCAATGTGCCTTTGAGAGGGTGTTGGAGGAAACTGTGAGCAGATCCAGCAGCATTCCCAATGGACTGAACAGCCATGAGCCCTCAGGAACAGCCTGAAGGATGTGAACAGCATGGATCACACAATCCTGAGCCCAACACCAGTCTCTGGGAAGGAGCTGCTACAGCAGAGATGGTAAAGCCTTTGACACCATCTGAAATATCAAGTATCAGTTGGGCTTTTGTGTAAGAGTTCTTCTTTTCCTCCACGCTGGGTCCGCTTTCTTGCAAAGTGAGCTAAGGCACATTTCGTTATAACTTTTCCATCTCTGTGGAAACCTTTCTTGCCTGAAATTTAGGTTATGACTATTTTTTTTTCTTGCTGAGCCTTTTTTCAGTACCTCAAACTCTCCAGGACCTTTTCTTCCCAGAAGCTGTCAGGTGGCTCTGAAATGCTGCTCCTTTGTTTGCAAACCAAGAGAGTACAACTGAAAACAAAAGCCTACAGTTTCCACGTGGAAGATCAACATTTTATTGGATTAGTTAGAGTGCCTCAAATTGTTAACAAATAGTTAGAGTGCCTGAAATTGTTAACGCATAACACTTCTTAGAGATCCAGATGCTTTGTTATGGGGACATGCATGACTAAAGGATTTTTTTCCAGTGCCAAGGCCATAATTTGTGTTTTAACTAGACCGTGATTTTCAGCCATTCTTACTTTGGGGATTCTGACTACTTTTCAAGCAGAGGTCTTTGGACCCTCCATCCCCACCCGTGGTACATAAACTGCAGCTTAACACACCCGAACTAAAGAATCACTCCACAGAAGCCATCCAAAATTCATGACAAGTTTTTTGATTGTGAAAAACACACCATATCCATCAGCAGATAAAACTTCATATGGAATCTGCCCCTGGAGGTGTGGTGTGAAGACATCGCACCCACCCAGGCTGCCTGCATTCCCTCCATGGCTTCTGCCAGAAAACCTGGAGCTCAGTGTCATGAGCTCCCCTCCCTTGAATGAAATTAAGGCTTTATTTCTTGTTCTGAGGAAGTGAAAACTCATGTGACACACAGTAAAAGGAGATATGAGGAGGGAAAGTAAGGGATTCAAAGGTGTAATAAATGTGTTTACAGTTGTGCTGTCCGCTCTTAGGACTGGGTATCAAGAAAGACAGTGCATAGGGAGGCAGGAGAGAGATTAAGATGATATCAAATACTTGAAGGGATACCAGCATCACCACAAAAGGGTCCTTGACTGTGGTTAAGTAGAGCAAGGGATGTAAATGCAAGTGGTTTATATACTCAGAATCAAGCTCATGCAAGTGTAATAGACCTCTCTGTCATCTTCCAAGCAACAACACTGTTTGTCTAGCAAAAAAATTTCTCTCTCAAGGTCAAACTTGCTCTGAAAGAAGTTGTACATGAAGATTTGCATGAAGGGGAACTGTTGGAGCAGTGCGGATGCCCTGAAGGACTGTGCTTGTTTTTTTGGTGGTCCTCTAGAAAATTCTAGTAAAAAATGTCAGCACTTCAGGGCATTAAGTGCCCCATGTGCACAGTTCCTATTCCCGGTGCTTTGTCATCTAAGAGTCCAGTGCTTCCTTAAGCCCGGCTGATACTGTGGCAGGACAAGACCAGATGTGTAATTGAATCAGAGGTCTCACCTCACCCATATGAACATCCAACATGAAATTTATTTTCATTCCTCTATTGCCCATGTACCTCCAGCCATCCTTCAGGTATTTAACGTGGTATGTCTGAACTGAAATAATGCTGTTAGTATCCACTCTGCTCCTCTAACTCTGCCTTTTAGGGGCCAGGCTTTCCCTTACTATGGAATCCAGGATAGACACTGTCACTACAATGTGGTCCAGCAGCAAGCTGACTGCTGTCCAAAGGCTGGTATCCAGAATACCTGAGCCCTTCTTTCTGAGCTATTTTTCAAAGGTCTTGATCCTACAGAGATCTTATACAGTCAGGAGGGGAAGGGTGGGAACAGAGACTGTAAAAGCACTGAAAGGTGATGCTCACCATGTACTTTTCTGTTTGAAGCAGTAGTCTCAAAATCTGTCCTCTTTCTACCTCCTAACTCCAAATTATGGGAAATCAAGACTTTTCTAGGGAAGAGGCATGTTGTGGAGAATTGCCTGCCCTTGTATTTATATGGTTCCTTCTCCCAGTCACCGCTGAGCAGGAGAAAACTGGCACCATCACAGCTCACATTTCCCCACAGGACCTGTCCTGCTCAGCAGTTTTTCCATGAACTTATCTTTGCAGCTTTCCATGCTTTGTGCTGTGAAGATCAAAGACTAGGTATCCAGAATAAAAACCTCACAGTTACCATGAGGCCTGTCTCTCAACATGCTGGGAATAGAAATGTGGCAATCAGACTTGGGGGTGAAATCATATTGGACATGCTGGCTTAATCTCTAAAATATGAAATTGTAAGGAAAGAATTACAGCTAAAAAGCTTTTTACATTTAGAAAGCTGCTCTGACCCATGCTGGATCAGGAAAGAGAAGAAGAGGGAGGAAAAAAAACCTGTGGGATGCAAAAGATTGTAGCCAGTTAGGTTAGGAAAAAAAAATCCATCATCAAATAACTAGACTTCCTCTCCTGTACTATGATGCATGATTTTGTTTGAAAAGGAAAAGTCTGAGATGGCTTATTTCAATTCTCAGGATGAGATTATTTGCTATTTGCCAATATCTGGATGTTATTTGCAAATCTTCTCAAAGCTTCATGTATTTTACCTTGACTCATACATTCATTTCACAATCATGTTTAGGTTGGATACAGGGCTGAGTTATCTGCTCTTCCCATACACCTTTATTTAGCCATCAGAGAGCAGAAACAACAGTCCATAGATAGCCAGCTGCAAAAGATGAATTACAAACAGAAAAATTGAAGAAACATGCAATTTTTGGGTTCCTTGTTGAAAAACATCTGCAATTTTATGAGTATTTTCTAATGCACAACCAAGAACAGATTCTCACTCTCCTGTGCTGGGGGTTGCAAAGTAACACTAAAAATTTTGGAAATTTTGTGTTGTTCCCATGTCATCATGAAGAGAGGACTAGTGTGATAGTGACAATGACATTGAAAGATGCCACACTTAGTGGCACACCTTGAGTTTCTTCATTAACACAAAAGCAGGGCAGATTGCTGTAGCAATATTTGAACTGCAGCTTTACTACATATGGCAAAATTATCAAACCTGGAGATTAAAGACCTCCTTTACCTGCTTCAGTTGGCAGTAAAAGTTTGCTCCTTTCATTGTTCAGTGATGTGTCAGGCAGTAAAAATACATAAATGTTAGTGCTCTGTGGCTTTCAAATATTCCACTCACTCATTATTTTTTCAGGGTTGTAGGTGTTTATGGATGTCACATCCAGAAGGATTTTTACTGATATAATTATAAACATTGTAAACACTGTCACACACGGCAGGATACAGAATGAGATCTCCTCACTATGAGCCCAGTGCTGGCCTGGGAGCTCCCTTTAGGTGAGGGGCACCTGAGCAGCACAGGAGGAAGGATTGGGGTTTGTACATTTGGTTTCTCACTTTTTCACAAACGCTGACTTCTGATTGCAGGATGATTCATCCATCCCACTCCCATCGTGCCTCTTTGCTGAAGCAAACACACACCAGCCTGTGGGACCTGCTTCCCAGCCGTGTTCATCCCTGCCAATACATTAGCACGACTTCTCTCCCCTTCCCACTTAAAAACCTGCTTGGCCAGCCCGGAATGCACCTGCCCTTGGAGTCCTCAGCCTCAGCCTGGCCGATTACTCGTGAAAACTGCACCATTAGGTTCCTCACTGAGAGGAGGCTGTATTAGAGACACTCAGACAGGCTCAGCAGGAAGTGAAGTTTATTAACAAGGAGCAGGAAGCACCGTGTGTAAGAATATCTCTACTCTTGCAGTACCTGGAGGGAACATTATCACTTATCAGCCTAATACTTCACCACAGTCTTTCTTTCACAGGCTCTTGCTTCCTTCTCCTTGCACAATAGCCTAAACACACTAACAGACAATTGGGAAAATATGCCAAAAAATGTTTGTAATTTGTATGTATTTTCAGGATTTTCCTGACCAGTCTGGTGAGAAGAGAGAAAAGAAAACAAAGGTAAACAGTAAGTGAAACATGGTGGAGCTAAAACCTGGGTATTAGGTCAAAAAAGGAACAAATCTCTGCAGGGTTCCAGGGGGAGATTATATTTTATTGGTGTTTTTATGTACAAAGGGAAAGGTTAATAGAAGGTCTGAACAGAAAGGTTCATAGAAAATTGTCATCTGTTCGTGTTTTGTTTTTGAAGTAATAGTTTGCAGGAGCCAAGAGAGGAGGTAAAACAGTAAAGGCCAGAGGTAAATTAAAGGTGGAACGGTTTGGAAGAACTTTGACAAAACCACCTAAAATTGGGAAAAGCGGATTTGTCAAGACTCGAATGCATTCCTGAAATATGCCAAATTTTGCCCTGATTTTGTTCTGGAGGAAAGAAAAGGGGAAAGGATGAATGCTAACACTTGGAATAATGGATTTTTATTTTTCTTCTCCAAATTAATTTTCGTTTAGATCAATTTTTCTAATTGTAATTGTATAATGGGCTGTCCATAAAGTAACAATGAATATCAAAACAAATAGTGCTGATCTAAAAAGCTTAAATTAATCCTAAATTAATTCCTGGGGTATGTTTTCTTTTGTAAAGAATTATATAGTTTTCCATTTGGTTTTAAGCCAGACTGGAAACAAAACTGATAGAAGATGATGCTGGGCAAAGCACAGTTTCCATTCTTTGTCCAGCAATGGTCTCTCTGTGGAGCAAGACAGGAGGAGGCAGCTGCTGGGTCTGAGCTCCCTTCCAGTTTGGTCTCAAGAGCAAATGACTCTCATGGTAAAGGGCTTGTTTTCATTTTGGCTTATGTTTTGTTTAACATGAAGTCTGTTGTACTGATCAGAACAGAGGTCCTCCTAACACTGTATCCAGTCCCAACAGTGGCTAATGGAATGGATTTTTCCAGGGAAGTGAGATAAAAAACAGTTCCTGGATGGAATGATTTTTCCTATGTTGTCAGTGTAGCTGTGGCAATAATGAGCCCTTTAGGAATTTCAAGGCCAGATTGGACAGGGCTATGAGTAACCTGGCCTAGTGGAAGGTGTCCCTGCCCATGGCAGAGGGGGTTGGAATGGGATGGTTTTTTAGGTACCTTCCAACCCAAACCATTCTATGGTTCTCTGACTCTATGATTCTTTTTTAATTGTTTTGCACATTATTTCAAAATTAGGAAAATGGAAAGCTAATGGAAAGCCATCAGCTAATGTCTAAGTTCTGCTGGGCTGTGAGGACTTCAGTGCTAAGGAGGAGCAGTTTGTGCAGTCAGAGCACACTGCTGATGTATCTGCAGAGCATTCCCAAGATTGTTACCAGACCCATTAGGCTGAATATGCAGGCTGGACCAACAGTGAGCTCAGCAGCATCTCTTCCCATACCAGTGCAGAGGCAGAGGACAACAGTGAGACTGAGTCAGAGCCCAGAAGGCTGTTGTCATCTCCAAGCCTGACAGATCACACTTCTCTCCCAGGCCTCAGCTGGGAGAAACACAATGAACACAGAAACTATTTCTGAAGGAATGGAATTCAGGTGATTCTTAGTAATTAGTACATTCCTCTCCCAGACTGGGTGGGATTATAAAGTAGTTTTCATTGTGGGCTGGAGAAAAAAGTGCTCCCATTTTCCTCTTTGGTATGTGTTTGATACTTAATCTGCCTTAAATCTATAGTCAACAAACTTCTAACTCTTCTTGCTGTACAGTTTCCTCCTATTGTAGGTGTATTAAGCCTAGAACTGCAGTGAGATGCCCAAGAAAATGTTTTCCTCCATCAGGCAGCATTTTCCTAGGGTCTGCAAGCAGGGTTGTTTGTGCTCATGTTTGACAAAGTTAGGTACATGAGACAAGACAACAATTACTCTTAGAAATTAGAAAGAAGCCTTAAGAAGATCTGCTTTCAGTGAGTTTAAGGATGTGACTTGCCAGTTGATTGTGATGGTGTTCCCTGTGAATGGAAGCTTTACACTGTATTTCTAAGATGTCTTATGTAATTTTCTAGGATATTGTGTTGTATCAGCAGAAATTAAACATTATGCAGCTCTTAAGCAGCAGAATTTGACATTTCCTTTCAGCTTTAAAGAAAGTAGCATTGGTTCTTCTGATCCTGATACTTGCCAATAAATCAGAAAAAGCAGGCTTGGCCAAACTATAGATACAGCATTTTGCTTCTGGCTATGTTACTAGCTGAGCTTTTCAATATATTTCACATGGAAACAGGATGCTCTTCAATTAGTTGGCAAACTGTGTCGAGGAATGGTGAAATGTTGAGCATAGATATTTATCTGATCATTATTAGGAGTGCAGGTAGATGGAAAACCTGTGAGAAATAACGATAGGTTTGGGATTGAGCTTGAACAGATAACACATTTGAACATGAGAACATAAATACTTTGGTCGTGGAAACATGGAGAGAATTATCATGGAGAGATTAGACAGTCTCAGTAGGTGTGTAGGTAGGTAGGTAGAGAGAAAGGAACAGAAAGAAATCTGAACAGAAGCAAGAGAGAAATTAGGCTAGTGAAATAAAAGGTGGGTGTAAATGTCATTTCAGGGCTTTCCTCTGTTAAAATTCGATGCATTTAAAAAAAAAAAAAAAGAGGTTTTTCTCTACAAGAGGAGCTTCTAAGGCAGCAGCAGAAAATGGTTGCCCAAAGGGCAGTGCTGGAATTAGGAGCAGGATGAGGACATGCTGGCTGTGTTGCTCAGTCCCACAGGTCTCTATGAGACCGTGTCGAGCACATTTAGGAGGTGGGAGCACTTCACAGCAAATCAGGCAAAATATTTCTTTGTGAAAGTGCTCTCTGAAAGCCCAACACTAACTCATGTGGAGGGAGAGCGGTGGGGACCTGCCACTGCAGGCTCACCATGGAAAGATAAGTTGTTGTACTCGAAGACAGATCATCCTCCAGCTGTCCTTTGCACTTTCTGCCTGAACTGCTGCCGTCTATGGAGAATGTCAAGTCCTTGGGGCCTCGTCTCCCTGCATCTCCCACATGAGAGCGAGGGCCTGGCAAACACCTTCCCAATAAATTATTGTTATTGCAAGGAAGGGAACAGGAAAGGAAAAGACTTTTCAGTGATCCTAGCAACATTCTACCTCCAGAAAGCACATGTTGTGGGAGAATTTCAAAATGCTTCCAGAAGCCGAGGAGGCAGATGCACGTTGGAAACCTTTGAAGGAGATGAATAGCAGGAAGCATCTCTAAGAGACCCACAACGGCATTACTGCGGAAAAACCAGCTGCAAAATGAGGTAATGACTCTTCAATGCTCTCCAATATGCTGGCACAAGTCCTCTGTGCTTCATCTCGCTATCTATCAATGTTGCATTAGAAGACCTTAAAGTGTTTACAAGTGGATGCAGGGTTAGTCCACTGGCCCCATGGGGATGCTGACCCTTGTTTCCGGAGGAGGCACAACAAGGCAAAGGTTATCCTTCTCCATGCACTCAATAACAAAGGAACTACTGTGTTTTTTTCCCTGAAAGTTCCCTCTTGGGTATGTAAGTAAAATTGCCTCCTGCCACATATTTCTTTCTCCTCAGATATTAAAAAATAATTAAAGATAAAAAAATATGAAGAGAGGAACACTAGGGGAGGAGGACAGATGAAAAGAAAGCCCCATCTCTCTGTGTCCCTCAAGAGCTGAAGAGCATGTACAAAATCATTGTGGCTCGATGCACAGATGACATCCTGATTTGTGCAGGACCTGAACTGGCTCTCCCAGTGCAGCATAGCCAGGCAGTGCCATCATGTCCTGCTCCTTCCCTGCCCCATTGCACAAGGATGCAATCTGCTGACATCCAGGGCAGGATAGGGCCCACTGGAAAGGAAATTTCATCAGAAAAAAAGCTTCAGAAGGGACTGACTCAAGCAAGTGCCTCTTCTATATGTGAAAGGGAGCTTTCTGCATGCAGGCAGCAGCAGAATAGATGGAGACCTGTCAAAAAGTGATGCATAGGCAGCTAAGTGAAGCTCGGGCATTCATAAAGAAACAATGTTATCAAAGATGAATAGCTTGAAAACTGCTTTTAGGAACATTTACACAGGGTTTCACCTCCTGGCAACACAGAAACGTCAATGCTGCTCGGGCGAGCTGACTCATAGCAGTGCAGAAGAGCTCTACAGAAGCTCACACTGTCCTTTTTCTTCTGCACCAAGGTCTGTGCAGAGGTGTGTGTGCGGAGGGGTGGGGGGTGCTGCACTGAGGAATCACCCTAAATTGGCTCAGAGAGAAGTTGTTTTCAGACTCCTTGCCATGCTTTATTAGTGTGGAAATTCAATAATCTCATTAATTACAGAAAAATAATGTAAGGTGGATCTGCTGGGCTCCTGCACAATTTGAGCTCTCCTTCTGTGGGTAATTGCCAATGACATGTCTGAGAGAAATATCACAATGATACATAACAAAGGGCAGCGCAGCTTTACAGCATAGATCTTGTTGCTATGGGAACTTGTCTTTGCTCCTATCCCAGAGCTAGATGATTTATGTATGTGCAAGAGTTCCTTTATTTTAGGGCTTTTGCAAAAGCGAAAAAACCCTATCAGATCTCTATCCACATCTATCCATCCAGTTATCTATCCAGTTATCTAATAATTCTTTCTTTATTATAATTACCTGTCTATTATAATCTTTATCCGTGGCCTCATTCTTCCAAATATTCCACTCGCTATAGACTTTCAGGGACCAAGATACAAGACAAGCTGAGGGAAGAAAAAACGTGGACATCAGTTACTCTTTGTGTGTGCTGCATGGACGTGACTGCCGTTCAGAAGCTGAGGTGAAACAGTCAAGCCGTGTGTCACAAAGCCCCTACTGCCCCTGTGCCCATGTGCAGCAGTGTGACAAAACCATATCCCTTGTTTCTGGAGCATAAAGTGAATGGTGGAGCAAGAAAAACTCTCAGATCTCACTCCTTGCGACTGGTCAGACAGCACAAGGGTCACCCACAGCTGTGCTGGGTATTGAAGGTGGAGCTCTAGGAGGAAATGCTGAAAGTCCTGGAATAACTCCCTAAAACATTGGAGTTGGAGTGTAACTCCCAGTAACAGACATCTTTGGTCTGTTCATCCCTTGGGCCAAGGTGATCGGCTAAAATGTGAAAACATGGTATCTTAATTCAGAAACAGGCAGTTTTGCCTGCAGCTGTTTGCTGTCTTTGCATTTCATGATTTGTTAGGAATTTCCTAATAAGCTCTTGGGTTGGAATGTACCTGAAGTCAATAGCAGATCTTTTTTGGGGGATACATTTCTGTTAGGGTCATTGGTTGCTCCAGTGGGACAGTGTAAATTATCTGTGCATCAGTAAGAAACTACTAAAAGCTTCACACTCAAAAATTAATGTCTTGCAGTCATGGGACACCCATCAAAGAAGACATTCTGTTCTGGTATGCACACAGATTTAGATGATTTTGAGGCACAAAGCTGGTCCTGGCAGCTTCTACCTCTAAATTTATTTCACTCCACATCATCTCCACTTATATGAAACTCCTTTGAACATGTACATGTGTTTTTGTAAAGCATTTAGTGTAACAACTTGGAAGTTCAAGATATGATACAGGAAATCTACCCAGCAGCCATGTTCAGGTCCAGGTTCATTTTAAAGTCAATCAAAACAAGACCCTGAGAAGCCACCTGACACTAGTGTTAAGTCACAGCAGTATCTAAAATGCAAGCTCGCTCTGATTTTGCCACATGCTGTAGCATTACTCAAGGCTATTATTTTACTGGAAGAGTGAACATGATGCCCATGACTTTGTTCACTCGATGGCTGGAAACAGTCTTCTTTTTCTATAATATATCAGAAAGTCAGGGCTTTAAATTTGAAAGGAAAAAAATAATCACACAAACCACTTGATCTTGAAAAGAAAGAAACTGAAATTCCATATTTATGAGAGTTCTCTTTTAGCCTAGAAATTCACTGATCAGTGAAACCTCACTTTGAAAGTTCAGGGAGCTGATTACACTCCTGATCTAATCAGTTCCTTGCTTCATGGAAGCCTCCTCCACACAGACCTCCTGCTTGACTTTCCTTCCCCTCAGCCCCACTGTGGCTGAACCATGGCCCTGCCTGCTTCGAAGTGCTGAATCACGAAATGGAAACTGCCTGTGAGGTTACCAGTGATAAGACAAGCCTTGTGGCATTTGAAGTACTCTTGCTCTGTAATTTCTTGGGTCCTCATCATGTGGATGACACACTTGCAGAAATCACTTTCCTAATTCATGTCAAAGATAAAAGTTAATCCCTCAGCACAGCTGATCGACTCTTCATAACAGGGCTCCTGCTCCCACCACGAGTCTGTAGCCAAGAGCAACAGCTCCCTCCTCCCTGGCTCCCTCCCTCACCCTGGGTTTCAATTCCTTAAAGCTAATCAATATCCTTATTAATGTTCCAAAATCAATTATCCTAATAAAGCCTGGAGGGAGCTGAAGGGTTGCTATTCAGCACTCACCTTTTATTATCCCAACTGTTTATTTCCCCATTGATAGAACTGTCTAACTTTATGACAGATTATGGGTGAAACTGCAGTACTCAACACACTTGTCAGCCCTAAAGAAATGTTGTGTTATTATTACTATTTCGAGAGCCTTTTTCTTACATTTCCCGGTTGTATGGATGCTTTAGAAAGAGTCCCTGGCTTCGCTCTGCTGGAATATGACAGGGAGTGCTGCATCTCCAAGCTGCACATCAAACGGATCATAATCTGTTATATCTATTCAATTATAATATTGCCCCAGGCCATAGCACTTTGTTTATGCAGCAGGCAGTGCTCTGTGATCTGCAGCAAGATTGCAACACACGTGCATGGTAGATCACCTCGTGGTAATCCACAGCAAATCAGGTGAAGGTGCTTTCAGAGGCATGATCCCAAAAGAATCGGGCCAGAATGGTGCTTCTCTTTCAAAAGAATCAATCTTTTCCATATAGAAGTTGTGTCAAGAGCCTGGAAGAATGACTACAATTCCCTGCAGAAGTGCAGCATCACAGACATGTTTCTGCAGGACAGCTCAGGAGCAGGGGGCCCAGGTGAGCATTGTGGGAGGGAAGCAGTTGTAAATGCTGCTCAGCCTTCTGAGCACTGAATTCAATCCCTTGCTGCTGAGCATGGCTACATGTATATTTTAAGGAAATTCAACCACATGGTTTTTCTTCCTTCCTGGGCTTATTGATTGACCATTTAAGAGCACACAGTAGAAGAGACTCCAGGTCAGATTATCCTCCAAGATTGTTCCAGCAAGGAGCTGAGGCAGGAAGTAAAATGAAAGTCTGTAAATGAAATCAGCCTTCTTGAGTGCCCTCCTTCACCTTGCATGCAGTGTCCCTCCTGGCCAGCAGCCTGTTCTGCTCACTGGCTCCCAGGGAGCCTCTGGCAAGCAGAGCCAGGGCTGGGAGCACTGGCAATGTGGTCTTTCTTTGTGCAGTCATTCCCTGGGCTGGAATACATCTATTCCCTGCCTCCATCTTTAGACTATTAGCTCTGAAACTCCCAGGAAAACTCCTTTGGTTGTCTTTGAAAGACGGAGTCTGAAATGCTTCCCTCTGACAATTCTGAAACAATTTCTGTACCCTGTACAGTAACTCTTTCAGCCAAAGAATGGCAAATGAATGGGGAGATTGACCCTGGAAGGACTGACAGAAAAGCAGAAAGAGGCCTTTCTTTCTTACTGGGCCAGTAAAGAAAATGTATCACTTAATTCTTTTTGGTTAACTGGTATTAGATAAGATCATCCGCACCAGTCGTCAAACTGGTAATGAGACAGGCCCCATTTCAGGGAGATTATCACTTTATTATGAAGTGAACATTCAGCAGATGTCTTAATTTTACAGAATTCATTTCACATTATCAAGATCTCTCTCTGTCTTATTTGATTTAATGTTTGTTAAGAGTGATTTGTCTCTCTCTAATGCTTAAGACCAGTGCAGTCCAATCAAGCAAATTGTCTGTAATTTAAAGAGTTCCTGGGGGATTCATAACAGCAATAGGACCTTTTGGGTTTTCTTCCAAAAAAGAAAAAAACCCCAGAAAATACATCCTGTGCTAATGATTTCTCTCATCCTAGTCTTCTTTTATCCCAGCCTTTCCTGCCAATATGCCCATATAGCACAGTTCCAGATAAATCAGAAATGCAGTGAAAAGTGGCATGAAAGCAGCGTCACAAAAAGAAAAAAACTTGATTGAAGTTGTGAGCTAGCGAGAGAAATGTGAGCCCATCCGAATCTGAATTAATTAAAGATTTTATTAGCATCTGATGGCGCCCCAGGGAAAAGTACTTTATTTTTTTTTTTTTAATCCTCTCTCTGTTTTAAAGGCAAAATACCAAGCAAATATTCATGCCAAAAAAAAAATTCGTTTGGAGGATGACACAGCTATCCTCTGGCTGTGCCCAATTACCGACCATGGTGTAAACAGGGCCAAGCCAGTTGGATATTTTTTTCTGTAACAAGGAACTAGAAGCCTGTTCTTATTGGGAGCTCAGCTGAGTAAGAAAATCAAATGCATTTTCAAGTTATACTGTTCTTTCTTTAGTTTTAGCAGTGGAAGGGAGCACTGAAAAGTTTGCATAGGTAAATAGCCCCACACCTGGGTCACATAGATCTCCTGTCCCTCCAAGTCTCATCATATTTAACCCATTAAGGTAGCCAAGAGGATGAGTCCTCTGCTCTGTTCTCCCTTAGGTACATTGCCTTAGTTTCATGGGGCTCAGGGTTCTGCAGGAACAACCTCAGTTATGGAAAACGGGGTCTGGGGAGCACTTGAGGTAAAGGAATTTAAAAATCAGCAGCCCCAAACAGCAGTGTATGCTGCTGACTCCACCTGAGTGCATCAGAAGAAACACTGCCAGGCTGATGTGGTGTTTGCCACTGAGCTGTGAAATCCAAGCTCCACTCCCTGGACATGTTCTGCTGAATTAAATCAGAAGGAAGGAGTGGATAACTCGTACTTCTACCCACCTCTCCCTTCCCTCCCCATCCCACTCAGAGCTTGGCCTTTATAACAAGGCATTTTCCTCCCAGGCAGAAAAGAGATCCCCCAGACTCCAAAGGCTACATGCAAGACAAAGACAGCCTGCTCACACATCAGTGATGCTGCTCTTTGCTAGTGCAGTGATGCATTAAGGATAATGACTAAAACAGATCGGATATTTTAAGAAAACCAACCTATTCATAATTTATTTTTTTCAAATAAACGCATTGGGTCTGTGTTGCAACACTCAGCTGAGTCATTACATGTCGTGTTCAAAGGTGAAAGCCAGTAGATGTGTCACCAGAGATCTTGCTTAAAATTCTAGCATAGTCATGAGCAATCACGAAAAGCCAGAGACCTGAAGCAGTAGAAAACACCGGCTAAGACGTGTCCTGGTACTAGTCAGAGCTCAACTGAGTCATTTCTTGGGAGACTGATTGAGCTTGCAAAGCCTTGGTGAAAGATTTGGCAGTGGGGCATGTTGGGGAGAACCAAAAAGCGGGTGTGAAATAGCAGATGAAGATGCTCTTTGGGGCAATGGACTTTCTAGAAAAGGCAGTTTTGAGAGCTATAAGCAAGGAGACTACTTAATGCTGACCACGTTCTGGTAATGGTGTTTTCAACCGTGCTTTGTAGAGACAAAATCACTTGTCAAAGAAACAGTGTCAAAATCCTTGAAAAAAAGAGTTTTCAAGTGACATATTTTTGGCTGACTTCATGCCAAAAACACAGCAATGATCTAACCAAGCCATGCCAGTCATTGCTACTCCCCTGAATTCACTGATTTTAAGCCCTAACAATGATTCATCAAAAAATTTAGACTTTGACCTTCCATCTTTAGACACACACTCCAACAGCAGAGAAGCAGGGGACTATGGTACTTCAGAAAACCCTCCTTTAAAGCATTTCCCTCAAAATCCCATTCCTGCAATGCATTTGAGAGCCTTGACCCTTCTCATCTGTCATGACTGATCCTGGCTTGGTGCAAGAGCCCCAGCACCCCACAAGAGGATTCTGATAGCAAGTCCCTGTGAGGATGTGAAATGTGTTTCCCAGACTGGCCTCTGTGAACAGGACTTGTGGCAGACATAAGGGGGAGGATAAAACAGGCTGAGCTGTTTGAAATGGTTAATCCTTGTAAAAAAACACACTTCTCTTCCTCTAGTCAGGGGCAAGGCTGGACCAAAACCATCCTCTTCACTCATATCAGAGAACAAGAGGAAGAGACCTGGGAATTTCCATGCTGTGTTGCATGAGCTGAAGGGTCATATTTCAAAATATAGATTTTTTTCAACAAGCCTTTGTGAAGAGAATGGAAGGAAAGGAGGATCCCTGTAAAGCCTTGTCCTCAGCCAAAGTAACCACCCATTCATGAAGTCTGCAGCCCAGACCTTGAGACTGCTGTACTAAAATGGGGAGGATAAAACCAACATGATAAAATTTGCTTTTGTGTCAAAGGATCCCGTGAGATTATGTAGGTGGGAGCAAAGGGTGGAAGAATAAGGAAGAGCCTTGAAGTTAATTATTTTTATTATCATCTGCAAACCACACTTCTGGCTTAAAAACTGTGATCTGTTCAGCACCAATACTGTTGAAATATTATTTTCATTCTTGTTTTTATTATTACTATTTTTCCACTTTCCATTTTACTTGATTCCTGATTGTTCCCCACTTCAGTAGCCTGTCTTGTTATTCTATTATCTTCCTCAAGAGGCTTTTATGTAGAATCTGTAGGAGGAGATGGAGGCTTCAAGGGGGAAATCCTGCAATAAACCCTTTTCCATTATTTCTTTTCTCCATTTCATGCACTTATTTATTTTACATGATAATACAAATGACATAAGGAGAAGCAGAAAAAAATTATAAAGAAGGGCCGGAAAAGTTAGTTGTAGTTCAAGAAGCCTTGAAGTGAATGCCAAGAAATGAGTCCTGGTTTTTTTAACATGCAAGAGGCCAGGATGGTAAATCACTCGTCATGCTTTTGCTGGACATCTTGATTGCTTCAGTTTCAACAAGTCTGTGGACTACATGGGGAAATAGTTTGCAAACAACAGAGCCACATTTCAGTATTTGGCTCAGCAGATGCTGAGTGAGGTGACCTTTAGTACAGGTACCTCTCTTCATGACAGGGTAGCTGAGCACATCTAGCAGCATTTATTTGGAGTTACCAGATAGCCACAGAAACCAGCTCCCATGCTGGCTGGTTGAAAGTAACCCTGCGGTCAGAGAAGTGTTATTCCCATTTTACAAGTTAAAAACTGAAACAAAAATAGTTTATTCATTTAATTTGATCCAAAGCAAGAAACCAGTGGCAGGGCTGGGGAGCACCCTCAGATCCCAGCTCCAGACAGATGGCCAAACCAGCAGCAACACTGTTCATTCATTCTGAGCTTTTGACAACATAAAGTGAATTTACTTCTGCATATGAGCAGATGCTGGAGGGGAGATTTGTTTTCCTGTTCTTTTTTTGCAGTCTCTGCCTAGCTCTGCTGGAGGCTGAGTAAATGAGATAAAATGCTGAACCAAAGCTGCAACACCCACTGATGCAAATTTTTCTTGGCCAGTGCTCATGGCCAACTTCATTTTCTGTAGAGAAAGGAGTGTCTGGTATTCAGACACTAGAAAACCATGAGTTTGTTTCAGAGCCTGATAATTTCCCAGAGCCCAGATTACATGTAACAAGGCAGCAGCCAATCAACAAGTGATTTCTAAACTTTGAACACAGACAGCTCTCAGGAGAGGATGGGGTAGAGTCCTGTCTTCACCCAGGGCTTGGTGGCCTGCTGACCCTCAGTTGTTCTGAAAAGTAAAACTCCTTTTTGTAGAACTAGCAACAAGACCATCTCCATGGGATAATGCGTCACTCCCTTTTATATTCTCAGTTTTGTATTAAATTGCAACACAGACCCATTGGCAGACAAATTAACCAAGTCAACACTTAAAGGATTCTCACTGCTAATGATCTCTGGTCCATGAAGGCAAACCTAAAGACTTCAGGCTATACAAAACCATTGCAGATGAGGAACCCAGCTGTTGATACAGCTGGCATCAATAAGTATTTCTAAAGTAGAGTCCAAAAAGATCTGTGTATAAAGTGCACTGCTGTTGAGAGACCACAAAAAAGTCAAGGGCTGTGCTGTTTGCCTAAGTTTTATACTGAAATCTCTCTCAGTCCTCCTGGCTGTACAGACAGCCCAGCCTACTGGGACTGAAGAGTCTGCAAATGCACACTTGTTAGCACACAAGATTCCCTCCAGCAGGGATAACGCTGTGGGATTACAGCCTCATGGAGAGTAACAGCCACATGGAGGAATAGATGATGATGGTAAAAGCAGACCTACCACGGGCAAGAAGGCAGAAGCAGATCCAGGACACTAACTTAAGGATATGTGAATCTTCAGTGCATATGGTGAAAAAACCAAAAGGGTATGACCTTTCTCAGAAAATGGGTCTCAAACATTTTCAAAGCAATGAATGCAGTATATAAGGAGAGGAGCTGTAAGTGCATTCCTTCCCAGCTAATACCTTAATACCACCACTATCAGACAAGGATCCCCCCAGGCAGGGATCTCTGGGGTCCTAGGAACCTGTCCAAATACTGCAGCTTCATGGCATGGCTGAGATGTTAAAGAACCCTACTGGGAAATGCCTTGCAAAAACAATCTTGACCAGACTGGACTGAGTTATAGACCTAAGGAGTGGAGTGAGGAAAACAAGGAATCAGCTCCTTTGAGTAGAAATTCAGGAAAGCCAGAGATGTGTCAATCCAAAGGGTGAGGTGAGGGGACAGCCAAAATCCAGAGAAGTAAGGGAGATAGTTGGAGTTCAAGCAACTAGCTCGTAAAGTCAGGTGGTGGCTGTGGCAAAGTTCAGAGAGGAAAGGGTCAGGTCTCATACAAAGCTGGAGGAGGTAGACCTGGGATGCTGGATTACAGGGTAATTATAGTGCCTGGGGCAAAATAGTTTTAGGCACAGTAGTCTAAAGCAATGCTGTGCCAACAGTTGTTCTAGGCAGAGGAAATTCTGAGGTGGATGCTGGAAAGACTTTCTCCTCTGAGCTTGTGTGACTGTGTGCTTGCTCCTATTTGACCTGCTCCCACCTGGGACTGGTGAGGCTGTGGTACACTGTAAGACTGAATCAGGCCCAGCAACATTTACTTGCTCAGTATAGAGAAGGGATTTTTGAGGGTTGATTAGCAAATATTTGCCCAGAGCTTTAAACATGTCAAGGGTTTGGTTTAACTAGGCTTTACACTGCTATACAATCATCTGCAGGTAAAAAAAAAGAGGCAGAATATTTTGGCAAACAGTTTTAGCTCGCTGGATTACAGAGTTGGACCTGTCCTCCTGTTCCTTTGTAGGAAGAGTTTACAATGAAGCTGGAATGTCTCTTCAAGACCTCGTTCTCCAGGTCACAAAGCAGGCTTGCTACACCTTCAGAAACAACCAAAGCTTTTTAGGGGCTGCAGGAACTAGGACACAGTAACTGTGGTTCAGAAGTGATGTTGGAGGAGCTGTACCAGAACTTTTTAGTCTCTGTAATGTGAATGCTAAAACTGTTACACAGGTGGTGTCCCATGCACACACGGATGGGAAAGAGCTGTAATTGTTCATAGTGGTATGGTATTTAGGAAGATGTGTGAAAAGAGCCATAAGAATGTTCCAGGTTGTTCACCATCCTTGTACTGGCCAGACTGAACCTTCCCAGCTCTCACTGAAAGCCTCCTTTCTCCTGCCTTTTCCCTCTCCCCATTCCACAACCCCCTTCAGCACTAATCCTCAGATCCCCTCCTCACTGCTTTCCTCCTGGAGCAAAAACCCTTCTTGGGGACTGCTGGGGAGCCAGCCCTTGCTCAGCCACCACAGGTGGCAGCAAGGTCTTCCCACCACAGGGGAAAAGCTCATTGCCTGCTCCCCCAGCAGTCTTCCTTCCTGGAGACCTTCAGCTGTTACCTGAACAGTTCTGAGTTACATCTCATCCACCTGCTCCACAATGTTCAGACCAGAGACGGATGATGCTGAACAGGACAGGAATCCTTCAGGCAGAAATTGTCCCAGCTAATGCTATGAAATTAATTGCCCTTCATCTTTAATAAAAATGAGGAACCCCTTACTGCCCACTGGTAATTGGAAAAGTGGGATAGGTTTGATGCTAAACAGTAATGTCTGTATCTTTAAACTGAAATTATCACAATAAAAGAGGCAGTGGTGGTCTTACAGGATGGTATATGTATTTCTCTCGTTCTTGTGCACTGATCCAGTACATGCCCATGGTACAGATCCATATTGATCCCGCAGCTCCAGCCATGGCAAGAAGACAGTGTTGGGGTAGAGCACAGCAATTCCGGGCTTTTAAAAGCTTCTTGGCTTGTCTTTTTCTGTGGCAAAGCCAAGTACCTGACCCAGAGGCCCTGCCACCTGTCTCCATGCTGACAAACCTTCCTGAAACAACCTGAACTTCAAAGTTTGGTGGGAGCCAAATTACTTTCCCAGCGCTTCCCAGAGGGACTAGGCTAGTTAAGAGGAGGATGTCAGCACTGTCATCGGAGGGCATGGAGTATATCTCACAGGGGACCCCTTAGCAGGGAAAGAGAGGGAAATGTGGGCATTTCTGTCTACTGGAGGATATACTGAATATCCACTTCATCCCCCTGTCATCAGAGGGAAGAAGGGGTAAGGGAGAGAGAAACAAAGCTGGTAATTATCTTCCTTGGGTATCCCAAGATGATTGCAGTTCAAAGTGTTTGGTCAAGACCTTGGTACACACTTTCTCACTGCACTAGACAGCGTGAAAGAGGACAAATGAGTGAGAAAGCAAGTGAAATGGAGAGTTCATCTCATTGTTAATTAAGTGTCTGGTGCTTAGAGGAGCAATTTCTCCAGCTGCCTCTGGATGGAAGAGGCACTTGTGAGCATTATGAGAGATTCCTGTAGGTAGCATCTTAATAAAGTCAACACACTGCATCAAGGAAAAAGATGAAGGAGGAGAGGAAAATGAAAAGAAGAAATTAAGCTTAGTGTCTCACACAGCTAGAAACTGGACCAGAAACCTCGGTAGAGCTGGTTGGGCTAGGGCTCCATTTCTATGAGAGACACCTGACAAGAGATGTCCAGCCAGGCAATGAAACCAATTTCCTCATAAATCAAAGGAAAGCTGCTCTGCCTCTCCCCTACCTCTGAAAAAAAAATAAAATCTGGCTGTGCTTCTGGTTTTGCTCTTGGAAGTAGATGTTCTCAGTGCAGTGTAAGGGATCATCCTGCATTTCCTCTCTGTGGAGAGAGCACTGTGCTCTACCCACCCCCATGAACACACTGTGGCAGAAGAGAACCTCCCCACAGCACTACTCTCACTGAATGTGAGAGATGGTGTTGCCTGTGGATCCCCCAAGGAAATCAAATGTGCCATCATGAGCTGAGTTCTGGCTGCTCTGCACTGAATTAGATCCATCTTTTGAGACTCTCTGTGACAGCTGGTAGAAGGCACAGTGCCCTACCCAGAGACAGCAATAGCCATTCCCACTCCTCCACTGGCACAAGAAGTCATTGCATTAGGTTTTCAGGGTCAGATGCACAAGGGCATTGACCTGCCTGACTCCCACATAGGTGTTGAGCACCTGTGCAAATCAGTGGAAATTACTAGGACATCATTACCCTCAAAAGGCCCTGCCCTGACTGCTTGTCCCAGTTTGTAGTCTCTTGCCCCACAGTGAATTGGAGAGGGGTACAGCTCCCTGCTCCTCCTCAGTCTGGGTAATGATGTGCTACTGTGGGGCAGGATTAAAAATACCAATGTATACATGGAGATATTGTTTCTGTGTTCCTCCCAGATCTGACCTGGGTAGGAAATCTGAGTGCTGAGCCAGTAGTGAATTTTCTCTTGCACTGCCTGCCAGAGAGCAGGAGCTGATGTCAAGTAAACAGAGAGGATGTCTGTAAATTAAGGGAACTCTGAGAAATGTTTTAATACAGAATAACAGAAATTGCCTTCTCCTTCATAAACCATCCTAAGATGTGTAGCTCACAACGTGTGATAGAGACAGGTACAAATGCCTCCATGCACTCTGGTTTATAAGTGGCTCTGTAACAGGTGTTATCATTTTGTCTGCTCAGTATTTTAACATCATTCATTTGTGCCATTGCAACGTGGCACAACAACGCATCTTAGAATAATTTACTGTGAAGAAGCAATTGCTATGAATCACATCATATTGTCATTATGAATAAAGTACATCCACACGCTGTGCCTTCAAGGAAAGTGTGGAAAAGACGTGCTCACCATTCAACTTCTCACAGACCTGCATTTATTTTTCTCCTTTCATTGCAGTTGTTCTCAATCTGCCCCTGCACAAATAATCACATCCCAAGGCTCAAAGAGAGTTTTCTTGCCTCCCTTTTATTCTTTTTTTTTTCTTTGTTTACCAGTTGCAGAGTCTGTCTGACCATGACTTGTGGGCTTTCTGGAACAAAGAGTACAGCTGCTAGTGTTTGTAGATGGATGCTTTTGTGATTGACTTAAACAGAATCACAGAAAAAGTCAGGTTGGATGGGATTTCTGGAGGTCGCCTACACCACCTCTGCTCAAAGCAGAGCTAACCTGTTTGCTACCAACTTTCTAGTACATCAGCTTGGAAAATTGAAACCTGCAGTGACTTAGGAAACATGAGAAGTGGAAGGAAAATCAGAGGAGCCTTTCACACTCAGAAGCATGAAGGTCAAGGTACAGTCCCTAGGTGTGTGTGTGATGATCCTGTCTTTGCTTGGTTCACAGTGATATAGAATATGTATTTACTGGTTAATTAAATAATTAATCAATATCATCCCAACCCAAGAAATAATGTTCTCACCCAAATTTGACCTTGGGACTGCCAGAGCCTCAGCTTTCAAGCCGTAGCCCTCTCCTTCTATGGAGGGTACCCTGGTTTCTCAGTACTCGACTTTAAGTCAGAAAAAAAATGTTTTGTCCCAGTTCCATTTCTGAAACGTGTCCCCCATACTTTGAGAATGGGAGATAAAAACCCAAAACAGAAAGCAAAAGACAATTTTAAAACCTCAGAAGCTGACACAAAACAAAATTGCTATTTTCTCCTCCACTTTCACTTTCTTAAGTCATTGTTCTGAGAGATCATCCTGATATTTTTTATTTCTCTCCTTGCTTCCTATTTCATTTTCAATCTGCTCTCTCTCTCTCTCTGACAATTCTGCCTGGCTGCTATCCAACAGGCCTGTCCAGTTTCTCCTTGTACAAGCATATAACACAAAAGAATACAAAGAAGACTGGAAATGCAATTATAAAACTGTCTCTTCCGCCCAGGCACAGATTTTTTAGACAGCAACCTCCCTTTCAGCACAGTTGGAAGCAAAAAAAATGTAACTAGAGCCCTTCTGAGCAATGTCATTATTTATTCTGGATGAAATGTCCTGCAGGAAACTTTAATTAGACCACATGTATGATAAACTAACAGAACAGGCTGAAGCAAAAAAAAAAAAATTAACAAATAAAAAGGGTAATGATGCAATTACCTATATTCCTTAAAGCCGTAACTCTTGGAGGTGAGCCCAGTTTATTCAGAGTTCAAGAGCTGAAAATGGGACACACATATTGAGGTTGAAAGTGATGCACACATACACACACATAAAGTCGTCACTGAAACAGCTTTGCACTGGATATTTAGGCTTTTGAACTAAAAGAAAATATTATAGAATACTTCATTACAAAAAAGAACTGCCTGTGAAAGCAAAATTCTGGGTTATTCAGATAGCACAAGAAAAGATTTAAAGTTATGTGTAAGGAAATCTCGTTGTCAGAACTGCTGTGAGATAGAAATGCATGTCTTTGTGTGTGTGCAAGCTTGTGTATTCGTGTGTGTGTGTGCACATGCATATTGATAAATGTACAGGCATATATGTATTTGTACAATGGAGTATTTATTTTATGACAAAAACTTTTTCAACTGTCAGCTAAATTGCTTAATTGCAGAAAAGTAGGCAAAAAGATTTGTCATAAGATCAGCATTGTCTGAAAATACAGTATCAGCAATTAAAAGAAATAGCCAACCCACCAACTGCTGAGCAGCAATCTATAACCCATGCTGCAACATTCTGCTGATGTCTTCTGCATCCTTCTCCAATACTCATAATAAAAAAAAATATAATTTCAGACCTCAGGTGAATATCCCTCAAGTGTTTCCTTCTTAGATGGTAATATTTATAAGCAAATATATGGCAAAAATACAGAAAATAGAAAGATTAAAACTCGGGGGGGGCTATGAGGTGGGCTGGAACATGCTGGACCTAGTTATTGATGGAGAGAGGACCATGGAGTGCAGTTTCAATTATATACAGCATTTCCTACATTCCCCCGGAGAAAAACTGGTCTTGCATTTAGCTCCTGCACTGCAAACAGAAGACAGGTGGAGGACCAAAACTCACCTTCAGGTATTCAGCTGCCAACAAATCCAGCAATTAAATGAGAGTTCAGTCCCATGGTCCCTGATCTCTTGGGGATCTGTTGTGGTGAGATTGCCATCCAAGCACCTTTCTAGCTAGTTATCTTTCAGATGGAAAGAGGCAGGATAATTGTTACTGGATTTTAAGCCATTATTCAGAAACAGAAGGCTTTTAAGATCTCCATTGAAGAGATCTGAGCTAATACAGACTGATGCCAATGATGGTTGAGGTAATTTGATTTATAAAGATAGAAGTGTAACCTATTACTAAAGACAAACTTCCACCATTGCTAATATGACAGCTTTTCATGAGTCATCTCTAGTTTTCAGTGCATTTTAGGCATTTAGGGAACAGCAGGTAAAAAAACATAGCTGTTATTTCTTTCTTACTTGGCACCTGAAGTTTAAAGGATGTATAGGACCAGTGGTGTCCAAAGCATGTCAAAGGGTTCAGATTTCAAGTGTTCTCAGTGAACAGAGGTGTTTGCAATTTGGATTTTGAATTTTGACCACGTGTCACATTTAACGTACTAATACAAATATGACAGCCCCTTGACAGGTGTTCAGCCTGTTCTGTAAGCATTTTGTTGGAAACATATAATTTGGGGGATCCAATTTTGGCCTATACAGCTCTGCTTTTTCTCCCTCTTTCCATACAAGAATGGAAGACTAAGTCCTCCTAATTTCCAGATGCCTCATAATAGTTTCCTGCATTTACAGCACTGCCTTGGAGAAATCTGGACATCTGCACCTCTGCAGCATGACATTCCTCTGTGTGCTGCACAGGAGCCTTTGACTTCTTTTAACCAAGTGGCAGCAGTATAGTAGAAGGACTCCAGGGAAGAAGGGCTTTGGGTTGCTTCAGATGTCCTGCAGTCCTTACTCAGCACAGCATATGAGCCTATGCTTAGGGATAAACACATGCTCCAAGCTCCATTGCCTTATCCAAGATTTAATCCTATCGGTTTAAGCATATGCTTATGGACCCTGCTGAATTCAGTCCTTGAACTTGCAATCCTATTTCAATGCAGAAAAGGCAAAGATCACCAGCGCTTTAATAGAAGAAAGATAGTACTTCCAGCTTTCATGCAAATACCCCCAATTCAAAGAGAAAAAGTGAATTCGAAGAGGAGTTCAGACAGGATCTGCTCTATCAGCAGCACTGGTTCCAGCTACTGTGTTTTTTCAAAGTATAACATGAATGTGTTGTATTAAAACACAGTTAATATACAGGCACTTTCACTGGATGTATATGCAATGTGCCTTCCTACTATACATTGGTTTCTGTCAGTGATAAGCCTATGCACTGATGGAAGGTGGCAGAACCTGAAGGGAGCCTGACTTATCAACCACAAACGTCTGGAGGAATCAGAAGCTGAAATCAAAGGATAATAATATTTACATTTTTAAATGGACCTATCACGTGCATTAAATCACAGGTTACATCAATCTTGCTGCCATTGCCCCGTGGCCCATCACATCTCACATTCTCAAACATCTTTAGTGAGGGAAGGGAGTGAGGATACAGCACAAGTGAAGGTTGCAGCAATGACCTACTGTGTGCATGCTGGGGCATCAGCAGGAGCTGGGACTCATTGCATTTTGTACCCTTTGCAGAGGCACTGTGTTGATTGATGTGGAGATATGCTCTGCCAGGCAAATCACCCAGATCCCAGCTATCCTCTTCCTCCTAGGATGAGTTTTATCTGAGGCAGGTTTTACACTACCACTGTATCAACACAAGCAGTTAGTCCAGTCTGTGTGCCATCATCCCTTCTATATGCACCAGTCACAGGCACAGCAGAGCAGATACCCTTCTGGAATGATACAATATTCCATGCTAATCCACCTTCCAAACACCTGAAAGGACTTAACTGCGTGTACTATACAAGCACCCCACTGAGACAGTGGGAATAGGAACAGACCTGTAATTACCAAGTAAAGACAATGAAATCACACATACTCCCACCACCTGCAGTTCTAAATGAAGAGAAGTGTTAGTTACATTGTTGTATTTCTATAGCATTACAGGAGAAGGAATAGAGGATGTAATGAGCTACCAGACTTGAGATAAGTAGTATTAAAGTGCATTCACAATTTACCCCAATTTACCGCTCTGCAAGGAGGGACACAGAGGGAAGCACAATTAAACTTTTGCACACTTCCCTTTAATTTTGGGAATGAAGAACAAGCCTGAAAGAACAACTTTGTGTTGTTTCACAGATCCCAGCTATTTTCCACCCCCAAAGGTAAAGATGTATCATGAAGAGAGGAAAGACAGACACCGCAGTGGCTGGAAACTTTGCCATGACATTGCAAAAGATCTGAATCTGGGTGTGAATTTTAATCGCCAGGTGCCTGCTTTTGCCCTATAGAAAGGATGAGTTCACAGGTCTGGTAGACAAGCTGCTGTTTGAAAGAGATCTACAGAAAATGTCCCTTTCTTCTTATATAGACTTAAGAAATCTTAAGAATATGAATATGAAAGTGGAATGGTGAACAAAACATATTCCCAGAAGTAGGTTCCTCCATGAAGGCTCTCCTGAGGAGAAGACTGGCTTTTTTTCATGTCTTTTAATGCTCTATTTTCAGTACTTTTAAAAGAGTATTCATCCTGAAAGTTTTTCTTTGTTCATCTCTTTGATTACTATTGGTTTGGTGTTATGTGGTTGGGAGCCATTTTGTGGTGGAAAAATTTTTCCAGAGATGATGTTGCTGCAGTATTTCCTTTGGATGCTCAAAGTTTGCATTCAGAAACATCACACAGCCTTTTCACTGAGGATTCAGACTGAGGCGCAGCTAATTCAAAAGTTGTCAAATATGCATTTTCTTATGGGCAAGAGCGTGGGGGCAAAATCACAGTCCACATTAACTTATTCATTTTATCAATAGAGCTGTTCATTTCAAGCATCTTCTTTGGTCAATGGGTAAATATTTTAATTCTTTCTTCAGATGAAGTAGGTTACAGAAGACTCTTTATAAGAGTATTTTAAATAGATTTCTGAATGGAAACTTCTGTGGATTTAAAAGTGATTTTCTGACACCAAAAATTGTGCTTTGTCCTCATTCTAAGGCAAGAGAATTAATCTCTTCCAGACAGACAGGCCCTTTGGAAATCATTCACTTGAAAGGAGAAGGGAAAAAGAATCCTGAAAGCCATTTTCTATATTCACAGAAAACAGAATGTCATGGAGAAAATGATGAGCAAGTGTGTGTGTAATCACGTATTTATTTATCTGAATCCACACTGCAAATTTTGTAGGTACAGAAGATGATGAGAAAGATAAGGTACTGAAGTGATTGTTTAAACTGAAATTGAGTCTCATCCACTGCGGAGTTTGAATTAAACAAAAATAACCCAAAGCAGCAATGTAATAACCTTAAGTGAGCCACTTTTTAAGCAGCTTATACATAATGGAATTCTCCCAGCTTTTTACAAATGTTCCACATACGTTCAGATAATCATCAGACTGATGGGCTTTCCTCGCAGACAGCTGAAAATAAACACTGATCTCAAAACGTGAGTGTGGCTTCTTTCTTTCCACCATACATCCAGCTTCTATATGTTGTTTTTTATCGAAGTATCTAAGTGCTTTCAGTAGACCAGAGCATCATGGTTTTATAGATATATAAATATGTTTTATAGCCACTATAGCTACAATACACTAATGGTTCACCCAAGCAAGGTACTGTGGCTATAACAGTGATCAGTGCTGGATGTTTCAGTGTATAGAAAGGCTCTAGTGTCTTTCTGAACTAGGTAATCTATAAATTGTTTAACATTACCAGTGCTGACTCTTATTTTCTTTTTATGAGTGTCACTGTAGATATAATATGCCAAAAAAATAATAATTCTTAATTGTTAACTACCATTTTCAGTTTCAAAGACATGGAGTAAAAGTAAATAGCAACTTAGAAAACAAAAGTTGAAAGATAAGGACAAAGGATGTAACAAGGAAACAGATATGAGACAGAAGTATAAATCCTGTTACAAATGGGTCTGAAAACAGGGCTCCAGGCAAAACCGGTCTGTGCAGACACCAAGGACACTTGGATGTGAATTTGTTAAAGTGGACTCTAGCTATCATCTCATTAGCCTGTGAATACAGCTATAGCAGAACTATCTTGATTACCCTAGCCCTGAGAAAACAGCAGGAACAACCCGTTTTTCTTAAGTCTGTCCATCTGAGAGCCAGAGGAAATACCTGGATCTAGATGGCAGCACCAGGAGTGCTGCTGAGAAGAGACTTAGACCAGATGGACAGCAGCAGCAGCAGCAGGGCTTAGAAATGTGCTCGTTCATGATCTCTTATTAAACATTTTTCAAGCAGTACTGAGCTGCTCCTTCAGCTGAGCTTGCTGCATCCTCAGCTTCGAATCTCATGTGTTGTGCAGCACAGCAGACAGCAAGTGACAGAAGGCAAACGTGCTGCCTGTGCTGATGCAGTCTCTTTCTATCAAAGACAGAAGTGCCGGGACTTGAAAGAGACTCCCGGTGACTGAGTAACACAGTGTCGGTTCCTCTAATGAATGCTGGTCCAGAGAGCGCGATGGGTAATTAGTGACTTTGATACCTGTAGGGAGCAGGTCATGATTTTGCTGTCAGGAGCTTCAGTGCAAGAGACACATCATTACTCCACTCAGTGCTGATATTACCATACCTGCTCAGTGCAATTTCATATTGCTTTTGGGGTGGAAAACAAAAACGCCGCATGGAGGTGGAAGAGTTTCTTTCCTCACCCACCTCTCCCTTTCCTTTATTTTTGTTTTGTTGAGGAAAAGGAGAGCACCTCTATGTTTTCACACAAAACTGTCTCTCTTATAAGAAGATGAAATGGAGAGAGGGAAGAAACTGACAAGTATCCACCAAAACCAATTTTTTAAACCAGCAAAGCAGATTCACAATATGCCTAGATCAGTAGAGATCAATGGTAGATGATGTTACTGTGATGTCTGTGTATGCATTTGCCCATCTTGCTGGTCCATGATAGGAACAACATGTTCCTGTTAAATACATCCCAGGATACAGAGGAATTCAGCACACCTCCCCACTTCTCTTAATAAAATACTGAAGGAGTCAGAAAGATAGAGGAAAAGAGGAAAAAAAGAAGTTAGAAGAGGGCTAGGTTACATCCTTGGGAAAGATGAGGTAGTTCCACTGGCCACAGTTCAGAAAAACACTTAAACATGCAGGCTGCAGCTCTCTGCTGAGCCATGATGGACCACTGGGAGTCCTCTTGTCTCCTCGTGTCTGGGAAATACTGGCAAAGCTCCACTGGAAATGCACAGTGCACCTTTAGCTGGGGATGCAGGGCACACACCAGGCTGTGCTGGGATCCACGGCACTCAGAGTGGAGTGGTTAGTTAAGTGGTTAGTTAAGTCATTGAGGCCAAGAGCAGAGTCAGTTACATGCATATCTCAGTACAGTGGCTAATTCAGTAACTGGCACTCAATCATTTCATTTTAAATACAGTAGATATGGTATGAGCCCAATCTTTTGCAAAAATGGAATGAGAGGGTGAAGGAAGAGATTAACTCAGAACTATTTGTGCATTTGCCATGGCTCACGCATGCTTGCTTGGTTAAATAGCTTTTCCTGGTGTGGAAATGCACTGGGTGAATTATTTCCTTTTCATAAATAAAAGATTTGGAGTGGAAGATTGGCTATTTTCTTTTATACAAACTATGGCATCCTAATGTTTGAAGCGAAGATCTGAGTTCAGCTTCCCATGGACAGGTTTAACTTGCTCTGATACCTGCTCTGTGGGAAGCTGCTGTTGACATTAGTGTTTCTGCAGCCCCTGACCTGGAGGTTTTGGATACTTCAGTATCATTGGAGATTATTTTACTCTCATAAGTTCCAAAAAATGGAAAGATAGATTAAGTTACCTGTCCAAATTTCAGAGTAAGTATGATGTGTAACTAGGAATGACTTCACAGTCTCCACAGTCCCAGTGGAGTGCTGGTCCCACCAGGCTCTACTGCCCTTCTCCACGCAGGAGCACATTTTGGGCTTACGCCGCACCTCATTCTTCTCAGCTACACAAAAAAGCAGCAGAAACTCTTTCTCCAGGAGCAATACAACGCAAGCAAGGTGAGCATCATCCCAGACTACAAGCCCCTGGAGTGTCCCAGCATGTCATCACCTGGGGAGGACAGGCCAGGTGAGGAGTCAACTTTTCTCGTAAGTTTCTTCTCATTTAGAGCACTCAGATAGAAAAGTTTGATAATGGAAATTTGACCTTCTGCTGTTCAAACCAATTACAATTTCCAGGTTTGAAAGCTGGTCTCTTGCAAGAGGTACATTTCCTGTCTGGAAGAAGACTCTCTATCTCAAGTTATCCTCTGTGTGCAGAGTGTAGTTACACTTTCAGTTGGCTTTTTCTCGAGTGCATTTCTCAGTTATCGCTTATTTATAACATCAGAGACATTTAACTTTTCCAATAATGATCTTGATAATTATAGCCATTTCATTCAGTCTTAACCAACTGGCGATTGTATCCTGATTTGGGATCAATGGGAAGTTAAAAGAATATACTTATTAAACTTAATAAGGATAAGTTACTAGTTAATGATGTGAAAATTATGTCACCAATAACTGTGTAATTACATTCTTATTAATGCATTCAAACATCTTGCCATTTAATTGGCATTTAACAAGCTCATTATAGCAAGATAATTAGATAGCCATTAATTGGTAAAACACTGATTGACATGTAGTATGCTAATAGTTGTCTAGTGTGGTATAGTTGTCTTGCTATATGGTAATTTAATGCTTTCATGATGCTATCAATTAGGTCGTTTAAAATATACAAATGTAATGTGTTATAAAGTGATTGTATATTTATTGGCAAAGTCATTGTGACAGAATCAGAGTCAATATATTATTTGCATATGTGCTTATCTTACATTTCAATACAACCTCTGCTGGCATTTGGAGGAACTACAATAAACAACTGAATTCCTGGGATGTCCTTTAATGACTTCCTTGCAAAATGATGCAGATGTGTCCAAGCAGTGGTTTGTGACCAACATGTGGCTATTGAAGCACATCAGAGTTGAGTCCCCTGATCAAAGCAAAGGCCCTGCTGGATAATCCTGAGCCTTGATAGAAACAAAGCAGTACTGGTCTCCGAGGATGGCATCATCAGCATGCCCAAGGGTGTAGCTGTATGTCCACTCCAATCCAGCAGGGAGCTGATACTCCATGGGGAATTGCCACCTCCCACCCATGAGTCATCACCAGCCCACAGCTCTCTGTCACTGGTGTTGGCCACACAAAAATTTCAGTATGCTGCTTGTGTCAGGATCAGGAAAGTTGATGCTTCTTTTCTAAGAGTTATAGTGTCTGAAAATCCTGTCATATGTACAATGGTGTGCTGGTTTAAAAGTAAACTGGTGGGAGAAATGAACCCAATTTGGAGAGACCACAAGTCAGAGCTACAATTTTACTAAAAAAAAAGACCACAATACACACGATGACACAAGATAACAAAATGGCTTTTACGCACAAGAACAAAGTACTACCCAGCCCCCTGGGACAGGAACAGCACTGCGCTTGTGAGCTCCTGCCCCAGCACTTTGTGGTACCCCTGGCTGCAGAGCAGAAGGAAAGGAAAAACCTGGTAGTTGTGATGCTGGTCCTGTTGAAGACAGCAGTTCTGTTGAAGAAATGGCAGCAGTCTCTTCCAGAGTGGCAGCCACAGTCCTGCTGNCAAAGCCTAAATTCGCCTATTATGAAGTCCCGATTATATATTGCTTCAAAGGGGGCTTGAGGAATGTTCTAAGGTCTGCCTTGATCTGTAATTCTGTTGATGGCTACTAAGCAATGTACAAACATAAAGACCAACCCATTATCTTAATTATCCTTCCATATGTCATCCCTGTGACAGTCTGGGATTTTGTGACACTCAGAATATGATCTGGAATTATGTGCTGTCCACTTGACATTAGAGCTTGTTCACATCTGCATAATACATACCTCTTTTTTTTCTAAGAAGGCTGTCAGATGCATTGAAACAGGACAGATATTTTAAGGATGTAATATTATTATTATGTGCATTACAGAGGCAGATATAGGTCCAGCAAAAATCAGTTTCCTTTTGTACTGGGCACTGTATAAATACAGAGACAGAGATGATGTTCAGAAGACCCTGCTGTCAGAATGGGCTAGTAAAGGAAAGTCAATGTCATGAGGGAGGAGATGACAGGAATTAATATTGCAATCCATGCTAACACACAGAGACCAAAAAGGTTTCAAAAAGATGCTCTGAGATGTCCAAAAAGCAGAAAATTAATGTCTCACTGCTGCTTCAATTCTCTGCCTCAGTCTAAAATGCTGCCCCAGTAGCCTGTTTCCATGGCATGTCCCACAATTCTGGGTCATCCAGCACTTCCAGTCCTTCTATCTCTATTAGGACTCTGGCACAGCCAGCAACTCCTCTGCAGCACAGAGGTGTGGAGATAGTCAAGCTCATAGAAAGGAACTTTCTGGCACTGACTTGTCTGTTCTCAGGGCAACAAGTGAGTTCATTGTGCAGAACAGGAGATCTCAATTAAGCATAGAATGATACCAGAAATAATGAATTAACTTATAGTACATTCCCCCAGCTACCAGAGGATTGATCCCAATGGTGTATTTGTGGAAGTGATAATGTGAGCCTGACTGCAATGACAACGTGAATATTGTTAATGTTGATATCCCCATTAGCTCAGGAGGAGGAGTTTCACTTAGAATTTTGCAAAGAGTGTGTGACTACTGTAACATTTAGAAGAATCCTTTTAATTCTTTTTCCATTATCTTTAATTTCAAAGACTAGGAGAATAACAAGAATGACTGGTTCAGTAAAAATAGCCACTAAGTGACCATGGAGGTACGAACTTTCCTGGAGGAGACAGTTAGCACTGCAGGGTATACAACAGGATATTTTGTTTAGCTGTGGCATCATTCATTCAAATTTAGATAAAGCAAAAAGACTTGGAAAATGTGGTGTGTTTCTATTAGTGGAAAGTTCTTACAGGGCAGTAAGGAAAATACTTTGTTTCTTCCAGCCATTACAGCAAGAAAAGAGATTTAATGCATTGAGAAGTAAAGAGGACAGATTGTTCTGCAAAACTTAGGAGTGCTAAGGTAGTGGGTCTGCTGAGGTGCATGATGTGAAGTAGTGAGGGTGGAAGAGCAGTTGGAGCTCACAGGCAGGATGGAGATGCACTACCAGGGCTTGGCCACATGCTGTGAGTGGCTGAGGAGGGGCTTTGGCTGGACGTGGAGCAAGGCAGGAGATGATGGTCTTGGGGATGCAGCTGTGGCATGATGGAATAAGCCCTTTCACCATTCTTGTAGGCCTGTCTCCAGCAAGGGTAAATCCCCATGCCTATGGCAAATCAGCTAGAGAGCATTTACCAAAATGTAAACTTGATCTGTAGCAAAAATCCCCATCTCTGTAAGTACAGGTCAAATTAGCCCAAGGGACAAACGTTCCTACAGTTCAGGTAACTTGGAGAAGTGCCCTTGAATGCAGTGGGAACAAGCATGACGAGCGGAACAGGTTGCTCACCCCGGGGCACAATAATTTCTGTGTTTTCTCTAGCTCTCGTTTTTATTTTGAATTAGCAGCCAATAGCAGGCAGGCAGCTCTTGAAATCATTTGCTTACAAGCCCTGATCTGGGATCAGGACAGACATCAGATTAAGCTTGTTTGTGTGTTAAATGTTTGGGAAAGAATTACTTGTTCCAATACGGTTCAAAGACTGGAATGTGTTCCCCAAAGTGGACAGTCCTTGTGCTTTTCTGCAGCGGGAGCCCAAGTCAACTCTGACCACACCAGACTCTTCCCTCATCAATGTGCTGCCTTTCCACCCTGCCAACTTGCACTTTACCTCCTACCACACAAAAAAAGATGGGATTAAAGAAAAAAAAAAAAGAAGTACTCCTAGCAAAATGCCAGGGTTTTAAATTAAATTTAAAACAGTTTAATTGCCTAATTGCTCAGCTATTTTGTGCAGTTTATTAACAGAAGCAATTCTTCGGCAGTCATGCCAACATAGCAGAAAATTGGCATTTGAGCCAGGGGGAATTAAAGAGGCAGAGTGCGGAACTAAAACAAAAAGAATGCCTCGAACCTAGTGGAACAGACATTTGAGGCTTTCATCTCATTTTTATCTCTCTCCCTAATCTGCTGTAGAAAGATCAAGGCTTGGTTTTGCTTTTTAATGTGGGAATGACAGTTGCTCATCAACAATGTCTTTGCATTTGGAAAAGTACTGGATTTCCAAAGAAATGAATGTCTAAGGAAGCTGCACATTTACAAAGAAAATAAAATGCAATTCTTGCCAATACTACTGGCATCTTTTAAAAGAGTTAATTTGAGGGCATTTTTCATAATAAACTGCACTGTTAAATATGCGTGTGTGTATTCAAACAAAACTAGCAAATCATCCATATAAATGAATGCATGCACTCACTGAATAGAAGAGATTAATATTCTGTTACAATATACTACACTCATAATATGTTCTTTCCTTACCATACAGAGAGAAAAAAAGAAAGGAGAGGAAAAGAGAAAGCAGTCATGATGCAAAACAAATAATCCAATATTTATTGCCTGTAAAAGAGAAATTTTAGTTGACTATGGATGATGCTATTACTTCAATCTTTAGGGCTGCATCCAAGTACCCGTCTGTGGAGCTGTTGGTATGTCCTTGCTGATCTCTCCTCTCTTTTTAGGGCAGGCAGCCACTTGGGAAGCTCTTGTCAGGTGTTATATAACAGAGATATTAACAGGGGAACCTTGGACAAACTACAGTGTAAGTTTATTTCCTACGTGTATAAAGGATGCAAACAATTCACTGTTTGGGGAAGGATTTCTATAGCTGTGATAAACCTATTGTGTCAAAACTCACCCTTGCCTCAAACTGTGAATCCTGTGCACAGTGATCATTGAGATGGTATCAAGGAAATTTTTGTTATTGGTGTTAGTCAGGGTCAGAATTACACCCCAGTGTATTTAAGGCAGACCTGTTGGCCATGGTGTAGATAACTGGCATATGCAGCTGCAGGAGTTGCTTTTACAAACCGAATTCTCTGCTGGTGTCTGGTAAATTGGGGGCACTTAAGAGATGACACATTGCAGGTGAAAATGAGCCAGAGCAGAGCCCTTCATTTCTATGTTTGAAATGCATTTTGAGATGCCCCTTTACATTTACAGGAAGGTCTGCTTGAAATAGCAGCTAAATCCTTCCAGCTGTATGAGCACATCATGGTAAACAGATTTTTCCAGATTGCATTCATCCTGTGCAATTTGGCAGGTTTCCTGGAGAGACCCAGAGCAGCCTCCCTGTTTGTACCCATCTCGGAGGGGGCTGAGGTTGGTGGTGATGGTGAGCACAGCCCTGCCCCACGGGGCTGGCATGGAGGGGGAGAGAAGCCTCTGTGGTGCAGCATCATGCAGGAGCCCCTATTTAAAGCTTTCTGTCTGCCCCCACACTAGCACACAGAGGCACCAGCAGCTGACAAATGATCAAAATGTGACTATACCTGGGAATAAAAAAAGGGCAACACTTGCTAGATCTACACTGAGCAGCGTGCCCAATGAAAGTGTCTCTTCCATGAGATAACCCCTGTGCCTACAGTACCGACTGTAGAGCAAGAAAGAGATGCCAGCCGACCTCACTGGGGCTGAAGGCTCTCAGAGAGCCAACAGAACGATAACAACTTTATCCAGAATACTCAATGCCCTGTTTCTACCTTAATTTCATCACTCAGACATCTCAATTTTTTTCCTGTACATAGAAAAGAGAGGACACACACCGCACTGTGGGTAAAGCCAGCTGTAGTAATTATTCAGAGAAGTCTAACTTCCCCCTCCTTGAATTTTCACAAACAACCCCACCTCAGTTTTAGTTCAGTCAAAATATCTTTGATATATTTTGACATACGATATTTTAATTATTTGTCTATCTGAAAAACTGACATTTTCCATGAGAAGCAGGTCTTTCCTGTGAATAGACGTAGTGCTAGCTGCTTCTGAAAGCCAGTTTCAATGGAAAATGTTCACACTGGCTCCATTCTTTCATTGTGTAGAGAATAGGTAAATTTACCTTTGCTTCTGGAGAGCTTTCGTAACACCATCCCTCATTCATGATCTGCTTGTTTCAGCCCTTGGCTATAATTGTATAGGAAAGCAATGTAGGTGATGGTCAAATCTCTATATTCTTGGTGTAAAAAAATGGGAACCATTAAGAGCAGTAGCCCTGGTGATATTCAAAACAATATCCCACCCACAAGTGAGTGGGATTTTAACCTAGAAATGAAGGGGAAGCTCCCAGCTTTATCATTCATTCACTGCAGGTATGAAGGGATGAGATTAAGCACTTGGTTCTTGCAGTAACAGACAGCTGCAATTTCTTCTGGCTTTTTTGCCTCTTGTCTAGAAAAATACTGAATGGAGCATTCAGCTTCCTATCTATTTGAAGCTTCTGACACTAGGTGATGACCACACATTTATTTTCTCTCAACCTCTGTTAATCTCACTGTACTGAGATGGTTTATCTCAAACTTTGCCTTTGTCACTAAGAAAAAGTGCGTTTTCCCACAGGAAAACACGTGCTTGAGCCAGGAAACATCTGATGAGGGCAGAGAGATAAAAGTGCAGCCAGGACATGGAAAGTAAAGCATCACGGGGTTGCTCTGTGAGCTGCAGGACATCATAGCAACACCAGGCAGTGCTAAGAAGCATGGAAAGGCATCCTTAGACCTGAAAGCTGATATATCTGGTGCCACTGGCTGTCACCCAAGCTCTGCGTGCCACAACATGTGGCAACCTCTGCTATCCTCCCACTCCCATCAGACCCTTCAGGGTGCAATGAAGGCAGTGGCCTCCAACTCTCCAGAGTCTCCAGAGCAGGTATTGCAGAAGATGGATCACGGATGCTCAGTGTGCTCAGAAATTGCTGCTCCTGCCTCAGTAGTACATGAAAGAAAGCCTTGATGCACCTGAGAAGAAAGAGTTTACATCACAGTGAGTGTGACCTACTTTTAAACTCTCTCCCATGTGCAGTGCAGATATTGAGCGTGGCTTTCCAACCTGGTTGCTGACGTGCATTCTTGCAACTTACACCCAAAGGAGAGCACTTCTCAAACACAGAAGCAGCCCGGTCAGTGCTCTGGGGAGTTCCCAGCTATTAAATCTAGATCTCAGATAGCCTGCAAGCAGCCCCAAAGGAGTCTGCTTCACAATGAATTTCCACTTGTTTGGGCCCCTTATTTGCTTTGATTCTCTTAAAGATCCCAGCTTTCAGCCCCTAGAGGCAGTGGCTGCTGGAGGATTCATACAGCAGCCTGGGACTTTTCATGTCCCCAGAGAATTCCAGCTGAACCAGTGCCATTTGCTTTCTGTGTTGCAGTCCTTCTGCCAAATGCATGTCCTAATTTTGTGCCCTCTAAGTCTGGCACCATTCATCTTGCAAATGCCCCAAAGGTCCACCTCTCTTCTGTGCTCCTTCTGTGATCTCTCTCTTTGGATTCAAATGTGTGTTTGAGAGAAGTCAAACTCCTCATTGCCTCGTGCCCCAGATGAATGACCTAGAAAAGGGACCGCAGGTAACCTCTCAGACCCATCTTTTTATCTCCCATGCCAAAGCTCAAGGCATGGATCACTCAGGTGGTGTTTAAATATCACTGGGGAAAATAATATTTCAGCTCACTGACAATAGTAAAGAATGCATATATAACAGCTGTGAGAAATGCATCCCAAGTCCTCTTCTTCTCATAGCAGCTTTGGTGACTAGAAAAGTTGACAGGTAAACTATTATTTCGTTTGGGTTTTTTTTAGCTTTATTTAATGTTTTAAGACTGGGGGAAAGAATATATAAACCCCAGAATTTCTCTTTTTACTTATTAATTTATTTCCCTTCCCTCATTTGCAGTGTTTCACTTGACCTGATGTGCCCCTCTGTGCTGAAAACCATTGTGCTGGTCTGAAAAACGTTACTGGGCTTCCTCAGCTGTGTGCAGGGGTAACCACATCAAGCAGACACATGTTTGAGAGAAGTTGCAGTAAGATGTATCTGGCAAAACTGGGGGAGAGGCCAGCCCTTCATCATCAGTGGAAGAGGAGCAGCAGGAGGGGACAGCTTTGGAGGAGAAGGTCCATTGCATTGTGTTAGGTACAGAGATAGGAGCACACTGCTTATTGTGCTGGAGTGACTTTCAGGAGGTGTGTGGCACCATGGTAGGACATAACAATGAGCAATGCCATTGGAATCCTGCAGTCTGGGAAATGTTGGGTGGAGCACAAAGCTGGAGGTCCTCTCTCTACTCACTTTTGTTGTGCTTCTGTCTCAGAGTCTGTCTGAAGGGCACTGTCTCATATCATAGGGATGGAACACCCTTCCAGGATGGTCTGGGAACACCCTCCCATACAACCACCCAGTGAGAGGAAACAGATGGGAGATGGTGGGTTTTGATGGTTGTGCAAGTAGACATGCAAAGAAGTGAGGTGTAATCTCCACCACAAATCTGCTGAATATCTTTTAAGGATAAAAGAATAGAGTCTATGAAGCAGGGAAGATCAAAGTGTTGGTATTTATATATGGATTGTAACTGTGAAAAAGATTTGGCCCTCAGGCAAATCCAGAATTAAGCTCTCATTTCAGGTTTGATGGTAACAAATTCCCACCAGTAGATCTGCTGAGGTGCCCACCGGCCTGGAAAACACATGATCTGGTTCTGAAAAGCCAAGTCTTTTATATGTGAGTTCCAGTAAAGGATTAACACTTTAGAGAAAAAAAATTTGGATCCAAGTATACAAAATCCTTGCCACCCACAGTCTTATTAATATAGCTTATAGATCAGATGGAAGTTGTGCTCAGGTCATGTCTGTTTTCCAAAGTATCCTTTGGATGCAGAACTGGGAAAATAACAGCTCCTGTAAATTTCTCTGGTCACTGAAATTGACTGGAAAATTCAGATATGAATGCATGGCTAAACCCCCATCTTCCAAGATAAATGAAACTCCAAATCCTACCTGTATCCCTGGAGAAAGTGTCAATATTGAGACAATTTCCTAAACTTTAATGTTCATTTCATGTTTTTAAATAAAAATAATGGATAGTTAATGCGACAGCCCAGTAATTAAACATACTTAGTTCCTATTGAAAAGGAAATAGGTTATGACTCTGCATGCAGGCAATGTATCATTTCTTCTAAAAAAAACCCCAAATGATAATTTTTTTAACAGAAATGTTTTCTTTGGCTAATACACTTCTTCATTCTGCTCTGCCCAAATTGTTTTCCTGAGAGGACTAGCATATGATACAGATCTGGTAGGATGTTTTATTTTGGACCAAGTAATTGCATTAATTGGTACAGCCAATGATCAATGTTAATTAAAAAAAAACTACAAAGGCATACCATTTCAAAGCTTTCCAAGAAATTATCTGAGTAGTGAAGCCATTTTAGGTACACAGTTAACCCTTCCATCTGTAGCTCTGTCAAACAAATCCTCTCCTATGCTTGCCCACGCACAATGACCCCATTAATTTTGACTGGCACTCCCATGGGATCAGAGAAAGAAGTGCAGTTGACTACCATCATTCTCTCCCTCCCTTCCTCATCTGAAATGATAGAGAGTGGATCCTGACAGAAACTCTCGTTGTAACCCAATGGATGTTTTCATGTGTTACTACAGAGACACAGTGAACTGGAAGACCATTCTAGGATGACATGTGGGATGAGTCCTTCCTCTTTCTAAACTCACTGGCCAAATTCCCATTGTGCCTTGCAAGTATCACATCATTAGGGCTCAGTAGGGCTTTCTGTGATCTGCGACACAAAACTTAAGGCAACAGAAGTATTAAACATGAAATAGGGAGGGCCAGACTGGGATAGATTTCCACCACCACTTTGAAGTTAGCAGATTGGAAGATTAGTAATGATCTGTGCTACAGTTTTGGTGGCCTCAAGAAAGATGTGATGCCTGTCCTGAAACACTGAGAAACTGGAAATGTTTTGGTTTGAACAGCTGTTTAACACAGACCCTTTAGAATCAGTCATTTCTTGCTAGGAAAACTTATCGACTAACATTGTAGGAAGTGAGTGTGTGCAGTGGGAAGCCAGGGATGCATCCATCTTCTGACAGTAGGAGCTGCTGTAGCATTGTACTTGTCCCTGCAGACACTCAGATTAACGGTTTGACCTGGTTCCAAATGCTAAAAAGTGTTTGTGGCAAAGGCTTTGTCACAAAAGGCTGCCAAAATATTCTGCCAGACAGCAATAAACTCAATTTACATTATAACTTAACACTTCTTTACCCCTCATCCTCCTGCCAAGTATGACAACATAACATGCAGGAGCCTGCAGCACAGTATAGGCAAAAAGCCTTCCAACGTTTTCAAGCAGAAAATTCCTGTGAAAGACCAACTTGCTCTCTCAGAGAGCTACTGGAAACTTCTGGAAAGCACTGTTAATAATGTCCTTCCCCCAGAAACTGCCTCCTACTCAGCTCCAGATAAGTATAAAAGACACTGAGCAAAATCATGATGCTGTGTTCTTGCACAATTTCCATTGTGTCAAGAGACACAAAGATCCTGACTGGTCTCATCTGATGCAGCTGTGGAATAGCAGCTCCATGGTTGCCATTGGATCTTTATGCATCTTTATGCATTGGCCTATCATTGCTGGGGCCTCACCAAGGAAGATTTTTTTGCCCTGGGTGCTGCCATCCTTCTTTGCTCAAGAAGAGGCTCTGCCTTTTGCAGTTGAGTTAGAGCCAGTTTTTGCCCTTGCCTGTGCTGCAGAGAGCTGCTCCAGCACACCACAGAAACTTCCTGCCCGCCACAGCCTTCCAATTCCCTCTCATCTTCCCTATCTCAACACCTTTTCCTCCTCATTGTCACCAGGGACTGGGAGGATTTAAGGTTATGTGGAAATTACACTAAGAAGTGCGAAGGGAGTTTCAGTCAATAATCAGTGAAATTTCCTCTTCACTGGTATAGGTACATGCTCATGTTAAGCATTGCAAAGCATTGCAAACTATTTTGTTGATTGTGTTTCTATCTGTATTTAGATCTGAATTAACCAGCACTTCAGAGTATTTTTAAATTTGAGAATATTTCACTTGATTCCTGAAAAGCAAAGCCAACAGTCCCCATTAAGAAAGAACAACAGATGTCCAGAGGACACAGTGAAGAGCAGTTCATGGAAGCAGTTCAATTGCTGCTGGAATTCTGCTATCTTCACCAGTTGCTCTGCTACAGTGACCTCCAAACTCTGCTAAGGGCATTAAAAACACCAGAGCCAACTCTACTCAAAAAATATTTAACATGAAGGGAAACAGGTTCAAATAGAATGAAAAGCAGAGCATCAGCAAATTGCAGCAAAGCACAAAATCTGACTGTGTTTCCAAAATAATGAATGTATTGACTACATCAGCTGTGTGTATCCATGCAGCAGCAAGCCATTTTCAATACTTTAAATGCATACAGCCGTATTTTGTCTCCAGCAGCAGACTCATGCTGTAATTGTTGCATTAAACCCCTCATATTTTCTAATATAGGATATCCCTCTCTGCACAGTTCTGATGGAGCTCCTCTTCTCTCTTTAGTACAGGTAAATTCACCTACATGCCCATGGATTATTATATGACCTCTTACTCCAATGCTCAGTCTCCTCTGTCCCAATTTTGACACCTAATGACAAAGACCTATCTGTTCTCCTCCTCTAGACACACTTGTACCTCTGAGAAAGGGCTAGTGACTGTTGTACTCCAGTATCTTTGAATGAAGAATTGCTTATTAATACAGTTTTTTGGAAAGTAGTTTGTTTATGGCCAGCTCAGAGGACAGGCAGAAAGGGCACACAGATTTCTGGTTATGAACTTCGGCATCCCACAGTGTTTTGCAGTTGCCACTGCTAAATTCATAAGCAGTTTGGAATGAAAGCTATGCTATACAATCAGGCTCTTAAGCAGGTACAGAAAACAGTGTGATTTCCCAATGAGAAAATGGTGGACGCAAGATTTCTGAGCTTGAAATGAGAATAAAATGCATTCCCACGTGCGTCATCTGGAACAATACCCGTCAGTTTAACTTCTACAGGGAAATATGATGGTCTCCTGGGTGTCTGGAACTGTCTCAAACAATCCACCCTTCCATTACTGCTAGTAACTTGCTTTCTTCTTCTACATGCAGATGCAGTTTCATCAACCTCCAAGACTCAGCAACAGAACAAAGTTATTCCCTCCTCAACTCCTGCCTCCAAATCAGCCACTGTGATCCATCACCATGAGCTAACGCCATCAAAAGTATCTTTGGTTAGAGATCCAGCTCAGGTCCTGCCAGATTATGTTCTGTAATAACAAATAATGCATATCTGAGGCCAGGCTTGCATTGACCTTCATGTTGGCAACCCCATCAAATACACTGGTCCAGAACATTGCACTACTTTCTTGACCTTGGCGGTTCATGGTCCAGAATAGTCACCCTGGGTGTGTGCTTCATGCTGAACCTGTGTGAATATGTGGGTTTCACTTTTAGCAGCTTGACAGGCAGGCTACTTTCACTAGCACAATAACTGCTTCTTAAAGGAATCTGCAAGGCAAATATCTTTTGTTTCCCTTGTTCTGGTAACAAAGGCAACACAAATTACTAGGAAGGCTGAAATGAAAATGGAGGATGAAGATAATTAAAGCCCTCTCCTAGCAGCCATGCTGGGCCTGGCTTTCTGCTTTGGCATTATGTAGTTAGAGTCAGCAGGAGCAGAGCTGGCTGTAAGAAGAACTCTCTGGGTTATCTTAAATAGTTTTAATGTAGTTAATCTTTTTTGTTGTTTCTTCAATGTGCCAGTAAATGGCCTCGTGTATCTGTCCTGTCAGTTCAGCATAGTCTACATAGAGAGCTATACTCTGGAGCTCCACGTGTCCTGTCAACCCAAAATTAGCCATGGAAATAAACCATACAAAGCAGGTGGTATGTGCTGGTCCCAGAATGACAAATAAATGCTTTTGTTGGGCCCAGAGACACATTTCTTGCTGCTGGAGAGCTGTTTGGATGTGAAAACATGAAGCTTAGTGGTGCTGGGATAGACCTAGAAGGGAAAAATCCTTGCACATTATTTCTTTGCATTTTCTTTTTAATGAGTGGATGTAGGAACTCTGAAAGAGTCAAATATTAGTGCAGACTGGAGACAGGAATCCTGAGGGCAGACACCTTACTGTATTCCCCACAAGTTTTGCCAAAGTTCTTCATTCCTGAACTGAGCACAGAGGCTTAATTCTGTAGTCCTCTGTGCTTGCTTTCAACAGACTTTGACATCAGCTCTGGAGCATCCTGTCAAAAGACCTCTCTTTTGACCAGGATGCTGTAGTCCACCAACCCACATTGCTGTGATGAAGCCCCTTGTCTTAATTTTCTAACAGATAGAGGGCAGGGACAGCTTCTCCCAGTCCAGGATGGTTGAAGATATTATGTATATGACAGAAGAAGATGAGTGAAATTTCTCAACTGGATATGACTAAAGCCAGATAGGAATCCTGGTGTCCCAAGATGAAAGCTGCTGACATGCAACAACCTCAGAAAACACTATTGTGGGAGGATTTTGCAAGCACTTGGCACTGATTCTACTCTTCTCCCCTTAAGTATGTGGGATTGCAGTCCTTGTAAGAGCAGAGCTTTACCCTTATGAAGTGTTTCGATATTTTTGACTGATGAATTTGCACATTATATATGTGAAGCCATATGTGACTCTGTCGGAACCACTCCAGTTTCCTATCCCTTGCAATGTGTTGTGCTGCTTTTAGCACACAGAAACATACGTCTCCTATCAGTCATATTGACAGGCCATCCGTTTGGTTGGACCATTTCTCGACCGCTGAAGACTGGAGTAGCACTGGTCAAGGCAATGGGTTACTCGAATTGATACCAGGTCCAGCTTTTCCCTAAAATGATTAATATGTTCAAAACAGTGCCACACTGGTGTGAAAACAAGAGTGCATTTTCGGTCAGAAAATCAGGAGTCCCTTTTCAATTCAATATAGGCACATTTTAGATCTGCTGTCTTCAGCTTGGACATCGCAAGGACTTCTGTCCATGGAGATGAAGCCTGGAGACTGAAAGCAACAGTCTCTCTAAATTCTAAGTCTGTCTTTGGTGCCATACTAGGAGCTCTAGTCAGCCATAGGAGTCCTGTGTGAGGAGCACTTCACAAAACACCATGCAGATATTCAGCAAAAAGAAAATCCCTGTTGAGAGCCGTTGCTGTCAATGTGCTGAGCATCCTGTTCACAAAGGTAAGTTTGACTTTGCACCCAGCTGTAAAAATAGGTCAAAAGTTCAGATACCAGAGAGAAGGTGCGGGATAACCTAAGAGAAGACAGAGCAGAACTGAAACCTAGAAAGCTACTTATGGCCATTAATAGTTTTCTTTTTTCTCCCCTGTGAATAAAGGTATAGGGAATAATAATGAGTTCTGTGCTTGTTAGCAGCAAAACACTACCAGCAAGTTTGCTCCAAAACTCCTATCCTCTGTCATGTAGTATCCAAAAGAAAAAGGCAAAGAAATTCAAAGGCAGAAAGGAGTCTAGGTTCAACTTGTTGAGCAGAGTTTGATACCTTTGAGTCTCATTAATATTTATGTAAGTTGGGAGAATAGAAACTCTATGCAACAGGTATGGAATATATGTACTCAAAACTCCACTCGGTGTACAGACACACACACATGTCTTCTTCTGTACAAGCTAGTGGCACTTGCTGCTTTACAGTTCTTAGCAAATCAAAGGGCCTCAGTCACAGTTAGACCTCATTTCCCCCTCCCCATAAATATATTACCATCACATAATGTTTTAATAACTTCATAGGAAAATTGAAAACATGGCAAAGATGACAACTTCTTATGGATATAAATTTCAACAGCCTGGGCTTTTTTATGAAGTCATTAAATGCTTCAAATTGAACAAAAGGTAGGCTCATAGCTTTGTTTAGCAGTGAATTGGAAATGCGATGAAGTCTATAACTCTGGAAAAATAAACCCAACTTTGTCAACTAATTTTGCTTCCATTAGGCTCCACGAGTCAACACGTAATGATACATTTTTAAGAGGATCAGTAGACATCTCGACAGTCTGACCATTGAGTGATTTCATCACATCCCTTTCATTCACAACTACTTATATGCTCTTTCCTGTGATTGAAGGGGAAGGAATGAATTACAGCACATATACAAGGATGCTATGAAGAAACAAATCTGCTATTTCAGCTTAGCTACTTAATATGATTGTGTTTTTTCTTAAAATTAGGAATTGAATTTTTATGTGGGTTGAGTTTGAATCTTTTGCATCTTATTTGCTGGAACTCAGTTCATTGTTCAAACCACCTTTCAACCTGCTGAGAACAGCTTTGACCTTTGAGAAATAATGGCTGAACACGACATCAGGTCTGAAAATTCAGGATTAATCTCCATACTTAGAACAGCCCAAATCAAAACCACCTCATCATTCATTCCATTGGCACACTTAACTCTAGTCCTCTGTGTTGGCTCATCTCCCACACCAACCACTCGTCCTCTACAGGATGGGCTCGAAATGTTTTTGGAGCAGTTCACAAGGAAACAGGTGGTATCTTTGGGCTGTGAAGCTTTCCCAGAGCAGTGTGAAAGTCCGTAACACAAGAGAAGAAGTCAGAAGCAGGAGCTGACAGGCTGGTGAAGGTGCTCAGTGTGTGGAATTACTGAAGATGCACTGCTGATAGCTGGAAAATCCACACACTGACTCTTTATGAAAAGAATGATTTGTCACCTTAACAAAAAAAGAGATCCTCTGTGAGGTAGAATAGCATCATCAAAGGGCTAATTCTTTCTAAGACTGATTTATTATCTACCAAGCTAATAGATTAACAAAACAAAACACCAACAGTGGGTGTGATATGCTGGAAAGTCACCAACGCAATGAAGATTTACATGTAGTGATAAAAGGGTGAAAAGCCATCACTTTCCAATCCAACTCATTTGAACTTGTGCCAAGTGCCACAAGGGAATTGTGAAAATCTGGTGCATGCATAATCTGTATGGGTACACGTGTATGCTGGTTACTGTGGGAAACAACACATGCAGGGATGCTGCAGTGAATACAGGTCAAAGTAGAAACAGTGAAAAAAAAACAATGGTGGAAGTTGGATAACACAAAGCCCAGAATAATGAGAAAGCCTTTGTTTTGGTGTGTGTGTCTGCATGTGCTGGATGTATGCTTGCAGGGGGTGTTATGAAAACAAACTTCATCTGGCAAGCTTTTTATTACTCCTATTGAAGTATGAAAATAGTCCTGGACTTAGGGAAGAACTCACTTTCCCTTGAACAGCTCTAGGAGGCAGTTCCAGACACACAGGAGAATGGAGAGCTGGTCTGGAACAGTGTGAGAAAAACATCTAGGTCTCACATCAGTCTCTGCTTTCACTGTAGATGAGACCCGTAAAATCCTCCAGTTCCTCCTGAAGGCCATTTCCATTCCTCTTTCTTACTCTGCAGGGTGATAGAGTCACACACAGAGGGAAAACATCTTATTTCAATCAAATACTCCTTGAAATTTTATGTCAGTGGTTCAAGATCCAAGTCTGAGTAGCTTGACTAGTGCCTCTTGATAAGTGGCTTCTTGAAGAGCAAAGAGCTTGGTCTTAGACACAGGACTACATGGCAAAGTCACATCCTAAGTCAGTAGGAAAAATTTCACACTAATTTGTAGTCACCTTTGGGGAAATACAGGGGATATTTAGCAAAGAACACAAGTGAGGAGAGACTTCAAGAAGTCTCCCATTGGCAGAAGGCAGGCTGGATAGGAGAATATAGAACAATTCCTCTTCTACCTGCCAAAATACTGGCACTCAAAAAATTGCATCTTCTCCTTAGCCCCTTCTGCAAAATCTTGTCACCTTACAGCCAGAGACAGCAAGAACTCCAGACTGTCTGGAGGAATGGACCTTTTTATTGGTGAGCCATCATGACTCCCCAGTGTCCTGGACCTCTCATCACTGTCCAGGTGGCCCAGCCATCCCTGCAGCATCACTGGAGAGCTCAGCACAATACCCAGACTAGCAGCTGAGCTTCTTGACACATTAGTGAGCAAGATTAAGCTGATCACCATGTTGTACAAAGTAGTCACTGCTGAAATATCTGCCATATTCAGATATATAGAGAAGGCCTTTCTCAGGCTACTTATGGATAATGTTATGTCAATGTCTGTTATCTCCCCACACTTAACTGCTTTTGAACATCCTCTGGCATTTGTCAGGGAGATGGATACTGAGTCTTTCAGGCCAGACATGTATTGTGGGCTGTAAGGCCATGTAAATTGTCACAGAAGCAAAAGCAATGTCATGTTTTCTCCTCAAATACAATCAATATGGGTTTGGCATGGAAAAGAGGCAAGCACCTGCACATGGACACATTGAACAAGCCAACACCATCTTCACAATCCCAGACCTGGGAATTACAGGCTTGCTAGGGCAGAATTATCCATCATGTAGAAAAGCAGATGAAGTCTCAAAAAGAAAATCCCTTATTAATCAACAGCTGATCTCTTTAAGCGAATAATTTCCAAATTTAGGATCTGTGCTAGCACTGGGAGACCCAGTAGGGATTACAGCAGCAGTTTTACAGCACAGAGGGCCACTGATACCAACTTAATTTACTGAGCCTTTAGAAAGAGAAGAGTGAAATTGGACTGTGGTACAAATCATGTTACTACTGTAAATTTAGTTTGCCAGACACAAATATCCTTCCAGCTAGGCAGCTTAGTGCTATAAGTTAATGTATGTCAGACTGCCATAGACCCCCAATTTAAAGTTTCCATTTGGCTCAGTGGGAATTAATTGTTAGGTTCTGGCTTCTTCTGTTTTCTTTTTAATGTCAAACACCCATCCAGCGAGAGCTGCAAATAATACCCTCCTAAGGGTAAATTGTGAGCTCATTGCTCGTTTAAGTCACATTGAGTGAGAATACTCCCTAGCTGTGCTCTGTGAATCAAAGACAGAGCATATGCAATCATCTGAAGCAGTAGCAGCAGCAGCCGCATTTCCCAGAAACCTTTGGGAAACCTGACACAATTACTGATCAATACCCTCTCCAGTTAATTGATGAGCTATGGAGCCAAAAGAGAAAAAAAGAAAAAAAGAAAAGAAAGAAGCTATCAATAAATAATCTTAGTTAGGAAACTGAGGTCTGAGGAGAGGTGCTTGAAGTTCAGGGGAAGATGCCCATGCCTGGGAAGAAAAATGAGTGTAGAGGAAAAGAGGGGCATTAGCAGATAGATGTGTCTTTTGAAGATAATGGGCATAGCAGAAACTGAGTAAGATTCGACAATGAACTGTGGAGAGAATGAAACTATTACATTCAAAAAACAAACATCTGCTCATTGCTACTGAATTGCTCCCCAAGATTCTCATCCTGACCTTCTCCTTATTCCCACTGTGGGAAGACTTTCTCAGTCCCTACCCACACTAAGGAAGCTCTCCCTTCAATTATTCAAGGTTGAAAATCTTTACTGAGTACAAAGGGGTGGCTCTGAACTTAATCCATTTTAGGAATTTATCTGGTGCATTCAGTCCAACTCCAAGAATGACAGAGTCCTCCAGTGTGGTTGGACTAAGCACTGTAGAGGTCACAGTCCCAGGAAGGTAATAGCACAAAAGTCAGAGACTAGAATCAATGTTTATGAGGAGAATTTCAGAGGTAGTGGTGAGGGATGCAGGACAGGAATGCCAGGAGCATGACCCTTTCATTCCTGAGGGGAATGAGACTTCAGCTTTGTGCTTTAGAGAGTGTGTGAACTTTAAAACTCTTATGAGCTGGAAATTCACTCACACATATTAAAATAAAAACGAGATATATTTATAAAAAGAATCCTTTGATTCTGTTAAGATGCTCAGAGTCTTTTAAGGAATTGTCAATAAATTTCTGTGAACATTATGTATAATGGAGAGAAAACTACCCTTGTGAATGCTGCCCTTGAATATGCTACTGATTTACACTCTTGCAACAAAAATGCAGTGCAGATTGACACACAGAGCTCTTTTCTCCATTAAACCAGTTCCAGATCCACTTCGCCATGTCCAGTTAATAAACTAGGTGTAAAATTTGAAGAGGTCATAGAACAGAGTAAGCAGGTTCACTGAGAGGCCACAGGGCGAAGTCAAGGAAGGTCCTGGCCCCTATCATCTGACAGCGACAGCTGTAGCCACACTGGCTGCTGCTTTTCAGCCTTGCTCTCTCTAGACATCTGCAGACACCCCAGTCATCATCCATGAAACAACAGGAAAAAAAATCAATTCAGATAGATGTTGCCTTATGGCACTCTAGACTTTACAACCCATCAAAATTCTCCATATGCCCTCTCTATACAGTTCTTTCAGAACTGCAGCAAAGGAGTTACCAAAGGTGTTTTCCTCTGGCTTTATTAAGAAAAAGCTGAGACAAGGGATGTGTGAACATCTGACTCATCCTAGGCATTATCCATGTGGTCAGGAAAGTACTAAAATTTGCTGTGCATAGGGAGAAGTCTTCAAAGTCAGAACACAAGACATGTGGTACCCATTTATTTTTCCTTGTGCCCTCAGTAGGAGATACTCTGGCTGGATACTCCCACTGTTGGACCTCTGGGACAAAGCAATGCAGGAGGCATCTGCACCAATGTTTTGCTCCTGTGGAGAAGGAGTACTCAGGCAGAAGGCTGAGGAGGACCATGGTTTGCTTCCCACATTGCCTTGCCACTGCTGGACCAGTGTGGAAATGAATGCAGCACTGCCCTAGCTTTCGGGGCAGAGAGGGAGGCTACGAGAGACAGAACATCATCAAGACCAGGAACATGATATAAGTATTATAAATATGGCCTCTGTCACGTTCTAATGCTGGTATTTATTGACTAACGTGTTGGTCAGGACTCACCTTGTTTGTCCGTGACCCACTGCTAATGACAGCAGATGCAGAATGGGACCAGAATGCCCTGTAGAAAGGCTGAGCCCAGAGTCCACATCTTCCCAGTTATGGAAAGCCGTGGAGCCCACATATTAGGCCAGACATCTCTCGGTCTCTCTTAGTCTGAAACTCAGGCTCCCTCCCTGAATATCTGCTGGAGCTCTGCTCGCCACTCTGCCGTGCATTTGTCCAGTCACTGTGGCTTCAATTCTGCATATGCCACTATTTCACCCCTCAGAAAACAGGATGATCTTTGTCCTGACTTGTGTCTTACTGGTATCAGGAGTCTTCATAATTGACAGCCAGGATAAAGGTGTTGAGAGGGGCTCTGAGCCTGTAGTTTCTATTTAACACGTGGGAAAGGCTGTTTTATCAGCTGTCACCTGTAATAAAGACAACACCCTCTTGTCTTCTAGCTAAGGAGCTGATGTGCTTTTTTTGGGTAATCCTGATGTTGTAAGGAGCCATCCTCAGACACTGGTTCAGCTGCATCTGTCTGTAGGTCGAGGGCAGGAATGAGTGCAGTGCTTTAGCTGGTTAAGCCCAGAATGCGCATGTGCAGTGAGGGATTGTGCATCCCTGCATTAGTGCTGAGTCTAGGGAGCAGCCCCAGCAGAAGCCCCATAGTTTCTAAAGGAAGGAAAATACATGTGTGCATGTGTGTGCACACGTGTGTACACAAGTAGAAATAGGGAAGGGGGAACAAGGGCACCCCTTTGAAACTCCTTCTTGTTCTTCCCTTTGATGTGATGGCAGGGCTGGTGTTCACACACACAAATTCTTTGCTTTGATAAATCCATGCCTCACAGGCAAGATTTCAAAGGGAATTTTCAAGCACCTTCCCTCCCGTCTCCTGACAAGTTTGAGCTGGGAAGGAAGAAAGCCTGGTGGTAGTGGAGGAGTCAAGGTGTCAGCTATGAAGGCACAGATGTGATAACCATCGGTGGCACCAAAATCACTCTTGGCACAGGCACAGTGGAAGGATGAGATCTTTACCTTGCTTCTGCCAGGTTGGTGGAATGCACTGTGCCTTTGTGGTAGGATTGCCAGACGTATGAATAAATGCTCTCATGGGTGGGATTGTGGGGCCATCAAATATTATTCCCACCAATCTGAGAATTTGTTGTGGGTTCTGACTTGTTGGTTCAAAAAACAAAATTCTCTGTGATTTCTGTTGACTCATCTTGTCATTTGGAGCCTGTAAATGAAGCTGTTGTCTCTTGTCTTGCGAGTAGTGCGGTTTAGCAGAGACCAGGAAAGGATCCCTAGACCCTGCATATGGGGAGAAGGAGGCTTCCCTCAATCCTTAGCCAAAAAATGAGATGCTGTCTGGAGCTGGAATAGGATTTGGAGCTTGCCATTAAGGAAGAGTCTAATGCAGGAGCCAGCAGCCTCCCAGGAGAAATCTGGTTTAAGAGTTTTAGTGGGGGAAAAAAAGGATATGTGCAGGAAGAGATTGTAACCTCTAAAACATTTTTCAGGGTGAAAATTCAGTCCTACTTTAAAGTCATCAGGAATTTCTCCCTCATCTCAAAAGAAGAAAGTCTTGTTTGCCCCTTTTGGTCTTAAAGCCCAAGCTGAAATGAGAGAGTGTCTGGCATGGATCAGCCTCATGGGGTTACGTGCTGCTGTCCCCATCAGCTGTACAGACCATCCTTCCCCGAGCAATGCAGGTGGCTGCTCCCATTCAGGAGGCTGAAATAAACCTTCACACACCTGGCATGCTCATGGTGGGTCCTAGAGGAGAGTCAGGGGAAAGAGGGACCTTGGAAACCTACCTTTGATAGACAAGCAGGCAATGATCTGTATGTGGGCACGATAAAATCATCAAACATCATGAAATCTCATAAGAACAGATTTGCTTTCACTTTAGGAATGTTACCAACTCCGTCCAACCCTTTTTAAGAGCTAGTACATATGAAATTTAGCACACATCTCCCACAGAGAGCACCTTTTCTGCCAGAATATGCAGCACAGGTTAATTTAATACACACAGCAGCTCCAAAACCTGCTGCTTTATTACAGGAAAATCAGAATAGATGGGCCAAATGATCATGGGGATTCAGAAAAACTGTGAGAAAAATTTTATAAAGTTCCTCTTACTTTACTCAAAACTTTCAGTTCTTTGATTTTTCCTGTTCACATTTCCCCTGAAATTATGTATTTTGATGACTGTCCATAAAAAAATCATTTTTCCCCCCAAGAAAGTTTTAACAATGTGATTTTGTTAGTTAGGTTACCTTTTTATGGAACAGTAAATTACCTTCAAAAAATGATTTGAATTTTTATTTTGGATGGAAACAGAATAATTTTATCATGGCAAAGTTGAGAGTAATTTGGAAGTCACTGTCAAATGCAGAAAACCCCCCCTTTTTTTCCCATGTGAAACATTGCTTTCCTGATCTTCCCACAAATCTCTTTTATTTTTCTCTGCACATTTTTTTCAACCACACTTTCCTCAACCTACTTGCATACAGATGAGCAAAGTAGTTCCTACAATACTATTCTCATGCATTTATCTAATCTCAGACTTCTGTCAGGGATACAAAAAAAAAAAAAGACAATTATATTATTTCTAATTGATTAACAACCTATCCCTTTCATTTTATATTGAGGGATTTGGATTTATTTACAGAGACAGTGGAATATTTGGCTGAATTAACAGGTTTTGCCTGCTTTATAGTGAAAGCAGAAAACTCCTCCTATTTCACCTTTTCTGTGGTATTATAAATCAGCTTAGGCTTATAAGGAATGCTATTATTTTCTGCTGTAATATACCCATAGAGCAGCATAAAGGGCTTTATCATGAATTGGAAAATAGAAGCAGTCACTATATACCACATATTGCCAGCAAGTAATATGACATCAATGTGTTCTTGTAGCAGCAACATATGGTTTCCCAAAAAATCCATCCTTAAATATACATTGATTTTTCTGAGATGGGAAACTCAGAATGAAAAACCTGGAGGAGATAGGGTGGTGGACCCCAACTCAAATATTATGATCTGCTGAATCAAATCTAAATTTTAGATTGATTTCCCAAGTAGCAGATTCTTGCCTGAACTTCTGGAGTGATTTGGAAAAGATGGTGTTCAGAAGCTTTGCATATTACTACAGAGATATGCAGCCAAATTACCTCTTTGAGGGTGAGATAGTTTCTCCTCTGACTACAGTGCCACAAGGCATCCTAAGAGTCCTGATATCATGGATTGTGTTGGGAAAAGGAGTTCAAAAGCCAGAAGAGTACCTGAAATAAGCCAAAAGGAAACATGCTGATATTTCCTAATAGAAATTAGTGACCTTTTTATTTTGCCAAAGTTGTCTATTTTGCACCAATGTGCTCATAACCAAACGTTGTAATGTCAGAAACTCACATGGGGTTGCAGCTTGCATTTCCCATTAGTTCTAGCAACAAGCTATTTATGTAGGGCTTGTCATTGTTCTGTTCAAGTCTCTCCTAAACTTTAATTAATCTGTTCTTTCAACACCCTGCAGCCCTGTAAAGCGAGGATACAGCTGGTATTCCTTTTTGCATGATTAAACGCCTTGCCCAGGGTCACCCCAGGAGTATGAGACAGAGCCAGAAACATAGCCTAGCTATTCTTAATCTCAAAGGGCTATCTTCAAATCTCAGCCTTTGACGAATCCTGGCAGAGGTTCAGTCAAGTCTCATCCTAAATTCTTTCAACAGTCGGTTCACATTCACTAAGAGCTGAGCTCCAGGGGCATACGGTATTCAGCCAGCCTGGCTTCTGCACGTTTTCTTGGCCAATTCAGCTGAGGGGTGCCATATATGAATCAAGCCAAGGCTTTGAATTTTTTGAAATTCATCCACTGCTCATCCTTACTGCTCACACCTCCAGACAAAGGGAAGCAACCGCTCTTCTGGTACAACTGGAAGGAAAAGGAACTTCTTTTTCTGCATGCATTCAATCTTATTTAGCTCCCTTTTTCTCTCTTCTTACAAAATTTATAGTGTATATGTAAGCTATAAAAAACAATGAGATGCAATTTATGCAAGTAGCATGCTAGTGCACCATAAGTTTCTGTTCCTTCGATGAATTAGACTGGGATAAATTTTTATGTCTGGGTTTCATGCTGACATGTCTTTACGTGCTGGCCAATATAGCAGATGCCAACTGGAGGGCACCTAATGTACCAGCCTTGCAAATCAAGGTCAACTACCCATATAAAGACCTGGCCGAAATATTGCCAAATGGCAGTGTCACTGTTGTACTTTGCCCAAGGGAAAGTGCAGCCATGGCCATTCCTGGCACTCTTTGGTGCAACACATCTGTTGCTTCAGCTGCTATCAGAGCCTTTGGCAACTACCTTGCCCCTATCTGGTCCTTGCCAGCCTGCTTTGCATGGCAATTTGCATACCACATCCTTTCTGTTTGAAACTCTGGCTAATGAAACAGGTGGCTGTCATTATTAACAGCACTTGCTAACTCAACCCACTCCAGTGCCACCTCTTCTTGTGATGTGCCAGTGCTGTTTCTTCCTTCCAGTACATCATGGTGGGCACAACCTGCTGATGCCACTCCTTTTCCAACAATCTTGCCATTCCTTCAAAGGGAATGAATAGGCTGCTGTCAATCCATCCAGCATCCTCCTTCCATAAGTAGAATACCCTCCCAGCCTGCAAATCAGTGAGTAAGATTAGTCTTGGGAGTTTCAGTCTGGGTAGAGTTATAGAAAACATGAGTGGAGCATCCTCATTCCTGCAGAGCATGGCATAGAGTGAGCTTCCCTGGGAACAATTCGCTCATCAAAAGATGAAGTTAAATGGAAGGACCACATGGTACTGCAGGTCAGTGCCACCAGGCAGCTCTGACAGGCATCTTTATCCTTCACCACTAACCCCTGTCAATTGGAGCACCAACCTCAATGAAAGACTTGTTGTCACTAGGTCCTCAAAAAGTCAAACTTCCTCTTGTGTTTTAGTAAGTTGAATTCTGATCCACTCAAGAGCAAGCATTTGACAAGACATTTCAGAGTCCTCTTTGACTATTGAGGAGATCAACCAACCACAGGAATCAAAGCTGATTTTGGAAAGACAAGAGGAAATTAATGGCTTATATTTTAGCATAGCACATGGAATAGGCATGTCTTCTTTTTTATCCTTCTATACAATAGAATTTCCACTGTCCTCTTCTTTGACATCTCTATATTAATGAAATACGTTAAATATTGTTGTAATAAGCAGCCATCATTATGTTTCTTGAGGCTCCCCCAGTCACAGCTCACTGTACATCATTAGTAGAACAGTAAAATAAGATTACAGCTTTATAATAAAAGAACACATTCTGTATGGTAATTTACCCCTTCAGGAGACAACTTCTCAAGTTCATTAGATTACAACACTGATTTCCTACAGTTCTTAGAGGAACACAATGTTGAACATGATATGCCGCTCTTGAGTTCTCTAGAGAGGAGTCATCATTCTCATATCCATCAGCGGGTCCTACACAAATACAGAGATGAAATTCAACAAGATTCACCTTCCCCAAAGACCTTTCCTGGGTCAGACGACTGAAGCAGAGATACCTCAATCTTCTCTCTTTGCAACCTAAACATCTTGCTACAGAAGACAGCTAGGGTAAGTTTTTTAGAATCTGCTGTTAACAAAGATCATTGGCTATGAAACCATCCTACATTATCTCTTGTTCAACAGTGTTGTAAATTTGTACTTCGAGAGACCTCAGAAATTTACTTGAATAATGTTTTCCCGTGGTCTGAATTCACATTTGACCTTTTCTTTGGTAGCTGACATGGAAGTGTTACGGTAACAAGAGCTTTTACTTGAATGAAAGATCAAGAAAGAGTCTTCTCAAGCCATATATTCCTGCAAAACACAAACAGTTCTCATGCCAATGATTTTCTTTACACAGCCTCAGATCCCTGAACATTCTCTCTTGGGTTTTTTGGTTTTGTGTGCAAATTTTGTAAGGAATTTTGCAAGGGAAATGCAAACCATTCTAAAACACATAAAACAACACTGAAGGAACTTCAGAAGTCCAAATATTTTGCTTTTCTCCTTTATTTACATTCCATTTGCTTGTTTGGTTTAAAAAAATTCTTTGCATTCTTATGTTGGAATAATATTATCTGAGAAACCACATAGTCATGCCTTTTCACAAACACAATGTAGTCAAGGAATAAGTAGTAGTTTAAAAATGCTCTTAAGATCATCCTGCATGGCAAATCCCTTTGTTTATGAAGATTAAAGAACACGTGATAAATTTTTAAGCTCAGTGTCTTGCTGATATTTCAGATGTGTTAATGGACTCACTGTAAGTCATTCTTAGTGTTGAATACACCCAAGAAAAAAAGATTTTTTGTATAAACTTGGATAAATCCTGTGCCACCTGGGCATAACCCATTTATGTATTGACAAGTCCAAGTCATGAAGGACCTACCTGTAGACAAGAAATTATGGTTTCCAATGTATTTTGTGTTAGATTTTATGAGGTTCGCACAAGAAAACCCAGTAGTTCTGGATCATCAGTTAAGTTGCCATATCGCATATAGAAGTGTTCAAGCCCAGGTTGGATGGGGTTTTGTGCTACCTGGTCTAGTGGAAGGTGTCCCTGCCTATGGCAGGGGGGAGAAACTAGATGGCCTTTAAGGTGCCTTCCAACCCAAAGCATTCTATGATTCTGTGATAGTTCTGCACTAAGGATGCTGGTTGTTTCTCATCTTAAACTATGAAGACCAGGAGCAGGTAACCTGAAAGAAAAGACTTCTGAAGAAAAGGAAGAGGAAGAACTTGAGAAAGCCAAACAAATTACCTGATGCTCATCACACCACTGATGATCTTTGGAGCTGGTGTATTCCTGCTGGGTGAGAACCAGCCAGAGCTGCTGAGAGAGATTCTTATCTGCATTGATTTTATTTCTTCATATTCTCTATATAAAATGTATCCCATTGTCCATTCATGCTCCGCCCATGAAAAATGTTGGGAAATACTTTTAGCAAGGAACAGCATACTACTGTCAATGTCTGTGGCTAGGACTGTTGCTGTTTGCAAGGGACTATGGAAGTCAGGAAGTTCTTAGCCACTGACAAATGATTTCGCTCAATAAACAATGTTGGTATTAAGCTTTTAAAGGCTGGTAAGTCTTCTGCTTTATTAAACCTAAACCTACAGAACCCTTTAATTGGTGTCTTTCTTACAGTGAATCACTGGTTCTAATTTGACATATATCTTATGCATCACTCTAACCCTCGGTTCATAAAGATGATCCTAGTTCATCTCACCTCACCAGATGAGGCCACTTTCCAAATGCCTGTCCATAATCTTAGATGAAAAATTATAGCCCTGGAAAGGTGATGTGTCAGAGGAGTGTGAGACACACAAACACACATGCAGATGCAAGGCAACAATCTGCTGAATTAAAATTACAGAAAGAGGAAATGATGAACCATCTCATTAACTCAACTTGTCACTTCAATGGCTTCACTCTATGTAAATAAACAGAGGATGGAGGAAAAAAAAAGAGCATTATTAAAGCACAGCTAAAACAAGAAAGTACTTGGGTCAACACCCGCTCTAAGTGGCATCACTAATGATATAGCTGTAACCTCATGATGATTTGGTCACCTCAGCCTGACCATGGCATTTCTAATGTGTGATCAGATCCTGTGAGATCTAAGTGCTGCTAGGGAAGGTCTCAGCATGCCCAGTTCTTCTGGCTCTATTGACTGTTCAAGGAATTCATCCAGACAATTCTTGATGGAAAAGACTCCACACTAATCTCCGAGTGTTTCCCTTTTTCAAAGCTTAAAGTCATATATGTTCTATATTGGACACTTCTTTTTCTCTTTCAGATTCTCTCCAAATATTGAACGAGCTTTGCAACAGAGACTTTTCTACCTATTTTTAATCATCTAGTTAAACACACAAACAAGCTGAAATTCCAGGGTGCTCCAAAAGCAAAGGCAGCCGTTCAATACCAGCAGCTCAAAATGATGAATACCACACTTACTTCTATCTGAAATGCAGAAAGCAGCTTCACACTTTAATAAAGCCCCTAGGAAAACTAGAATGAAAAATCAAGCCACATTGCTAAGCCAAAAACAATTTAATGGGTTTGGAAATGATGTCTGATCTCATGTTAAACAAGGTCCTCAGTAAATCACCAGGAAACATTCCTCTAGTGAAAGGGCCAACTCTCTGTGGAGATGCACACTGAGGCTACCAGCTCATGAAGTTCAACATGGTACTTCTTATAGGAGAGGTTGTACTAACCCAAGGGCCCTTGTTTAGCTACAAATTTGCTGATTCTACTCTATCCCTAATTACATCCTAATATTTTTCTAGTAATGGGTATATTTTTTCTTATCCCATCTTTATTGTACATTTTAAAGAAATGATAATAACTTCTAGAACACATCAAACAGCTTTACACACAAGTGTATATGTATATACTCATATTTACATCTATCTATCAATATACACTAACTGGTCCAGGATGTTTCCTATGATTCATGAGCAGCTAATTGTGTTGAGGTGTTGTGCCATTTTTTCCTGTGGACACAGGGCTTTGTCCCAAACCCTTTCCTCTCAGGCTGGGAAAAAGACTCTCAGCTGAAGTTAATGCAAAGTCTTGGGGAAAGAGTTTGCACCTGAATATTTCAGAGAGCCATATTCAAGACTCATGGCAACTGGGGAAAATAATAATGAAATAATGATAACAACAATAATGGTGATGATAACAATAATGGTTTTCCCTTTCACCCTTTCCTTCTTTTCTGAAATTGTGATTGGAAATGGAAGTGTTCCAAGAGCTCCAAATGACCTACTTTGAGACATGTATTAGCATCCACCCTTTTCAGTTCTAAGTGCTCATGCTGCTGAAGAGGTTTTAATTGAAATCCACTTCCAGACACCAGTTGCAAGGCTCCAACCAAGCCCAGATCAATAGGACCAAAGGCATGGCATATATGTTAACTCTGAGCATACCCCAGAATGATGCATAGCATTCATTTAAAGCACACATTCTCGCTGAAATGCTGATGATCTGGTAAAACTCACTTTTCTTTAATCCTAACTCCTGAAAACTTTCTGCAAGCCTGCCCCTAGCGCCCACAGCTGCTCCGTGCTCTGAGTTGCTCATGGATCTTCTCCTACCCACAGCCAGATGGAAACAGGCTGGTGGAGCCAGATGGTATGTAAGGAAATGTACTTTTGTCCTCTGCACAAAGGAGTTGTCTCCTCTGGTAACCTGCCAGTTTCATCCAGCTCTTCTGTTTGCCTTCTTCTTCTCCATCCTCCCTCAAAAACTCACCAACAGTAGCAACTCTCCTGTCCTGCAGAAATAAGCTCTGGTCTCTATGCTAAAGGTGGGTCCCAGTAGCCTCCCGAGATCTTTATTAACTTTTGAGGCACCTATACACCAGTGGATATGCTCTCATGCTCTCATCTTGATGTCTCTTATCGACCATAGTGTAGGATCTGAGGTGCATGAAGGGTAAGAAAGAGAATAATTGAGAAAGTGACATTTCCTATCCATATTTCTATGTCATGAAAACACACCTCCATCCCCTATAGCATTTAATCATACAGCTTTAACTTTCCTCCCAGCACACAAGGGGAGGGGGAAAGTCCCTGGTTAAACTCAGAATGCCATTTTGTGGCAATTTATGAACAAACAAGCTTCCCATCAAACCAATTCTTAGAAATGTCACTCCATGCTGGCACTAAGCAGAGATTAAACGATGGATTGTCAACCTTCCTTTTTTATTTGATGTTTTGAATTTCACTGTTCCTCTCTTTCATTAAAAATGAACTAGAGGGGGGAAAAAAAGGCAGAATAAAATAGAATCCTTTTACATCTAAAAGTCAAGATAATTATCTCTTATATCCAACCCACTCCTCCAAAACTCTGAATGAAGCCATCATTAAAATCTGTGTCCATCTGGTGACTTTTCCACAGCTAATTAGGTGAAGAAGCCAGTTAACAGATATGTTCTGCCTCTTTCTCTATCTTTTTAAAAACTTCCAGACACGGCCCATGTACAACCTGGATGCTGCTTGTGCGTCCTTCAGGTTCTAGGAGAACATGAGAAGGGACAGAGTGGGAAAAGGGTGCTTGGTGAGATGTTCACCAAGGCCCTTCCATGGCATTAGGGCTGGGAAAAAAGGAGTAAGTGAAGGCAAGAGACAGCAGGTTTGACTTCTGCTGTGCGGGAAGCCCTTTCAGGAGCTGGTCAGATGTTTTGCTGGCAATGTTTCAGTGCATTTCTGTGTGGGGCTTCTTTTAATACTGTCATTTTCTCCCTGTGGTTTGTCAGGCACTCAGCCAGCCTACTAAAGACTCTCTACCAGATACCCATCTGCTGCATTTATTAGAGCTTGTCACCCTAACACCTAGGGCCTGAAAGGTATTGATTCCTCCTGCACCCAGATGGATGGTTCGTGGGATATCCCCTCCAGCTCCTGACCCTGCACCAGATCTTACTTTTGGCACTTTGAGGACTGCCAGTTTTCAGGATAGCCGTAAACTCAGAGGAAGGCTCCTGTGGGAACCCCCCAAGACCGAATATGGTCCATACTGACTAATATAAATGTGAGTGAAGGAGCACACAATGTACACTGATGGTATTTCAGGTTCAGTACTGTAAGCAGCATCAATGATTGAGTGCTTAAACCTTCTCTAGGGTCACAGGAGTGTTATTCATCTCCCCTTATACCTGGTGAGAGAGTGGATCTCATGTCAAGGACAGTGGGCAAGTATCTGAGCATGGCAGGACATACATTCCTTAACAATTCTGCCCAGTCTGGGCAGCTCTCTGTCCAGAGTCTCTGTCCAGAGTCTGTAGTTCACTCATCTTTGCAGTAGCTGGCAGAAGCCTGCTGCCATTTTCCCAAAATCCCAAAGATCCCAGGGCTCATAGCCCCGTAGCTCATAGCAGGATACACAGCACTCTGGTTTGGGGATCAGGCATGAAAGCAACTGCTGACAATGTCATCTCCTGTGTGTGTGTATGTAACACAATTCCAGGACTACATGCACATACATCGTGGGAGTGGGAAAGGCCCCTGGGATTTTTGACGGCTTTTCTAGTATGCTACATGGTCCTCCCAGTTGAACAGTCAGGCCCCACTGCTTTGTGGCTCAGCAGTCTCTATTTAGCTGTGCTGTTTGAGAATATAAGCCCTTGAGAGTACGAACTCTGCCTTCCTCACTTGCTCTCTCTGGAAAATGTCTGCCTTATTTTGGCACAACTACATTAATTTAGTTATAATTCCAGAGGGTTTGTAGCAAGTGAGTAATACAATAACTTCCCAATCTTCTCTCAAAGAGATGTAACAAACCACAAAGACTCAAGGGAAGCAGGACACGCTGACCCAAAAGGTCTTGGCTAATTTTAATTTCTTTGATTGAGTTCATGAGAAGAGAAAATTACTGGAAGGATTTTCATTTTCATTTACTTCCAAATTTTGAGTCTAAATGTTAAGAGAGCCCAAAAGGGTTAATGTTCACTGGACTTCATCCCAGCCATTGACTCCCTGCAGCTCCTGGATTTACATCATGCAATTGTCATGCTAGAGATGAGAAATCTTGATAAAATGAGTCCTGTATGGACAATGGACCGAAATAGAGCTTGAGGAAGAATTGTAGCAAGGGAGGGATTACAGCCATAAATATATCACAAGAAAAGGACTTTTTAGATACAATCTTAACTTGCTACAGCATCATCTAAACTACTATACATCCTGTTTTGTGCTCCACCATTCCTGAGCAGTATAGGAAAAGCTGCACAATTCAAACACACAAAGAGAATGAACAAAGACTATTTCCTTTAATGTTACTGCAGTTTTCAGGAACACTGGGTTGCTTCAAGGCCATGCAAGGAAGGTGCTGAGCCAATTAAGATATTTTTCATATCTCATGATAAGTTCACTGTATTGGAGTTAACTCTGCCTTGTACATCTTCATCAACAATGCAATATCCCTTATACCAATTTAATTTTACATTGCCAGCAAGATAAAGGCAATTTATAAGTTTCAATGAGCGCAGACTGGCTGGGCTCCAATCCAATCCGGGGAGTGTAACGTTTGCTGGGGAATTGCTCAAGACCTTAATGTCTGGCATATGGTGAGCTGCTTTCATTTCTGACCTGTGCAATTAAGGTCAGCGGCGAAAATTACATTAAAACAGTTCTTTATTAATCATGTTCTATCTAGGGCAGATGATAGCGACATCTAACCACAGAGATCCAGCACCCACAATGCAAAATACTGTGAATCTTGAAAGCCATTCATTAACAAACTTTGCTGATTTTCTTCAGTGTTTTGCCCATGGCTTTGGAACAATAAAGGTTAGTGGTAACACTTGGGAGGAACAACATGTGCTGGATGGTGATATTCATTTAAAGTGTGGTGGATTTCAGAGGGACCTGGGAAGGTAAATCCATGTGGGTTTTTATGCCTCCCTATCCTGTTGATGAACATGTTCTTCAAGCCAGCAATAGTTTCAGAAATGGCTCTGGGTATCTCTTCAGACATATGACTGCCCTAAAAACAAACTGATCTCCCTTTTGACTTGCTGTGAAAATGGTCTCTGGAAGGTCATGGCTAGCAAAATTTTCATTTTCCTAAAGCTCAGCGCTCCATTTTCCCCAGAGAGAAAATCCAGAATGTGCCATAAATTTGGATGACGTAACAGGGAGAAGGAAGCCACTCCTTCTTGCTCTGAAGGAATAGCCCCATAACACAATCTTCTTCCGGGCCTAATTCAAAGCCCACTTAGAGTCTCAGACACTGGCTTAATCCATTTTTGCTTGGATTTTTTCCTATTCTGTCATGGCACATCCTGCGGCCTTGCAATGTGAACGCTTGCAGCAGAGGCCTGTGGAGCTACTGACTCATTTGAACCCAAATTACCAACAAGACATACTGAGACTCTTCAAATCAGCATGTGCTTCCTGATGAGGCTGATTGTTTCAGATTTTTACTATACAACTGATGCAGTGATGCTGTGACTCGGTGTCATGAGTTCATACCCAGGGTCTGGAAGAGAAAGAGTGACCAAAGAAGCAACGGCCTGAAAGATTGTGCCAGTAAGCAGTGCCCTAATGATGATGCTGGCCTAGAAAAGGGAGACAGTGTCAGAGTCAGTAGAAGCAGAGAGATTCAGGGTCTGAAACATGAAGTAGCATTAAAAACTACAATAGATTGAAAATTAAATGAAAATAGAGGAATCCAGACAAAGGCAAAGATGAATTTATAATTTCCATCAAGAGAAATGTGTAAATGAGGGAAAGACTATCTGAGCCCACATGTCTTTATTCCAGCATTCACAAGTATCTGCATTAGGTGCTAAGAATAGCAATAATATCTCATCTCCTTCTCTTTGTTGTACATTACTAATGTTAAAAGAAAGAGGAAAAAGAATGAAAACAAGGTGTTCCTGTCCCTACTGTTCATTAAAACATAAAAAAGATTCAATTTAAAAAGAAAGCAATAGCAAAATATTCCGTTTTACAATCAAATATGTTCACAATGTCAATTAATAAAATTAAGATTACAAAGCTGGCCAGCCATCAGGAAGCCATTCTGCCAAGATTCTCCCTGAAAACACTAACAACTTGGTTTTGGTTTTTGTTTTTTTGTTTTTGTTTTTTTCCTGCACTCATCTTACTCTAGCTCACTGTAATTATCCCCATAACTTTTGTTTCAAATAAATGTCTTTGCTTCCCCTCTCTTCCTCTGACCACCTCTCAGGATTATTTTAACTCTATTTTTTTATTTGTTTGGGGTTTTTTTTAACTAATTCCTTTTTAAACATTAGCTGCATGCTACCCTGCACTTTCACCTCGCTGGTGTGACCTCTTTCTCTTTCCATCTACCTAATACATGTAGCTCAGGACTTCTGTTATCCCCATGATAGGTTTATTTATCATACTCTAATGATTCTTCTATCCATGCTCCACATCTCAAAGGCTGGTTCTCAGGGAAGAGGGCAAGAGGTTGCTTTGTAGCAATTTTTGTTTATTTTAAATCTCAGTAAATCACTTGAGCTGGAGAGGTGGGAAGAATAAACCTGTGTCGATTTTTTTTTATTTTCACCTTTATTTTAATGGAAAAAATACACCTGCAGCCTGAGCTTCTCAGCACAGGAGCCCTTCTAACTGGAAACATCTTGCCGGTTAAGAGAAAAAGAAATATGCAGCTACAAGATATATTTTACCACAGCTTTACGACTTGAGCAAGCAACAATATGTGACACATAGATCAAGATAAGTAGCTGTGCAGGCTCACATTGCAGTGGCCATGCTCTGGTGTGATGCATTCCAGGCACAAATTCACAAGCCAATGCTTTATGCCCTTGGTCCTAAGACCATCCACATCAGGCCCATGCAGGACCAGCTTGATCTCAGGGACTGAATCCGGTCTGGAAACAGGGCTGCTTTTCTCTGTAACCAGCTGGAGAGGGCAATGTAAAGCTGCTCGAGGCCTTAAACTGACCACAGGTCCTGCAGAAAGCCAGCTGATGCACGGTTAGCCCATCAGTAGGTATTGAGCAAATCTGAACTATTACACAAGCACCCACCAAACTGGTACTTTGCATTGGGCAGCCATAGTATACCTGGTTCAGTGCTGCAAGCTTTAGATGGATTTATTGCACCATTAAACTGGAGATGTAAGCGTTTATTGGTGTGGTAGGAATTGATTATATGTCTTCAGTTCCATGCCAAAGTGACCTGTATCTGACCAGAGAATGTTTCATAGATACCATCAATAGTCATGCAGCCTGTGTTGGGGACAAACAACAAACATCTGTCACAAGTCTTATCAGAGGACAGCTCCTGTTGGTCAGTGCACAAATAAAAATCCTAAGAGGAGTAAAGACTGCAGAGATGAAAGGCAATTGGTAAAACATCTGTAGCATTCAGGGTCTTGGGAACTTTTCATCTGTGCAAGCTGAACAGCCCTTCATTTCCCCTTCTAGTAACTACAAGCCCATTAAAAAATATATATCTATGTATTACCTCACCCTTAACCTTCCCCAAAACCAAATCTTTAATCAGCTACACCTCTAATGCAGAATCAGCAGCAGCAATGAAGAATGACCCTGTAGCAGCAGTCCCATTGAGGCAGGGATTTATTTTTCTTTTTTTCCTATCTTTTTTCTTTTTTTTTCTTTGCAGCTCAAATTGTGCCTTTGAAACATCTTTAAGCACTGGAGCTTTGTCCTTTTCATTTCCTCCTCCTGTTCATGTATTTTCCAGATAGAGTCCCTGGAAAAATTGTTTTCATTGTTATTAGCAACTCAGATGTTTCTGCTCTTTCTTAAGGTATATGTTATACTCCTGGACTGTGCTGCATTGAGTCCAGACAGTACTTGGCACATATACTCCCTGTCCAAAAATTAATTCTCAAGACACCACTGTGAAGCAAGAAATAGTCAGAGGAAAAATGAGCATCCTTTTTAAGAGCTCTTCTTATTCCAAAAATATTCCTCATAAATAACATCTCAAAATCAGCTCTTAAATTCAGGGTTACTTTTAGCAGAGGAGGTGAAGGCAAAACTTAAGTCTGGTGCTTTTAAGTTTTATTCCTCTTCATTGGAAAACCACATTCATTAGGCAACTGATTTTTATGTGTCTCTTGAATCAATGTTTTGCTATATAGTGAAAAGTCTCAGATCCTAGAAATGTCAGCTTTGTGTTGTGACACTGGTGAGAACACAAACAGGGGCTTCAGCACAGCTCCACCAACCCACCTCAAATGTGACATGCAGCATCTTGCATGTCCTGTCTTGCCTACCTCCAAAACTCTTGTTAAAGAGCCCCATGCCTGAAACTACCTGTTACCACAAGAGATCATGAGAAATAAAGGACAAACTTCTTTCACCAGTAAAAAAACCTTGAGCCTTGAAGGCACCTTCTAGATGAGAAAGCTGGTATACTAATGTCTTGCTATCCTGGAACAGATCTCAGTAAAAACCAACAGGCCTTACAGAACAAGTTTCAGTGTTTTCTGTACAATCCTGCTCAGCATTAGTTATAAATCTTATCAGGGGATAGGCTGTTTGTTCTCACACAAATAAAATAACAAATGGAGTGAAGATCGCAGAGCTGACAATCACCGGAGGCAATGCAACATTCAAGGCCCTTGGAATCAGAAGAACTTTTCAGCTCAAGAAGCTTAACAGCTCTTCATTTCTCTCTCAAGGAAGTTATGAGCCTATTAAAAATATATATATCTGTATTCCCCCCACTCAGAAGCCTTCCTCTTCCAACCAGCTGCGCCATTTAATGCAAACTCAGCTGCAATGAAGAATGGCCCTGTAGAAGAACCCCAGGGAAAAAGCTTTTTCTTCCTTTCATTCTTTTCTTCCTTTTTGCACACACAGTTGTGCATTTGAAATCTCTCCAAGCAGCTGGCACCTTGTCTTTTCTTTTTTTAATTTCCTCCTTTTTTGTATTTCTAGGCAAGGTAGCTGGAAGAGAAGCTTTCATCTTCATTAGGGCCATACGTTTCTGCAGGTTCATTAGGCACTTTTTTTTTGTTGTTGCTGTTGGTGTGCAGTTGTCTGCAACAAGAAAAATAGCCTCAAACATCATTAGTCTGCTAAAGAAAATTTCAGTGCTCCTTCCTGGGGCTTTGGGAATTTGTGCTGTGTTGAAACTTCAGCAAAATCAAGAATCTGACATCAGACTTCTTCCTTTATTCTTTCTCATGCACCTCATGACAGACATCGCTCCTCAGGGCCCAATCTTGCCTTTACATAAACTGTGCTGTATAAATATAAGCCAGGGCAAAGCAAGACCCTGATGTTTTTCCAAGGCAGCAACACACCTGCAATGATCACTCCCTGAGGCATGAGCTGACCCATTCATCATGAGGGGTGTTGACTCTACACATAAAAATGACAGCTTAAATGGTATTTAATGATATTAGCTATTTCCCAGCTGATCATTTTAGCAGATTCATTCAGCCATGTGCAAGTTGGCAAAGCTTGGGGCGAAAGGCCACACCTGGCCATTCAGAAACAGCCCCCTTGGTAGCTGAGTGTAGGTGAAATCTGGGTCCATTTGTTGAAGAGCTTTTCATCTCACATCAGCTATCAGGAGTGTTCCAGGACCCCATTCTGCTGACCCCAAGGCTAATACACAGATACAGTGTGTGCAAGTTCCTTCTAATGGTTTTTGGCTTACAATCCTCTCCTCAGCATCTGTCTTGCTTTGAGGCCAGTATTTTTTCCTAATTTATAGACCAAATAAATTAATCCATGACCTCCCAACAGACATCCTGCTGTGCCCTGCTGAACACCAGGATTATTTCTAGCTGAGTGAGTTAAACAGCCTGGAAACCCCAAAAGAGCATTTAGATTTTAGAGCCTGAATGTTGGTCCTCCAGAAATATCGGCCAGTGCTTGAGATAAAAAACATGACCTTCCATATCAGGCAACTAAGGACTCTGCTCTCAAGGATGACTCTCTCTTAATCAGCCCTTTCTAATCAATTGATCATATGTCAGTCAACACCCAGAATCAAATTTATGTAAACACTTTATTCACCTAAATACTCTTTCCACTTTACCTACCTTTATAGATGACTTCAACTCCCATTGGACTCTACTGGCTCTTCCCAGTACTTCTGGTTGTATGTGCAGATAAACTGACAATTGTTTTAATCTCATCTGTCTGTTTTTAGCAGGACCTACAAGTCCCAAGGTTATCCTGCTTCCAACACCTCTGTCAATGGAAGGACCCATCAAATTTCCTGCAATAAACAACAGTTCATCTTCTGCTCGCCTGACTATGTTTCATATATATTCTGCAAATGACCAGTCAAATGACAAGTTGCTGCCCTCATAAACTTCTTAAAGCACCTTCCAGAGACATGGTGGGCTCTGCAATTTGCTTAGCTTGCTGTTGATGTCCACATACATGGTATAAAGAAATAATCTTATCCATGCAATGAAAAATTGGAAGGGAGGATGTATTGTAAGCATATTTCATCAAAAAAAAAAGTTCTCAGATGTAATTGCTCAAACTAGACAGGAAAACTAATTGAACATAATAACTGTGATAAGGCTTTGTACCTCATGACAGAGACAGCACTGTTGGCTGAGCTTTATCTGGTATTATGGCATATGGGTTACACAGAGAATTGTTTGCAGCCCTAGGAAACAGCCTGTAGCCTAGACAAGCTTCACATAAACTATGTGGATACTTGAACCTCCTTGAAAGTAATAAGTGATTTTGAGAGATGTAGACTATATGAGGTTGCTGTAGCCAACTATTTTCTACTTGTGACTACATTTTTACCTTCCTCTTTAACAGGAACTCTGCTGATTGGTGTTGTGAATACAAAATTTATGGCATCTTGAGTGAAACTGAGGGATTTAGTGAGAGTAAAATAAAATATAATTTGACACCAAAATAAGTCACGGAGAAGCCGCTTCACTGAACATAAGATTAATTGTCATATTTAATGCATTATAAACCTCTGCTTGTTAATTTATGTCAAGTCACCCCAAGATTTCCAAGCTGTTGCATCAGGTGGTTACTGCTTCCAGGGTAGTTTGCTGTAACATTTAGGCCCAGCTTGGCTATAATCCATTAGGATCTTACTGCTCAATTACGAAAGAATCATTAAAAAATTATTTCATCCCATGGCAACAATAAATCAGTTCTTCAGGACCAAGGTTTCTGCACTGTCTGACTGAATTTTAGCATAACTGTTTCAAAACTTTGCAATTTTGTTTTGGAAACCTTTTGAAACTATGTTTTTATTCACCTGGACTCCCATGACCCATCCCCAGGTCAATCACCTGTGCTGATAAAAACACTGCCTTCCCCCAGATCTATGGATCTCCTTTGTGCCACAAACCATTTGCCAAGCCGTTAAGAGGTTTATGACTATTTTCCCACAATTCTTAAGAATGATCCCTAAACATTTATTATTGTCCAGTGTTTAAGATAAGACACGAGATGAGCTGAACCTTTGGTCTGACTTGGCACAGTCCTCCTTGGACCACAGATTTGGTTCTCCCTGGAAGTTGATCTGCCTGCCTGTAACAGGGATGAGGGGCAGGTTTGATAACAGTTGTGTAAAGTTAACTTCCATGATATAGTGAGTAAGGACCAGAAAACTGTTTTTCACACAAAAGGAATCAGATAACTCCTTCAGGATCATCTGGATACATGCTCCATGCTGTTTGCTGTGCTGCACAGGAAGCACGTTTTCCTTCAGACAAGGGCAGATCACAACAGGCAAAGGAAACCTCTGTTTCAAGCAAATTTAAAGACTACCCATGCATGCTTTAGAGGCAAAATTAATCCTCCCCCCCCAGCCAATCAAACAGCACTGTTGTAAATGTGGAGACATCAGAGTGCAACACCCCTCCCTGATTCTCTCCACACACCATACAGAGACACACAGTGTTTGTCTCCGGGTCAGTGGGAAAGTTAATTAGAAGAACGGAGTTTCTTGTGATGGAAGATGCCACCCTGTTATGATTCTGAGTCCTCTCTCTGCTTCTGATGAATTACAAATGACAGCGAGGGAAGTGAAGGACACCAGCAGTGACAGTTTGTCAGCCACACTCACTCTGGGTACATTTTTTTGGGTGGATAACTTTTTCTTTCTCTGTTCATTTACACCACTCACTACAACTTCCTTTCTCCCTTCTGCCTCCTCTCCCTTTCCTTTCCTTTGCCAGCAGTGACTGAAAGGTGAAAAAGAGGGCAGCCTCTTTGAGCAGACCTTGTGAGCCACAAAGGAAGGGATTTGGATGGGGCAGTGCAGGAGACCTCTGGATGGAGCTTTCAGATGTGATAACTGTGATGCTGAGCAAACAACATCTGATGGAGCAGGTGCAGGGCTGTGTGCTTGGTTGTCACTTGCCTCCAGACAGACAGGCAGAAAAGGAACCCAGCAGTGAAATGTTTCTTATCAAGAGATGCTGCTTCTTTCCTCCAGCCTATCTCTCTGTCAATCAAGAAGTCAGCAAGTAGACTGAAACAGGGCTTACTTATTTCTGGTTCTTTAATTCTTCTTTTTATTTTGCAAATTGTTCATCTACTGCTATAAAGTTCTTGCTTTTTTTAAGTGTCTTTTTATGAGAGGTGGCTGCTATCATCCTAGTATGTCATGGGCTGGACAGCAACACACTTTGCACAGTATGATTTCTCCAATCACAGTACTTTTTTTGTATCAAAATATACATCTACTAAATACTTGTTTCTTCCCCTTAAAATAAAAAAAAAAAAAAGGAAAGAAAGAAAAAAAATAATGGATTTTACAACTCAAAAAAATTTTTTTGTTAAATCTTTCTTTGAAGTTGGAAACACATTTCAGTGAATTTCAGGAGAAAAAAATTCTGGTTTTGTTTTCATGTAAATGATTGGTCAGTTTGGGAAGAAATAACTTATGGGCTGTGGAAATTTTCTCAGGGTACCAAATGCTCTCTGAGTGATTGGAGTGTCCTTCTACTCTCCCAAGTGCTTCTCCTTGATAAAACAGATAAAACATGCAGGGGCCCTAAGTCTTGATCTAGAAGCTAAAATAGAGATTTGAGCACTTATTTCAAAGGATGGAAAATTAAACAAATAGTAATAGAGAAGAGTATGTGTTCATGAATTAGATTATGATCATGCCTGAGTGAAGACAATTGGTTGTTAACTCCACTCCTATTAAAGTTCATATTCTGAAAGGCTACACAGCTGCTAAATAAAAGCTGAAATAGATTTCTGTGATAACTTCAAGGTCATGTTTCTGCAGCATTATGGAATACATTAAAATGCTCAATTTATGCTCTGTAACTCACTAAAAAATATAAATGTAGCTTATATTAAATAAACTTTTGCCAGGATCTCTTCCTCTCTCACTTTTTCTCCTTTGATCTCTATATTTAATAGAAAAATGTATTTCAATATGAAAAGCTTTTCTTATTATATTTGCTCTTTCCTCAGTGGGAGCCATCATTGGCACCAGGGAAAAAAATTTAGAGAGAGTGTCCTCTTGTCCACAAAATCCACTGACCTAAATCAAGCTATTTATTGTCCCTAGCCTAAGAGAGCAATGGTAAGAGCCCTGATTTCCTTTACCTATGGGCAGGTATGTGCCATGTTGTGCACAAATAATATGGTTCCTTTACCTCCAGCCTAATCCAGTTTGGTTAGGGGAACTCCCACCATGCAGGGCTTGTAGTTTTGGACAGCAGAATTCACTGTCCATATGTTCAAGGGCCATCCAAAAAAATCACAATCAGGCACTGGAGTGTAAATGGAGAGAATAGATGCAGTTCTTTGTTATTACTGCCTGCTGCTGCAGGAATTGAAGGGAAATGCCCCACAATTCATTAAGTTGTGCTAGAGTCCTTTAGGGAATGCTTCCACTAAGGAGAGTGCAGCACCCTGCTAAAAATGACCATATGTCTCTTAGGCTGGATTGGAATTACATTTGACCAGATTGGACATCTTGGCTCCTGCCAAGGAAGATACAACTTCAAAACTATACTGAGTAGGATGTCTGCTGAGTCTGTGCTTCTTTCTCAGTGCATCCATCAAAATCCTTGTAACTGAGTGCCTCCCTACATCCATTCCATGGGAACAAAGAACAGAGTTTGCCCTTTGAGGTAGGATTAGACTGGAGTCTCAGGCTCAGCCACCCAGAGTTTGGGGAAGCTGTAGATCAGCTTCAGATCTCTCTGAATTCAACGAGAAGTGTCTCATGCCTTGTGACACATCTGACATTTAAACTTGTCAACATATTAGTCCTCTGCCAAGGATTATGCTGTGGTGCAGATCCAGAAAGATGGGCCAAAGCCCTTCGCCAGTGCACTGAGCACTGAGAAGGACAATCCACGAGGATTGTCACGGCGCCACGGGGCCCCAGCACAGAGAAGTTTCTGTGAGCTGAAATGCCAAATAATTATTTTACCCTTCTGCTAAGTCCTCTACACAGAATCCTCTGCACAGAGACCAGCTCTCAACCATTTACTTTGCTGCTTCCACCTAGACGAAATTTCACAGGACACATAGGCTTTTCTGCCAACAAACCAGCTCTTGCTCTTTCTGCCACATCTATTGTTCTGGTGACTTTCTCGGCTCTGGCAGACCTGACAGTGCAGCAGAGAGGCCTTTCTTCACCTTCTTGCTGCATCCCTGGGGCTGCCTGGCAGCAACATGTCCCATGGGTTCTGCCCTGAGCTGCTCTGCCAAATGGTTTCACATTTTGAAGTAGGAGAGGAAGCAGTTTTCTGCAAACAGATTATGAATTAAAATATTTCCCTGAGCTCCTGTTCACAGGATTTCTAATGCACTGGGCATCAGCTTAGCCCTCTGATGAGTCAAAGTCATTTTGCTAAAATGGCACCTTAGTGTTGCATAGATATTGTCCCTCTACAGCTCCCTGGTATATTTATTCAGTTTACTAGTCAAAACCTGTTTCATGCTACACTAAATCCAGCAGGGTCAACACCTAGCCTATGAAAATCAAGCTGTCTCTTTTCTCTCTGCTTCATACATCATCATCAACCAAAGCTGGATATTAGAAAGCAGGAATGATTATTGCTGCTGCTGGCTGGGATATGGCAGGAAGAAAGACAAAGAGTGGAACACATGAGTTTACAATGGTTTAGTTTTGCAGATCTGGGAAAAATAAGCAAGTGCAACGTGACTTGTCATATCCAGTGAGAGCACCACGTGGACAAGGTCTGTGGATGTCTGTGGTGAGGCTGCAAATGTGGCTGTGACTTAGTACGGACATATAGAAACACATCAGCACAGAGAAGCTGTAAGAACTACATTAGACAAAGGCCCGACTTCATGGAACATGAACAGGAGAGGAAAGAAAAAGGGAATAATTTAGGCTTCCAGCTGAAAGAGTTTAAGTTTAGAATAGATATTAAGAAGAAATTATTTACTGTGAGGGTGGTGAGGCACTGGAACAGGCTGTCCAGACAAGTTGTGGATGCCCCATGCCTGGAAGTGTTCAAGACTGGGTTGGATGGTGCTTTGAGCAGCCTGATCTAGTGGAGGGTGTCCTTACCCACAGCAGTGGGGTTGGAGTGAGATGGTCTTTAAGACCTCTTCCAATCCAAACTGTTCTGTGATTCTACGATATGTTGCTCCTGCTCAGAGCTGTCAGATGCTGAGCTCACTCTGTGACCAGTGCAGAAAATGAGGAATTGTATCTGGCTATCCAACTAAAAATAAACAATCCATGTCCACATTAATTCAAGCAAGTTTGAATGCCTTCTAAATTGGAAAGTCTTTTCTCCACTTCTCAGACTCTTCTTGATTGTCTTTTGATTCACAGCAGTAGGATGGTGTTGTGATCACTCCCTTGATTATGGCAGTGAGCATTAGGACTGTGCAGTGAAAATGACCAAAAGTCCACAGCTTTTCTGGGTGATCAGGATGCCCAAAGGCCCAGGACATCTGGTTCTAGCAGTACCTGCAGAAGTGAGCACACTAGCAGAAATGTGAGGAAGCTGAGACCAGGGACATCTACAGACCCCCGGGTGGATGCAGGCACTACTAACTGTCTGCAGGTGTAACCGAGACAGTCCCTCCTTGACTGACAAACCCAGCAAACCCAAGCTTTCCAGCGTAAGATAAAAAAAACCTCTGAATTATCCCACGCCGTGCTAAGCAAGAGCTGAAACATCTCATCATCTGTGGAGCAGCAACAAGGGGAGGCTTGTAGCACACACACACACACACAAACACTTATTAAAGTTTTGAAACCGTAATTAAAAGCATGTGTTTCCATTGTGCAGTGTACGCTGTGCTGTGGCCTCGGAGCTGTGCGAGCTCCCCCTGCTCCCCTGCCCCGCTGCTCAGCAGCTCCACGACGCCTCATCTCCAGTTGTCAGTTTTACATATCGCTGTGTTTAACATGCAGCCAGCGCTCCTCACCTGCCTTTCACTGGAACAGAGCGTGGCCCCCCTGCTATTGATTAATTTGTGCTAATTAAAACCAGCAGTGTTTCTGCAGAAAAGAAAGATGTGTAAGTGTCAATAAATTATGGGAAATTTCACAGATTAAAGATTGCCAACTTCTGCTTGAAAATAACTAAACAAATGTTAATAGCTCTTTCCAAAGAGCCTAAATTCACTAACAGGGCTGCATGAACGGGCTCCAGCGTTCTTCGACTTCAGTGACTTACAAGGTTACAAACCGAAAGACTCCATTTTTTTCAACATAGGTATTTCTGTTTCCCAAGCTAATTTATGGATTTCCACTTGCTCTTCCTTGTCAGGGATTCAAGCCGACTGGTTGAAACAAGATTTTTTAGTGCCAACAACATGACAACCCTACTAAAATCCCAAGCAAATTAACAGAGGAATTGTGGTGAGCCACCAATCCAGCAGTGCTTGTTAGCAGCTGCTGCTACTAAACCTGCTGGAAAGCAGGTGCAATGAAGGAAACGTTGTAAATCCGGAACAAACAGCTGGGGACAAGCCTCACTTTTATGGTGTGAAACTGGATTCAGGAACCTGAGATAGAGGTAATTCAGAGCAAGATCGGGTTTCTATTGCCCCAAAGCTGGGGCACAGACAGAGAGCAGCACTGTGACAGTTCTCTTGCACTTTCTCTGTTCTGGTCCCTGTCCTGACTTCATTGCTCCCAGTTTTCAACACAAAACCTCTCCTTAGTGTCTGGGAAACCAGTAGATTACAAGCACAGCTTCAGGAGATGTTGGTTAACAGAAAGGGTAATCCAGTCTCTGCAGCTCACTAGGGACTGATTATCCTCAGGGTTTACAGATGCACAGTGGCTAAAATCCAAATGCACCAAAGTTTTGCAGCTTGCTGGCAGTTGAGGATGCAGACAGCATCAGCAACAGGCTTTTCAGCAGGGACAGTGCACATACTGATCTTCAAATGGGAGAAGTGAATTCCTTGGGAACAAGAAGCGTTATGAGGCCTGACACAACGCCAGCGAGGTTGAGGATGTGGGGGCTCAGCAGTGAGATGTGTGTGATTGTTACAGGGTTAGGTTTAATGACACTCTCTTGCCCTTGATCTTTGGAGCTGTGCGAGGGAGTGGAGGAAGAGCTTAAATGTCAGCTTTGCATTGAGGTGAGTGAATTCCCCAGTACTGGCATTGGCTGTTCAGGATGAGGTTCTGTCCTGGTGGGAGCATTTCATCAGATATGCTGAGAACAGCACTGAGAAATCGGGAAGCTCTTGCCATTGGCTTGGTGGGATTAATTAACTTCGGCATTGTCACTGCCTCCAATTAATTCTGTGGCTGCAGGCCGGGCCCTGTTGGGTCTTGGTGGGGAAGGACTGACAGAGTGGTGTGTGGGGGCTATGTGGCAGCGAAGGGGCAGGAGTATATCAGGGGCTCAGCTGCACACACAGAAAGGGGAAATCCAACTGGAAGTAGATGGGAATGTGATACAAACATAACAGTGCAAAGTTATGTTCTTGGATACTACATAAGTAAGAATTTTTACAGCCGAGCTAGAGGGGAAAAGGTGGACTCCTCTTCTCTGGTATCTTTCTGTTGAAAGACTCCTATTTATTAGTCAGTCACAACAGAAGAAATGTCATCAGAACAAGTGTTTTCATAAGAAAAAGGGAAGGACTGTTGTACAAGGCACTAGTAAGACTGTGTTTGGGATATTTATTACAGACTATGATTACTCACAATCAAGACAAAGTAGTTTAATCTGAGAAAGGCACTGGAAAGAGATGTCTGTTAGCCTGGCAGGATGGAACCAAGGACAGAGATAGGACTGCCTTCTCCATAGGCAGTGCACAGTATAAGTGTTTTGCTCTGTGGCTCATCTTACTCCTACCTAGGAACATACATTTGGTCTGATACATACCTTAGACTGTAATACATTGATCTCCAGAAGTCCATCTCTACCACTGTCACCCATAATTACCAGTATATCAAGATGTAAATGAGTATATAAAATTGAGGTGCAATTTAGCATTAGATGATATGTGCAGGAAAGAGAAGAAAACAAATTGACATTTCTGGAAATATTCAAAGAGTCTTAATCTACAGGTATTTTATTCTACCTGTTGGCTGGTCTGGTTAAAAACTTTAGAAGTTGCACAGAAGACTTCAGCTTTTAGGGACTCTTTTTGTGACCAATCCAGGATCAGACTGTAGGACAGTAGACAGTTCTGCACTGATGTAGCCAGAAATCAGGGACAGGATTAACTTTATATTTCTATTCAGAGAACTGATCCACTCACCACAGATTTATTTTACAGGCTAGAAAGAATAGCAGGCTTCTTAAAGTACAGTTCATCTCATCCTATTACGGACATTAGGTTGACTGCCTGTGTCTATCCTTGGCTATAATTGGAGCCTGGGGTGCCTAGCTCAAATGGAAATGTCTGCCCTTAAGGACTGAGATGAATCCAACCCCTTGTATAAGGAAACCAAGAGTCATAGTTTTGCTTTCCTCTCCAAGAGAGACAATCCTTTTAGGATGCTTCTTTTCTGAGTTGTTCAGCATTTTTCTAGGTGGGTGTCTGTGTTTTCTGCTGCAGTGTTTCAGGACACTTTTTTCAATAAGCACATGATTATTGTTCCTGTCTGGCTGCCTGCAATGGGATAACAGGTATTGTAATGGCTGGCATGGGTGCTGTGCTTTTTTGTCACCCTCGCAGCTCTTGGGAAAGAATATGTAAACTCTGCTGTAAAGAGAAAGGAAGGCATGGCCCATGGAGGGTAATGGTCATTCAGTCCAGTAATCAGCAGAGCTGGGCAAAAGCCCCAACTTCTGATCTTTAGACTGTGATGTCTGTCCAGATCATGCAACGGCTTGTAGCTGAGCTGGAAGGAAAAACAAAAGTCTTTGGAAAGTAAAGTCTTCGGGGAAACTCACAGGAAAGACTCTACAATGTCACAGTTGTGGGTGAGGCATTAAAACACAACCTTTTGAAGTGAGCATTAAATTTAATGTTCAAAACAAAGCAAATGCATTTTTTCCCTGGAAAACACACACTAGGAAGACTTCTCAGTTTAAGTGGACTGTTTTAGGAGGAAGTGTAAAAAAGGTATTTTTCAGCCTCTGCTCAAGTCACTAAGTCAAGATTCTGCCCTTCATCCCAAAGTGTAAGTGGTCATATTTACCTAGATTCTGACAGACAGCAAGGTACTGCTAGAACAGAGAGAGAAGAAATGTCATGGAGGAGCCCTGGGGACAGCTCAGGTATGAGGTAAAGGAGCAGCTTGGCCAGTTTGTACACTGGCACATTCTGAAAGGAGTTCAGAGTCCGAACCAGATGGGCAAAAGGTTGCAGTAGAGGTGAGTGAATTGCATGGTGAACAATTCAGTGGATGAAGGGACACTGAAGTGTATCCCTCAGGTGGAACACCTGAGAACTGGAACTGCAGGGGCTGACACTGGTCAGATTGGAAGTGCACAGGGCAATGGCATGAACTTGCACAGAACCTGCCATTCAACACAGTTAGTCTCCTGGGGGTCCTACATCCACTCACAAAGATTTTAGACAAAAGAGAGAGCTGTGTCAGCATAAAGCCCAGCTCCATTATGCATGGGCTGTTGGTTTCTCTTTATTGCCAGCTCCTCTGGATTCATATCAGGAAGCCTGGAAGCTGCACATCCCTAATGAAAAGCAGAAGATATTCATTATTAAATCTGAAATGTTCAAATGCAATTGGTTGTTAACAGATTTCAAGGTCTGTTTCAGCAATCTCCATGCAGCAAAACTGATGCATTACAAACAATGATGAAATGGCTCTGACTGGTGACAGATGTGATCGTACCAAAATTTCCATTGGGCCTGTTTTTTGCTGTCTCCAAGGCTGATGATTCACCTAAAGAGGCAACTTCTGCCCTAAGAGACTAAGAGTGGCTTCTTAATCTGCTTTCTCTTCCCAAATTTGGGTGGAAGCTCAATAAAAAATATTGGGTACATGACTGAGACTTTTTGGCATCTTTGTCATTAGCCAGGCACTGAAATGATAATGAAAGAATGATAATTTCTATTATTGACTCAGGAAATTTACTTTTATTTTTTAAATGCCAGAGACATCTATATTTAGGACCTAATGTGCAAGAACAGAGGTACTAGGTGCTTGGCCTTCATTTCTCCCTTTTATGCCCAGCACAATGCCAGGATCAGGCTCTGGTTCTTTCAGTGTTTCCTATCTGGAGAGACAGAGGTCTCTTCTCCGTGGAAGTCAGAGATGCTCCAGGATCCACCAGACTTCTCTTTATGACAGGAAAAACTTTCCCTTTCACTAAGTGGTCACTTGGAAACACATTTTCTCTGGACCTCTGCAACACCAGCTCTCAAACCACATCATGAAACTCATGTTTTCTGCCAACTGTGGGTGATCTGCAGTCACACTAAAGTTTGGTACTTACAAGGTATTCCACTACCATGCCTTTAAGAACAACTATATTACTGCAGTAAAATATGTCTAAGTATCAAACCGCTCATGCTGAAAACAGACTGAGCTCAACCTCGGGGAAGATAAAATGCAAACAAAAATGATTATTTACAATGTCTAACTGCACAACACAGTAGCAGGTAAAGAAGGCAAGAAAAAGCTACTTTATCCAGTAACATAAGGATTAGATCTACAAAGTCTCTTTCCTCTCTTTCATGTATTTAAGTTTCTCTCAGTTGGAACTATTGACTGACTGGATCTGCTGCAAGGGCCTGGTGGTGTGGCTTCTCCAAAAATGGGACTTCTGGGGACAGCATAGTGACAATACAATTCAGCCAGGCAAATCTAGATAGCACCAACAGACAGTTTCAATATTCCCTTGTCTCTGCATACTGGGATCTTTGTTCATGAAATGCCTCTTATTTTAAGCTAAAACAGTGCCTATTATCTCGTCTCTAGACATCTCAGAACAATGTTTTTCAACAAAGCTATAATCAAAAGTGCTGTACTTCTCCAGGCCTCAGAGCTCTCTCTATTGCTGGGAAATTGGGGGTTGCTTTTCAAGTTGCAGACTGAAAGAAGCAGGGGATATATTTCCGCTTATTCCAACAGGAACATTTTTGGCCTGAGCTTCATCAGGAGAAATACTTAGAGGCTTCTTAAATTTTCAAAACACCTTCTATTGATTCATCATGAAATTTGTTTTCATGGTAAATCAGGAAAGTCAGTTTGTCTTTTAAATGTGCAGACGAAACCCTTGTGGGCTGAGAGACGAGGAGAGAGGCATGAAAGATGACTGCCTTGGGCCCACTAAGGAGATGTGAGCAAGTGCTGACGAGATGCTGAGCTGACCAGAAATTGGATGACCACATCAGGATGGCACTAGGCCAGAGCTAATACACCATGCTGACAAGCTGGTTTATTTAGTTCCTTGGGCTCCATGCCATGGTACTGCAGTGAGTGCTGGTCAGCCTCAAGAGTGGGCAGAATAAACCTGTGTTAGTGGGGATGAGTCCGCCTGCAGCCCCTTTCTCATTCCCACAACTCACTCTGTCTGAAGGGGATGAAGAAATGTGTCTCATTTTCCTCCCCATGTTCTCAGTGCTTGCCAGTAGAATTAAAAACTGTCCATCTTTCCATTTATGCTTTTCAGAACAGTTTGAACTTAATTCATGAGCAAATATGAGCACTTTCTTATAATCAGAAATATGTCCCATCTTCCCCATCTTCTCAGCATCCAGCACAGTGCTCTAGTAGTAAGCACTCAACAGCTGCAGAGTAGTAGGTGAGGGTTGGAGGTTGGCTGTCCCTCAGCACTCATGAAACACATCCTGGTTGCCATATGAGAATCTCCAGGCTTGCACTGGAAAGGGTACCTGAGGTGGGCAGCTCAGCAAAGATTTAAGCAAAACTCATGATGACTAGAGTTGGTTGAGCAATGTGCAACTCCCTGCAAAAATCATTAACAAAATTCCAAAAAGCATGGCTTTTTATCCTAAATTCAGTATTTTAAAGGAAATTCAAACCCTTGAATATCATATCCACAAGCAGAGATATTTCATATTAATAATGTCCCTGTGGTATCTCATACAAGTCAGATTTCAACCACTTCAGGCTCTCACTGTCTTTGTAGGTGAGACCTCCTGCTTATTTTTCTTCTCTGAGGGTTTCCTCAGGGTTTTCAAGGGTTTCCTCCCTCAGGGAGGGGAGGCAGTGCTCTGCCATGCCCACCACAGAGGAGGCAGCTGATTTAGGGCATTCAGTCCATGGTGGGGAATGAGAATGAGAATTGCTCTGACAAAATCCCCTGTGTGGCAGCATTTCCAAATCAAAGTACTTTAATAGAGACACAAACACACACACACTGGGGATAAGATTTTTTTTTTTGCTGAAGTATTTAGCGTTTCAGTCAAAATGTTTTCATTTTTTAATATTTGTTTTTCTGAGGAATAATTGAAGTTTTTGCTGCAAAGCAGATACTTCACACAATAAACATGTCTTTAAAAAAAAAACAAAAAAAAACAGATTAGAGGGAAATATTTCAACCATCTGTCTGGCTGAAGGACTACTGAAGAGGGAATACCAAGAGTTTATGTAGATTTTTTGCAACTCTTTGAGAATCTAAAAACCAGAAGCTTTGACTCATGTGGGAAAAGGCAAAGGACAAAGAAAGGAAAGCAAAACTACCGGGTCAAGTGAAATGCCACAGTCAAAGTAGTTGTGAAACAACAATGAAAACTTTTAGTAGCCAATTTCTATCTTTCTAGTGTGTTTTTCCACATGCATCAATGGGGTATTGCTGGCTCTCCTTGAAAAGAGAAAGAGCTGCATTGCCACGTTGCTGTGGAAAAGTACTTTTCTCCATCAACACCGTCATTAAAATCAACTGGACTATTTATGCAGTGTGGTGCTTTTCAAAAGCAAGAATCAGCATCTACAGCCGGCCCAAACAGCTCAGTAGAAATTCTCTGTGCTGGTTCACGTGTGCATGCTCCAGAGAGGAATAGCAGCAACTGGTGGTTTTTCCCCGTGGCTGACAGCCAAGGTGTTGATTATCATCACACAAAGCAAAGGATCAGCTCATCAGGGGCTTGTTTCTCTGCACAGCTAAGGAGCTTAGTGCAATAGAGGTTAGCTTGATTCCAAGTAAAATAGCCAAACCTGCAGGCAAAGAGGGCTCCACCTCACCTCTCCTCCTGGGGCTCACCCCCTCCTTTAGCATAAACCCTTAGCTCTAGACCCAGAGGCAGTGGGTGAAATATTGGTGGACCTCCTTCACCCTCTCCATCAGGCAGCTTTATGTGGTTTAGCCTTTCCAAAAAAATAAAAAGAGGAGGGGGAATCACTAAACATTTTCTATTTCAAAACAGATTTCATCTTCCATAGAAAGTAATACTGCCTCCAGCCATGTGTAACTTATTTTTTATCCAACGGAGTATATGGGCTTATAACTAGATCCTGATAGGAACCCAGGTTTAAAACATTATTCACAGCAGGTTATTTGATCTTTATTTGCTGAATGCACTCAGCTGAATCCCTATCTCCAAACAATATGAGAAATAAAATGCCGGGTATGCTTCATTGGCCAGCCAGCTCATCTTGATTTGCAGAGACAACTACATCCCTCTCAGCAGTTTCAGAGATGTACCATATTCCAGGCCCTAAGATGCAGTTTTCCCTTCCTCTTCCCCCACCTGAATGCTTATCCTTTCTTGCTTTTCTCCTTCCCTCAATTAGGAGCTTTAAAAAACACTTCAGACCAGCCCTTTCCTCTCCCTTCACTATGACTTTTGGGAAATTGTGCTTCCCACTGTGCATATTTGGGGATACTAATTCATATCCACTTGCCATCTGTTCTTGTGCAGAGGTTCAGATGCTGATAACCTTCTTATGAAGCCACAGGGCTTTGTGATGAGACTGGTCACCTGAGTAAAGGTGGGTTGGAGGAGGCTGCGAGACCCTGGAAAAATTAGTGATATTAATTTTATTAATGTAACTGCTGTGACACATCTGAATGTTGACCTTGTCTCTGCCGCACCAGTTCTGCTGCAACTTCAAGGTGGGTCACAGTTAAAGGTGGACTTGGACATTGCAGGTGACCACTGGGAGGCTTCTTTCAAGAAAACCCTTGATGGCTACAAACTAGATTGATTACCAAGCAGGATGGATAAAGCTTTGCTGTCCTGAAAGGGAAGCCAGAGCAGCTTGGGGAGAGAGGCCAAGCTGCACATAAGGAGGTCAGGTTCTTCATTCTCTTTGACTTTTGATGAGATATGCCTTTGAAAATCCTCTCTCAGATATCCTAAAATAAAAGTCTTCAGCTTCCAAGCCACAGCCCACACAAAAATATATTTCAGAAACTTCAGGAGTGTTCTTATGTGGTAGGGCTTTGGGAATGGTGAGCAATGCCTTGGTGGACATCCTTGTAGCAGGATGGTGTTATTAAGCTGGCCAGCATTCTGCTTTGCTGTTGCAGATACAGCAGGACAGGGCCACTTATCACATGAATATCTGTAGCTCTTACATTCCCTTCCCTGGGATGTGTTTCAAAGCCTATCTGCCCATCACAGCTACCTCCTCCTGCTTCCCTTTCAAGACATGTCAGAAGGCCATCCCACTGCCAGGCAGTGTGTAGGTTATGCTCATTTTCCCTGGGTAAGGGCAGAGCAGTGTCACTGACCCAGCTGAATGTTTCTTCATACAAGCACGAATTAAAACCACCCCCTGTTGTCAGTAACTGACCCGCTGTGCAATGTGGAGGTTTTGTCCCTGTCCTTGTTCCAGTACAGCCTGGGAGTGTCACTGAGCCTGGATGGATGTGGCAGCAACCAAGACAGCTCAATATTGGCTCTGTGGTCTAAGGGCAAACACTCAGGTTCTTTGTGGTTCACTGGGGAAGAAGGGGGAGATCTGAGGAGGCAAGAATTAAATACCTCACTTTTCTTCCCCAGTAATTAACCCTGGAAAAAAGAAGAGAAAAAAGAAACACAAACCAGTCAGGGAAGCAGTTTTGCATGGCTGGATTAGAGTCACAGTCGGCCTATCCCCTTGGGAACACTACTCTGCTATTAATAAAAAGATAAACATCAGCTCGTGCAGGGAGTTTTTGCAGAGGGAGTGTTTGCTAGAGGCTGCTCTAGGAAAGACAAAAATGAAGGGTGAAGGGAGTGTGGGGAAGAGGAAAGTGGGTGAAAATTATTCCAACCATTCCAGAAATCACATCACCTCTCAGGACTGGCAGAAACGATGCCCTTCATTTATTCCTCTTTTTCTGATGCAGCTGCAGGTCTCATTCCCACAGGCCTCCTCTAACTCCCCAAGGCCATCCCATCCTTGCAGGCACCTGTCTGTCCCTCTCCACCCCTGGGGGCAGCTGTCTGGAGCCCCTCACTGAGACAGAGACAGCTTGCTGGTTTCACTGGGTCCATGTGGGAATAGGGGCTGTCATGCGGAGAGTGGGGAGGGAGAGTTGCCCACTGAGGAAAACCTAATTGCTCGGTTTCAGTCAAGGGGATGTTTGTATCTGAACACAACAGATCTCAGCAGTTCAAGAAAACACAGAGAGGAAAAGCACATCAGGTTATTTGCTTCAGAGGAGATTTTTGCCAGTTTTGGGGACAGAAATGGGTATGAATTAAACTGTGGTAATTCTTCAGTAATTCTTCATAAAAATTAGGAATTCAACTTAGTCTGAATTTTAAACACTTGCCTTAAAATGATATCTGAAAAATATTTCATAAATCTCCTGAATAAATGATTAAAACTATTCACCAGGCTCCTTCACTTGATCCTTAGAAAGGTGAAAGGGCAGATTAAAGGGGAGAGAAAACATAGAGCTAGTGTTGGGCTACATACACACCTGGGCACTACTTCTGCACATATTTGGGGGATCATCATCTTCAGCCATGATCTGAGAAAAATTTGCTTGCTGAAGAGATAGTAATGATTTGAAGAAGTTCAGAGTTTGGTGTGTTACTGCTTACTGCTCCAGTGACATACGAAATTTGACCAACAAGCATCAGTCATCGGCAAGGAACCCATGATACAAGTTGTCTCAGTGGTCTGTGTGTCCCTTTGGGGAGCTTGCAGTAAAGGAGGAGATGGGTCAGTGCTGCTGTGAGAGCAGTTAACACCAGCCATGCGCCCTTGCCAAGCCTGGGTACTGGCCTGACATGCTTTTTGCTGGTGAGAGCAGAGTTGCAGGGCAGTGAGGAATGGAGAAATGGGCAACTGAACTGCCAGGTCACTGCAGGGGCACATGAGCTACAACAAGGAACACCCCAGGGTCTCTGCAAAGACGCAAGGCCAGGCACAGGCTTCCTCAGGGACCTTTGTCTCCTGGACCATCACTTTAGTCTTTATGTCAGTGCTTTGATTTTTCTTTAAAAGTTTTGTAAATAAAAGCTTTTTCTGCCTTTTTTTTCAGCAAGCGTGGAGCAAGGAAGTGAGAGCAGAGGCCGACGCTGCAGTCAGGGTGTTAATGGCCGCATTAGCTGAAAGGAGGCAGCCAAAGCAGGATGTATAAAACCCCACCCAGGCTGCCCTTTAATTTGCTGTTACATGGAGTGGAAGATTTGAAAGCGTATTTCTGGGTAATTAATTCGAAGAGTGATTCTAATGGCTAATGTTGTCAGTTTTGACTGCAAGGGAGGTCTGGGGCTGGCACAGGCAGTGAAGGGAAAGGAAAATGCTTGGAGGTCACAGGCAGATGTTAAAATATTTTGACAGCCTACATCCAAGAGGCTAACTTAATGAAAGCCTTTGGCCAGCACCTTCCAAGAGGTCTGAAACTGAATCCATTTATTTTTCTCCAGTATAGCATGCATGGCTTGGACTGTGGATTGTCCATAAATCACCATTCTCCATTTGGTCAGCAACACCATCAATCATTCTCAGTGCCCACTAGCCTGCTCTCCGTGCCACTGCAGAAACATCAGTAAAAGGGATTTGGTGTCTCTTGAATTTAACTCCTGAATTTTCAGTGACATATAGGGTAAGCTCTGCCTTTATCTCTACTGATTATTAAAGCTAATGCAGCAAAGGTCTTGCACCTATGTATGGACATATACCTGCTCCGTGGTGCTGGGAAATGAAATTAAGAAGCTCTATTCCTGGTGTTATTATCTCTGGCTGCTTGGAAGGATTTAATCAAACCACTGCAGCTTGCTGATGAGGATGTCCACAGCCTGTGAGTTTGGTTCCTCCCGCACTGCATATCCCTGTGGTGTTTGCTAAACTCCTCCAGCCTATGCCAGTGGGCTTGGAGTTGAGCACAGCATTTGCAAAGGATTTGCTGGGACCATTCTGCTGAGGTTTTTCAAAAGATTTGGTTAGGAAGCTGAAAAGGCACAGCTCCCGGCAGTCATGTTGGCTGGCTTTCACTGCCTTTTTTTTTTTTTTTTTTTGTGCTTCAGAGAGCACTTGGAGTAAAGAAACAGGGAATAAAAACTTGTGAATGTGGAAAATAACTAGGAGGATATTTGATTTAAGTTTAAATTTTGAAACAGGGTTTGGGTCAAGTCTGCTTCCTTTGACATAGTTTTCCTGTTTCAAGGGATTAATTCAATTCCTGCTGTATAGTAGGTCATCATTTCAGGATCTACCATTGCTGCACTTCTTGTAACAGAGTGTGTTGATAAATTGGTATATCTGTCATTTCTGGTCCTAAAGTTTTGTGCAGGACTGTAATGCACGGAAAAACCTTTTCTCAGCCCAGACCTTGTAAAGTGGCTGCACTTTACAACAGGTGAAAGGATGCCCTGTGCCTGTGTCACTTGAGGATTCGGTCACAGAAGTTGTTTAGACCAAAGCTGGCAAATTTCCACCCAAATTCACTGCTTTTTTTTTTCTTCAGCTCTCTAAAAAGCACAAAAGACAGACATCTGTATGCAGACATGGACATCTACAGAATTACAGGTGCCAATACATATGGTACAGGCCAACACAGAATTTAGAGCAAAGTCTCACCAGCCTGGGACTCACGGAGTCTATTTTGAATACTAGACTTATCTGTAGTGGCAGAAGACAACATCTTCCTTTTCATATGTGCTCAGGAACTGATGTATCACTGAAACACAACCATGGCACCAGAGATGTGCAAATCCATCTATCAAGCAGATGCACAATTGCACCCTTGATTTGTATGCAGACACTGTCACTCCAGAGATTAATTAGGTAAATTCTTCCCCTGCTGGCTGATTAGGTGTATTTGGACGTGCACCTGGACTTACTGCAGGGCTAAATTAAGTAGAAGTCTCTTGAGTCCAAAAATGTCTAGGACTTCTGGTTGTGACAATATTATTTTTTTATTTCAGCTCTGCAAAGCTTCTTATCAACAATGAAGAAGGTTATATGCCCGCAGTCAGCCTGTTTGAACACATATTTCATTAGTGGTGTCCAAGATGGCAAATTAGCAGCAGTATCTACATACATACACAATTAAAGCGTTGCTTACACAATATCCACCTCCAGGCATCCCAGGAAAATCAATAAGTAACATTCCTGGATCAGCAGCAGTCATCAGTCCCTCTTTGCCAGCAGTAAATAGGCTCTCACCTCCTGCCCCACTGGAGGAATGTGGGAGACAGAAGACAGATGTAGCCCTCACTTTCCCCTCTGAGCACATGTCAAAACTCCCTTTCAGTCCTCTTGTGGGCAGGGAGGGCACTGTCAGGGTGTGCAGCACATCCTGCCTCACTGGCCAGTGAGGTCTGCTCTTCCTTCATGCTCTGCTGCCGCTGAGCTCCACACAGAAGTTGCCTCCAGCAGCCCTTGCCAGCTCCCTTCATATTTTGGACACCGAGTGCTGCATGAGCAATAAGACCATGGTGCTTGGGAGAGAGTGACAACAGCTCTGGTCTCTCCTGGACTGTGTCTGGCTCTCATTGGTAATAAAAAGGAGAGATTTCTTTATAGCACTTTATTGTGAGGAAACATGGGGCGGCGGGGAAGGGTTTTCCCCTCCATATTCTTTCTCATCCACTTCCGTGAAGCCAGAGAAAACTTCCCTCACTGAATGAGGGTGTGAAAGCACATAGCAGGTTTTCTAAGCGTCCATTAAGCACATCAGGTACACCCAGGACTTCTGTGTTAACCCATATCCAAGCTTTCCATGGCAATGGTGGGAACGCAGATACTGTCGAGCAGAATTACTCGGGATCAGAGGGAGGCTAGCAAGGCTAGGGTTTACTGATGAGGGGAGCAGGATGAGAAAGTCAGGTCTGATTCATTGGAGCTCCCAAATATCTCTAGGGCTTTGCCTTGTATTGCAAGTCTCACAGATTTGCTCATTTCTGTGAGATTTCTTTCATCTTGGGTTGTAATTGCTCACAGCATCAGCTCCTGAATGATGTGAGTTGTGTTACAGCTGAGGGCTGGGGAGCATATCCTCTCACGGGGAGCAGGAGTCAAAGACCAGACTGAGGAAACCAGATCAAAGATGCAGACAATTACTCTCAGAGCACCAAAATCACCCAAGTAGCCAGTGTGGGGGGGTCATGTGTGTACAGAGTCTGGTATTTAATGCCTGTACCACACTAAATAATTAGCATAAGGGTGACAGCACTTAGTAGCAAAGTTTCAGAACAGGTTTTAGATGCTGTTTCCTCACTAATTTTTCCTTTGGATACTTATATAGCTTTTTTAATATTTCATCATTGGACACTGGTGTCTTTATACTCTTTTTTCCCTTGGAGAAACTGAGGCACAGAGTGATGACATGATTTGGCTCGAGTGATTTGACAAAGGGCTGGAATCCATATTTTCCCAATCCTGAACCCTCAAAACTGGAGAATTTCTAGCTGCTTGTGGGCAGGGAGGTGAGAAAGGATAGATAACAGCAAAAAAATGCAGTATGGCTGTTAGCTCCAATGCCTTCAGATATAACCCTTTATCCCGGTGTCTGACAGAGCAGCCCTCCTCATTCATTAATGTACTTGCTTAAAACCACTGCCCTTAAACTTCCACCAGTGCTGAAGTTAATGTACTGCCCTTTGCCACCTCGAGAGAGATTGTGCTGTAGAAAACTGTGCTGGGCTGATTCCTGTCAAGACTGTATAATCAGAGACAGGAAAAACTTGGGAAGTGGCTCTTAGGAGGTACCTCTTGGGCTGAGAGCAACTTCTTTTTATGTTTGAAAAATACAGTGGTTTTCTACTAAGAAAGGAGAAAGTTATGTCTGCAAAACTTCTACAGCTTGAAAATTACTTCAGGCTTTCTGTGAAATCCCCACATTTTCACTAATGAGAGGCTAAAATACCAGATATCTGCCCAGAATGGACCAGAGAAGAAGGAGAAAAAAACATCTCCACCACTACAGCACAGAAATGCTTTAGAAAGAGATAGTTTTACTTCAGCTTGAGGATGGGTAGAATGCTGGTGTTGTCCGAGATCCTAAAAGCAGCTCCTAACCTATGATTAGAATGACTAATTTCACTTTCTCATACACACCCTTTATACCCTAGTAAGGATGGGTTTGTCAGCCAGTGTTTGTCAGACCAGCTCTGAGCCAGATCTGAGCAGATGCAGCTGAGCTGCCTATTGCCCCCTCCTGAGACCTGCCCAGGAAAGGGTGTGGTGCCTTTGAAGCAGAGAAAGGGGAGTGTTGCAGTGACACAGTGAGTCCAGCAACTGGAATAAAGCCCAGAGCTGAAATTCAAAGGGACCTTGTCTTTGTAGGGGTCTGATCTTAACCCTATGCCACAAAACCACTGCATCCCAAGCATGTCATTGTTCAGCCATGGTACCAATGAAGTTGCTTGAGCAACATTCACTTTTTGGTATGGTGAGGAGTGCAAGGGCCAGAGCATGGGAAACCACATCTGCATGAGGGACTTATGCTGCAGGCCGTGTGCTGGGACTGCTCACTGGGGAATAGATGAATGGGCCACAGGTCAGGAATGAGCTTCCTGGAACAGCTTTGCCAGGGACTGAGAAATGGGGAAACAGTGGAGCGTAGATTGGCATTATGCCACGCTGGCAAAGCTCTCTGGAGTGCTGGGGAATGGAGAAGCAGAGAAGGATTTTGGCCAGGTTTCAGCATCTGCTAGAAGTAGTGTGCATGTGTGAGGGCTGGATAACTGAGCCTTTGGCAGGTGGAGGGATAAAAAGTGGCTTTTCTTTTATGTTACAAACCCTAAAATTTCATGAGGGAAAAATATGCATGAGACAAATTAAACCAGAGCACTTGCAGGAGTAAGGATTTAAATCCCTGAAAAAAAAAAAAAATCATTAGAGGGCTAACTTGAAATGCCACATTTGTGCTGAAACAAACAATTCAGAACACTTGACCCTTATTTCTTTAAAAGTCTTTTTGAAGATTCATCTCTAAATGGAAAATGTCATTTTGAAACAATAAAGTTTCCCTTAAAAATAACTTCAAAATGAAATATTGCAACATTTCCAAATATTTATTTCTCTTTGAAGGGGTTGAAATGCAGTGTGTCACACATGCCTACAGCTTTGCCTTGCTCTTTTTATTCAACCTAAATCATTTTCTCACTGTAACCTGAGCAGTTTTAGCTCCCTTGAAGTTTTCCTTTTTGGGATGAATTTGCAATTTACTGAAAGAATATCTTTTCAGTTTTACTTTAGTCTGAAGTAAATTAGTAGAGCTGTTTTGGACAAGGAAATACTTGGTTTCATTCCTGCTGTTAAAACTGCTGATGGACTCCATTAACAGAGCACCACCTTCATAAGACATGGACTCACCTGAAAGTGCATAGAAGAGAAGACCTGAAAACAGAGCTGAGAAATAATAAAAGAAAAAAAATTAACCACACAAAAAGGCTACTTACATTTATGGGATTTTTTAAAATAACGTTTAGATGGAAAGCTGATTCCTCATTTTTGTCCGTGCTGGTATTTCTTCTCAGGCTATCTCAAATTTCAGGAATTAAGAGAAGAAAAAAAAAAAATCTTGCATTGCACCATATATGCCGAAGAAATGCAATACAATCTGATTTCACTTCTTTCTCTCATGCCTGAATGTGCTCATTTTTGCTTACAAAAGGAAAGACACAAAAGAATTGTAAGAAAAGGAATCAGATGGTGCCACCCGATACTGTTTCACAGCTAAAATGTGAAAACAGGACCAGCTTCTTCTGCAGACACTCAGGTCTCAAAAAAAGGGTTATTATTCTTTTTAAGGGGAATTCTCTTAAAGGGAAATTGCTCCAAATTTAATCAAAAGCACCATTTATTACAACTTAGCATAGCAGTTACCTGCTGCTGCCAAGAGCCCTGCCAATATGAGGAAGGCTGCAGAGGCTGTGTAACTTCTGCCCAGCTCTTCAGCATCACCAGTTCCCAGCTTCCCTCTCCAGGTCTCCAACCTTGCTACATCCTTTGCAGATGGACTCTAAAGAGGGACTTACTTGTTGGAGTCTCATTGCTCAGCTATCCCCTCCTTGGATGATGCACAACCTTGAGAAACTTCAAGGTCACATCTGCCCCGTGCTGAATGGTGCACTGCAGGCAGCACAGTGGATGGAGTACATGGGCACCTCAAGACAGCAATCACCCAGCAGCTGGCATCACCCTTCCTGCCAGGAGATCCAAACTCATCTCATCTCCAGCTCCCCACTCAAAGTCCAGGCCCAGCTTGAGGGAGACAGAGCAGAACAGCCTGTGGTGGGCTACAAAGACTATACCAGGACCTCTATTGCCATCAGAAGTCTCAGTAATGAGGAAAACAAATGGTGCTTTGCAACTTGCAATCATTGTATACATATAAACAATTTCACCTCCTCCTGTATCCAAGTTTCTGGTTATTTGGCACAGTGTATAAGCACAAATGGATTCACCCCTGCCCTGCCAGGGCTATAGCTCATTTCAATAGATAGTTTCCAAAGGAGCTAATCTGTCACTAGGTCACACTAGGGAAAGCTTCTTTCCTCTTTTTCCCTTCCTATTCCCTCTTTTGTCTTACAGAATTTAGCAGCTTTCTACTTTGCTCAGGTCAGAGTGAAGGCCAAGAGAAACTGTGGTCCTAAAATTCTCCAGTCTGAATGCTTTGTCCCTTTCTCACATGCTGGCAGAATAACAGCTCAAGTGGAAGGATACATACTTGGAAATGATTGTTATTTTTAAGTTCTGCCTTGGCAAACAGCCACTTGCAGCACTTAGTGACTGGCACATTGGAAAAACTACTTCAGTTCCCCATATCCAAACTAACACCAGCCTTGAAGTCTGGTTCATCTAACAGGACCTGCCATTGCAGGCTCTCCTGTGTTTTCTGTCATGGTTAAGTCTCATCTTCCTGGTTTTCATGCTCAAATCTCAAGAAGTTGAAATAAAGAAGAACTTGCTGCAGAATGTTCTCAGCCATAGCTGGCAGGTCCCAAACCCAGGCCAATGAAGCAGCTGCTCCTTCACTTCACAGACCCAGCTGCGCAGCATGGGACACCATGACACATCACTACCTGTTGACACAGCCCCTCTGAAGCCAAGTGCCAAATTGTAGCATCATCCCAGCTGCCATCGAGAGGAAGCTGGTTTACAGAATTTTTTTCTGCTTTATATCAGCTTCCCAGTTTGCAGCCTTCAACAGGCTTCAGTCAGGTTCTGACTTGCCTCATAAGCCTTGCACTCTCTCAGCTGAAAGGGAGCCCATCCCTCACATACGTGCATCAAGCAAAGGCACAATATCCTTATGTATCCAGAAAACTTGAAGTCCAGACTTTGCTCATCACTGCTGATGTGGTTTATAAACCTGGGAGAGTTACAGGGCTTATCTGAGAAACAGGAAGCATTTGAATGGTTACTTCTAGCCACTTTCATAAGCTCTCAGATGAAAACCTGTCAATCTTGATGAATAGGGCTTTATGCAGCTTGTGGTTATCTGAATAATCCTTAATACCAGCTCCCTCTTCCTGCCTGATTTCTGCTGTGGTTAAGAAGCCTAAAGTAGTACGATTAAGAAGCCTAAAGTAGCAAGAAATATACCCTAAAGCAGTCAGCTAAGTCATCCTAACTTAATGGGAACATCTGCAAAGGACTGAGAGCTGAAAAATTAGCTTTGCAATATTAGCTGCTGTGTCTCAAAGCATAAAGAGATTGCTCCCAGACAGGAGGTAGCAAGAAGGAATAAAACCAGAATATCCCACCACCCCAGCTTGTAGGGCAAAACCCCATCACAGTTTCAGCCAGGAAGATTAGCACTATCCTGAAGTTGCTCTAACATACGCTGTGAAACAGGCCTTGATTTCCCCTGTCCCAGCAGACTTGTGAAAGATGGCAAAGTACCCCAGAGCCAGATGTCTTCACTGTAAACACAGCCTGCCCAGAAGGAAGGATCCAACCCTGAAAGGCTCCTCTAGAACAAGCAGCAGCAAGACCACCACCCTTTCTTTCCACAAAGAAAGATAGACCTCCACCAGCCAGCACCCTACCCTCCTGCCTTTTCCCTTTTATTACCTGCAGCAAGGTCTGAAAGTTCATTGAACACAGCTGGGGGCATCCCACCAGCCCTTAGACCTTCCTCCTCTGCTCTTCTCGCATAAAGTCAGAAAAACAATATGAAGCCAAAGACACACAAGTGAAATTCCTTGCCATGGTGAAGTAGGATCTTCTGAAAATGCAGAACAGAGGAAAATCCTGTCCTGAAGTTCAGAAGGGCAAGAGTTACACCAGCAATATGAAAAAACATTTCTTTGCCCAGATGGTGCCTTGAACATAAACTGTCAAAGTCATTACTCAGACTTTATTATCAGGGTTATGTTTTCTTTATTCTTTTTAATATTCCATATGCTGGTCATATAATACATTTCTTTGTATTCCTCTTCCCTTTTATTCTCTTTGTTTGTTCCATTCATGACTTATCACCTTCTGGTGGCAATTTAATTATCGGATCTATATTATTAGTATCTTTTATTTTTTTAGAATATAATAAAAAATTTCAGTACAAAACACTGCAAGTAATTCAATTTCCATCAGTAAGGAAGGAAGTTGGATGCATTCAGTGAAAGAGAGGAGAGTATCTGGCTGTAACATTTTTAATAAAAATATAATAGCACTTTGTACTTTTTAGCATCTTCTATTTGGAGAACCTTGTAGCTTCATAATCATTAATATTGCTTAGCTTTTCCATTGCATTTTCATCTATAGCTTTCACAGTACTTTCTGAAGGTGAATCAGTATTAGCCTCTCTATTTTGCACCCAGGGAAAAAATGTGAAAGCCAATACAATCCAGCTGACCAGGGTTACTGCTAGGATAAGATCCAAGGAATCCTGGAGCCCCAGACTGAAGCCTGTTCCACTGCACTGTTCCTGCAAAGTGCTGCTCACTGCTTTCCAACAGCCCCATCTCTTTCCTAGATCTCCTTCAGTTGCTCACAAAAGCTGAGTCCATCACTCTTCAGTCTTGTGTCTGCTTTTGTGCATTCTGCCTTGTCCAAGCCAAATTACACTGCGTATTTCTCCAGGCAGGACCTGCACTCTCTCTGGGGTGGGAGAGCTTTGGAAGTGCTGGCTGCAACAGGACAAAAAAGCAACTCAACCCCAGCAGCCCTGTGAAAACTCCCCAAAATGTCTCAGCTTGCTCCTTAGCCATCTGGGACAGATTCCTGGTTTTACATCTTGTCTAAAAAGTCAGGTTCTCTAGAATCAAAGAATCTCAGGTTTGATTGAGCAAATCCTCAGTGACTTGAAAGTGGTGGGTGGGGGACAATAGTTCTTGTGCAGTACAAGGTACTAAGCCATCAAGTTGCATATTCTACATAAAAGGAGTGAAACAGTTCTTCATTTCATGTGGAGATGAGCTTTAGAACAGAGGATACTGTGGATGCTGAAAAGTTTATAAGGGTGCAAAAGATTGTCTGGAGAAATTCAAAGAAGCAAAATCCTTCCAGAGCTGTGAAGTATGGAGATGCCACCTTGGGTGAAGAGACTCCCTGAACAATGAAGAATCTGGTGCAGTGTTTGAAGGAAGGTAATTCTATGACCTCTATCCTATTCCCTTGGGTTCGGCTGCTGGCCAGCACCAGGGGTGGGATGCTGGGCTTACATTGCACTTCTCAGCAAGCACCAGACTAGGCAACCTGGAGAGAAGAGAGTTGCGTGATGGCCCAGATGTTCCACAATTTGCACCACATCTCTGTGATGTGGATCCTACGTCTCAGGACACCCTGTTTGGAGAAACTCTGTATGCAAGGCAAGATCTACCTTTGTCAGGCAGATCCCTGTATCTGTGTAGTGGCACTCTGACTTTTCCATGGGTACAAGGATCCTCTAGATAGGGCCTATGGAACTATATGCTGAACAGGATCAATTAATTTCATTATGCATTCTTTTCAATTTCCTTTCTTCACAGTAAAACTCAAAACTACTCTCTTAAGAATTAATGTCTCCAAATAATGTACATGTACTTCAAACTGGCCTTTTTACTACCTCTAACGTCTTCCTCAAGTAGGTAAGATCTTGCTTTCCCTATTCATAAAGACAGTTCTGCTCCTGAGGATCCAAATGCAGCAGTCAGAATTATAGAAGATGTTATTTTCTGATCAGCAGTGTTTAGAACAAGAGTTTTCTTTATATTGCTTCTTTTCTAACTATAAGTCAGTCTTCTGTTTCTATAGAACAAGCTTTCATAGCTTATTTTGTTTGCTTGTGCATTAGTCTCTTAGGGTCAGAAATTATTTAGAACACAATGCAGAAGAACAATTCTTTCCCTTTTGCTTTTTATATGAAAACACTAAAAACGTTTTCAGTTCCAAAATTATCACCCAAACTCAAAACACTCACAAAAAATTATGTGGGGACAAAGACAGAAAAAACCCAATAGAAACACATTCATGGGACTAGCATGTGTGAAGCAGACTAATTTTTTTTAATAGTAAGGAATTATTGTATCTGCGAGCCAAAACAACAGCACTCCCTCATGCCAACTCCAGCTGTTACTCCTTGTAAAATTTATGAGCTGTTTTCAAGAGCTTGATTAGATCTTGTGATGGAGCTTCAGTGTAGCCATGAAGATATTTTTAATTGCTGTGATGTTGTCAGGTTTCCCTGTGACATAAAGCGTGCTGTTAGTTGGCTGATGAGAAAGCAAACTCCTTGAGATCCCAGCCTGCTGTGTCACCAAGATGAAGTGAAAGTCCAGCCAAACTTCAGATCTACTCCAAATCCTTGCTGGGAACACTAGCACACAGGCTGACAAAGGCAGGCTGAAATAGTTTTAAACAAAGAAGTACATTAGTGGGAAATTTTGGTATCTTCTCAATAGCATCCTGGCATCAGTCCAAAACATCTGGCCTCACTATCTTTAGGCTGTGGTGTAAAAGTGACATCCTGAGCATGTTTTGCTATTAGAAGTTTTCTAGCAGGTATTGTGAGAATTTTATGTCACCTAATCAGTATTCAGATTTCATAATTATAAATTTATGTCTGTTTCTTCCCTAAGGAAAGACTCAAATATTTAGAAAATCCTAGGAAAGACCGTGGCTTTTCTATAGACAGAACATTCAGCAGCATCATCAGTCCTGGACAGATTGTCCAAAGAAACTGGAGTTAAGACTAGATATTGCCAGGTTCAGCTAGCTGGAGGCTATTAGCTCAAGTACTCCACCCTCCCTACATGCTTCAAGCCACGAGAAATAGAGAAAGAAGCACACGTGACATGAATTATGCAGCCACTAACTAACAAGGCCTGTGTCATTTCTGAGCTTGTGGTTTTACATATTTCCATGCCACAGAGATCTCAAACCTCTAAGCATCTCTGAACTTATGAGACAAAAGCCTTAAAATGTCTGCCGAGGACTCACAAAAAAACTTTAAGAGAAAATTGGAAAAGCAGTGGGATTATTAATTGCTACCTTTTATGCAAAACTGTCTGTAGTATTAGGACCTTTTGTGACTTGACATTTGTAGACTTGGTAAATTAGAGCCATAAAAGAAATTGGCCTCTCTAGACACAGGTAAAATCAGGTGTAATACCCAGGGTTAGTAGTTAGTTCATGGTCCTTCAGCATGTTGAAGATTAAAAACCCTGAGGCTTGTGCTTCCATCCCCAGTTTGGCTTATCAGAAGTCATCCCCACGTGAGGCACAAGCTGCCCTGGCTGTCTTGGGGAGCCAGCTATGCTGTTAGTTACCAGGTCAAAGGACTCAGGCAGCAAGTAGGAAAATCATAGCTTTATCCTCTCTTCTTCTTTTAGATGATTTACATCCATAGGAGTGCAAGAAGCAATCAGCCCCTCTCTCTTGCCTGTCAAACTGTAAAGCATCTAATCCAAATCACTGTTAATATTTCATCTGAGTTCAGTAGACTTTGGAGCCAGCCTCAGGCTCAGACTTAGCGTGTCTTTCTGGAAGCTCAGTATCTGATTATTATTAAGATGTGAGGCTCCTGTGAAGCAGAAGCCTTAGGATTCCTGTTGAAATGAGACTTGAAGCAGTGAAAGGAAGAAAAACTGAATCCTCTGGGCTGCATCTTGCCCTACACTCAGGAAACTCAGCACTGCTCCAAGAACAGAAAGGAGATATGGAAGGATGTGCTCAGGTGACTGGAGATATTTTAACACAATATCATGTAGCCTGCAGTTGCCAGTGCAAGCAGCACACAGGAACTTGCTGTTTTCTGGGATAAGCTCTGATGCTATGCTCATCCTTTGGATGCTTTGCATTTGTTCTGAGCTGTGGTGGTGGTGGAGCATCCTTTGCTCTGCCTCATTATTTAGACAATGCAAGGGGTAAGGAAGCCAATGGCATAAGGTGGTGGAAGCTGTTTTTACAGTTTCTTACACTATGTATAACTTGGTTTGACGTAGAGAATTACCTGAAGGCATAGGAAACAAATAAGAAGACTTCTAAGCCATCTCCTTTTTGGTCTCCAACCTCTCCAACCACAAGAAGGGACTGGCAAGACAAACGTTGTCTCAAACACCAGAAGACCTCACACCATTTGGGGATACATGGTGTATCCTATACCCTTCCTAATGACTGGAGCTCTCCCAGTTCTCATTGATGCTTGGAGTTGTTCCTCGTTGCCACTCAGGTTGTCATCCATGTGGTTTCCCACTGCTGTTGGTAGGCTGCAAAGTCCAACAGCTCTGGGCCAAATGGTAGTACATCTTGTAAAAATGTAGTATTTTTGAGAATTAATAACAAGTTATGGAGTGCATGTGTGTTTCCAAGACTTTATTTTTAATAGCTTTTTTTGATATAACTTGGTATAACTGAATAAAGAAATATAGCACCCTAGAAAATTCAGTCTGGGCTGCTGTTTAGAACTTTGACCACTGCACTAGTAGGGTCTATCCATAGCTGTTTGGTCTTTTACTATCAATCTTGAGTTTGCCCAAAGGTGGTGTGAGCTGTAATGAGTGGTGGCATGTGGATTTAACATAAAATCCTTCCTAAAATAGATAATTACTGTATCATGGTGATCAGAGACAATGACCCTTGTCCCTATATAAAACCAAAAAAATCCATTAGTATCCTCAGAAAAGACTGGAAGAGACACATGAAAATTTGCTCAACCCTAATGAAGTCACATTAGTGGGATGCCAAAATGTAACCCTCATGCCATGACCATTTTAACCCCAGGAGGACCACAAATTCTGCATGTGTTCAGCCAAAAAAGCAGAGCTCTCCCACTGGCACTCTTTGAGTTACACAGGTGGATGGCAAAGAAAGGAACAGAGAGCCAGTGCTGTCTTTCCTCTGAAAGAAGGATTAACAAAGAGTCTGTCAGTAGGAGCCTGGGAGTGAGAGATCCCTATAATGGCAGAGCGAGTGAATAGCATGTGTTTAAAGAGCCCATAATCCTATATTTACACAACAGTCCTTAATGGCTCATTCAGAGCCATTGCAAAGAACCAAGTAAATAGTGTGGTTAGAAAGTCTGTTACTTTATATTTACTCACTAGACCGTCTGCTGTGGGAGCTGTGAGTGTCATGGAGAGCTAAAAGGAGCATTCTTTTGATTTTTTTATTATTTTTTCTTTTGGCTATGAAAAGCTAACTAATAATGATACTGAAAACCACTTTCAATGGGAACTATACTTTCACTTTGCACCAGTGGAGAACAACCATTAGCACACTTTGTCAAGGAAAGGGATGCATTTATCATCACCTGGAGTCTTTTCATAGAGGTTGGATGTGCTCTAAAAGATATGCTCTTTCTCAACAAGACGTTATTGAACTCAATAGCACTCACCTGTGTGGCGGGAAAAATTCATTCCTGTCACTGCCAGAACTACTGGGAAGGCATAAAATGGTCTGTTTTACACATATTTTATACAAATAGTCTCTTCTGGCTTTAAAATATGCTACATTTGAGACTGGACACTAAATTTATTCTCTCAGATGTTTATTCATGTAAACAATCAAATCTTCATTAAAGTCAAAATTATACACACAAATCAGAGTGAAGCAGACAGCTGATTAGCATGTGAAATGAAGGTGACATTAAATATTTAGAGATTTGCATAGCAAATAATTATAAATCCAAAGTTAGTGGTGAGTTATGAAATGGACTGTAAAGATCTGATGAAGTCCACTCAAAGAAGAAAAATTCACAGAAGCAGCCTAGTATTTTAGATCCCTAAAACATTATTCAAGATCCTATCTGAACCTTAATTAACTGATCCTCAAAATTCTCATGAGGAAACAGGAAGCAGTGGAATGGAGCAAATAATTAATAAGTGATCATTTATGCAATGCATTTTTCTTTTTATTTGTGATTGTCTACAGAGATCATTAAATCTATTTATTATACACAATGACTCACACAATTTTGTCAATAATACTTCGTTTGCAAATAGTTTAAAATTTGCAACTAAAAGGAAGAAGAGAGGAATCCTGCATGCTTATTGCTGTTTCCTGATTAATTAGTAAAGCCATGAGATCAGCAAGGGATGACTGTGAATTAGGAATCAAATATTTAATAACTCGATGTGTAATTTTTAATTTCTCTCCAGTAAAAAATTAGGACCTACTATCTAAGGAAAAAGGTGCTTTTTCCTTACATTATATGAAATGACAAAACGTAGTTCAGGCAGTACCAGACACCAATGTCACAAACCTCTCAGTATGCCCAGGGTGGGTGACATAGGGTGGCTGCATCTATATGGGAGAAGGGGATAAGGCTGGAAGCACACACCTTCCTGAACCTTCACATGTCTGGTGACCTAAAACTTAAATCCACTACTACTACATCACTGCCACCTTGTTCAAACAGATCTCATGAAACTTCACACTGATGTAATCTGCTGTTTCCTTCCTCCAAGAACTCATGCTACCAATGTCTGAGATATAAATTGTGCTATGAGAATAAAGGGAAATTGATCAAGAATATGTCAAACTGACATTTCCTATCAAAATGGAATGAGGTTTTGAGAGCCAAAAATACTATGTGGAAAATCCAGTTTAAGTAATAAAATTATTGATTAAATGAAGGGCTAGGGCGATGGAGAGATGGAGGCCAGCAATGAGGAGCAAGGAATAACAACCAGGACTTTCCTGCTGAGATCCAAAGTTCGTAAAACTTCCTCCAGTGCAGTGAGAGCAAGGCTATGCCTTCCTCTATACATCAAAACCACAGCAGTATCACTGGTGTTTTCCCAGGATTCTCTTCACAGACAGCAGGCCCCTTTCCACTGCAAAAGTGCATTTCTGCATTGACTTTTGTAACACATTAACACAGAACTACAGCTGTAAGTACATACAGAGTCTGTGATATTGGGTATTGGAGTTTGGATAGCATCCCTTTCCTCCTCTTTGCTGTGGCATTCAGTCCTGTTTTTCCCACTCCATCTCTGTAGCCCCAAACTGTAAGGGGTATTTTCATTCTGGATGTGTGGTCTTGTCTCAGAGACTACCAGGAATCTGATCAGGGCTCTGTACATTTGTGTAAAGGATAACAACTCCTATCTCTAATTTGTGTCTTGCCACTCTTATAGGATTTTCTCATTGTAACAGAGGGAATGAGGTTAAAACAGCTTTTCTGAATAATCTTTTTTTCTGTATACCCTATTCCTTCTGCTGCTTTGTCTTTTACTCCTAAGCTGACATAAAAGGTTTCATCTGTAAGTGCAGCCAAAATGTCTCTTTTAGTCCAGACCAGGCTAGGGGGCAAGTGAGCACCCACATGAGAGATGTGCATGGGTAAATCCTGGAGTGAATTCCCCAAGCCCATGGGTCCTGGTGGCTTCATCTCATTTCCTTGGGTTTTTTAGTACTGTCAAGATACTGGCTCAATTACATCTGGGGTTTTTCACCCAGTCACTTTAGCAAATTAGATGTTTTAAGATGCCACAATGAAAGTTATATAGACACAAGCAATTTTTATGAACTGGTAGCATTAATTTAAATTTGATTCCAGCAAAGCATGCCATGATGTTTCAGGCTATTAGCCCATCACTAATACTGACTATAGAATAGTTAATACCAGTCCATTCAAATCCAAGATATATTTTGATTTGCTGAATAGCTTTAATTCTCCCAAAGCTGATCAAATAGTAATAACAACAGTAACAATAACAATAAAGGCAATTCCAGTGTGATTGGCTAATCTGATGGTTTTGCTCCCAGTTTATTTTTAATTTCTGGCAGCAGTGATATTGGAAATTAAAAAGCTCTCTTGACACTCGAGTGACTCGAATCTCAGACCAGATGAAATGAGGTGACTGAAGCAGCTCTGGGCCTTTTATTCTCTCCCATCATTATCACAGCTAATAAGAAGAAATTGTGAGGCTGCCCAGCAGTGAAGGCTGAGGACTTTCCCCACACACTCCCCTTTTTTTCCTTTTTGTGCCATCCAAGATAAAGTACTAATTATCGGGACAGCTCAAGCTCATTTGTAGGAGGAAGGGAATTGAATGCTGCTTCAGTGAAAAGACTTGGCTCCTGTGTGCCCTTGGGCAGGAATTGAGGTACTTTGGTGATTTAAGCATCCAAATTAAAACACCTTGAAGTGACAGGCAGACAGCCCAAGGGGCTTGATCCCAGGACCTCTGCTCTAGCTCTTGTTGCAATGTGTAACAAAAAACCCCCCCAATAATTTCACTGAGATCACCATGTATGGACAGGTCTCTCAGATGAGACACAAAAACTCAGGCACTTCTCTGCTTTGGACAGCCAAGGTAGAAAGCTCTGAAGCATACGTTTATCTCAGGACACGGGGAGGTGTGGACTGAAAATTCATGCAGTATTTGATTGCAAATGACTTGTGTGGAAGAATATTGTTTTGAAAATCTGAGGATGAATAGGACTTCGGCCTGGTTCTGTCTAGAAAGGAAACACTTTTATTCATGCCCTCCGTGAGGGCATTGTCACTGCTGTTATGACACAGAAAGCACACAGTAGTGCAGGTTGATTCAGTCCGAATCACTCTTTATGAGTGTTTGTCCCACCCCTTTTAAAAGACCTAAGCAATGAGGATTCTGCAGACTGTCTGACATTCTGTTCCCTATCTAAAGCCCGGTACACGGTGACAGGGAGAGGAATGCCAGAAAGAGGCCTGTGATTTTGTGACAGGCTTAGCATCAAGCGAAGATTACCACCAGATCCCTATTGCCCTCACTCTGGAGTTGCTGAGAGAGGCCACGGTGGGAATTCAGCATGGGGGGTTGTAAGAGGGACAGCAGTCACCAAGTGAATAAAAGGAGCGTTTGGGCCACCAGCCTATCAAATCCAGGAACTAATTAATTTGAAATAAAATACAGTATTTTCATTGCGGATGTTAAAGTGCTTTATCAACAGGAATCTGTGTCTGCCATGTCCCAGATAAATGTTGGGAGAGGAGCAGAGCATTGCACTCACAGGCTGCCCCATCATCTGTTTTGTTAATGGCTCCATCCCTTCCCCACCTGGAGAAGATGATGCTCACCATGCATCATGACGACAGCTTTGTCCTCACAATCCTGCAGGTTTTTTGGAGTCATGGTTCAGACTGGGAGATGTTTGTTGTCTTTTATTCTAAGCAAGACTAAAGCAGCAGATGAGGAGAATGTTTTTCTTGCCAGAGCTTTCCATGAGCCCTCTCACATCTGGGTTGGGGATCAGGACAAAGGATTCCTGGCTGTCCCAATGGCTCCCATGCCTAGCAAAGGACAACCTGGGAAATGAATTTCAGACTAATGGAGGTGGGTGTTAAATATTTGCTGTACTTGAGCAGAAGAGCCTTTGTCACTAATTACCGGAGATGTTAAACTAGATAGGACGTATTTAAACCTCTTTGTTTGCCATTAAAGCATAGATTCTCTTACTTCTTTTCTGGACTAAGCAGCTAATACATTTTGAGCAGTAGAAGGGCTTGGTGGATTAATCACTGTCCTTGGAAATAAAAAGTGACTTAATTTAATGCATGCAAATATTAGGGAAGAGACAGAAGCAAGGAGCCACTGGCTTGTGAGCCAGATCAGAATTTTGGGACTGATCTTTGTGTATACAGACTCTTCAGACTCAGCTCTGCCCTGAGGTAAAGCGGAGGCTGCGGGACGTGCCAGGCAGAGGAGTGTCCCACATCCCTTGCTGGTGGTGGTCTTGGCAGCTGCAAGTTCTCCCTGCAGAGCCTGCTATCCATCCCCAGGATGTCTGCTACAGTGCTGGGGAAAACATCAGGTCCTTCAGGCTTAAAGAAAAGCCTGGTGACTGCAGAGACATCTCTACCCATTTTTCACCACCTCAATCCTTTCAATATGTGTGAATTGTATGGCCCTTGGCAGTTGAGTGAATAGACGATACTAACTGTACTATTAACTACAGCTCAGTAACTATAAGGATTACTTGGTCCTTTCCCTGCTGCTAAAAGTACAACACAGAAAGGCATAAAACACTGCAGAGGATTTCTTCCCAGCTTTAATGTCTGTGGTGCCATTCAGCCTGGCACCCGGAGCAGCACAGGGCACCCATCTGCATCAAAGCCCATCTGCAAGTGCCTTGTGGCTGCCGACTCAATGAGCCCCTTGCCCAGAGAATTGTGGAGGCTCAGGGAATACAGACAGGCTGTCAGCCTTCACTGTTCCATGCCTATCTCTTTAGGCTCCACAAGAAAATATTGTTCAGTGACACCCTTATTGGCCCTGGATGAATCAGATTAATTATTCCAACGAGAAATTTCCCCCAGCAAGTCATTTTCCTGTTCAGTGCACTTTGTAAATATGAACTGCCTGTTCCAAAATCTTCCTGTGAATGAAGACAAAATCTTGTTTTTCCAGAAAGGAAACTGAGGCATAGGGAAAGGTAAATGACATGCCTAAGGCACAGCAAAGTGTGTATCAATGAAACAAGAACCATCTTATCAACATGTTTATGGGAATGTGAAACTTATGATTACACTAGGTGATGGGGCAGATTTTTTCAATGCAACATGTGAAAGAGCAATTTTAAAATTCTCAAGAGTTTTCTGGCAGAAGGGGGAAGCCCTGAAGAGGACATCTAACTCTGCACACAAACCTGTTTTTCTCAGTGACTTCTGTAGATCCATTAGAAATAGTCCTTGAACTCCCACAGATCTCTGCTGCAGAGATTGGGAAACACTGTAGATAGAACATTTTCATTATAGTGGAAAAGAAGATGTTAGAAAAATTGGTTTTAATCCAATGCAGAACAGGAAAACCTCTGATTTCCTAGCTGTCCACCAAATAGAATGCCCAGCCGATTTTTTTTTAATTTAGAATTTATATTACAATAGAAAGAGGAAACACTGTGCCAAAAAATAAAGACATATTCCTATTAGTGCTAAGCAGCAACTATTCCTAGGATTTTAATGAAGGGATGCAAAAAAGAATGGCAGAATATTTTTCCAGTAGCACATCTGTGGAAACAGGGTCTATTGACATAGGTTATTACTCTACTTTATGCATTTCTATATGTATGTTAAACTTAGACCATATAGATATGAAATTTACAGGAAAAAATAGAAATAAAAACCTCTATGTATGTTACAGGGACCAAAAATTTCAAAACTTCAAAAATTCCCCAAACAGAAGATTTTCTTTCAATTCTTTTTCTTTCTCAATTTAGATTTTGCCTGGAAGAAGATGCTGACATTTCATGGATCCCAAGAAATTTTGGTTTTGACTGAACAGTGTTTTTCAATAGAAAACAATATTGATATAGAGGTTCTAAGCAGCTCTAATTCCAAATTAACATTTGCAGCCCATAATTAGAGACAGCTGTCCTGCAATGGCTTTAACATAGATATGAGCTTTCTAGAAGTTTAAGCGTAGAAGGGTTGGAGAAGGCAACACAAGAGCCTGGTGTGACTTTGTTTGCCTATGAGAAGCACAGGTGGGTTAAGAGAAAGCACCAAGTCAGAGATTTTTGGAGGGTGAGCTTAGCAGTGCCAGCATCCCATCAGAATTTGATATTCAACCCAATTCAAACTGTGGAAAACAGATGGTGTGAAAGTGAAGGGAGTCAGGATCTGTAGGATCTGGATCAGCATGAGTAAACCATTTTCTTGCAGGTAATCTTCCCCCTGGACAAGCCTGCCCTGCCCCTAAGGATAATTTATGCTGTCAGGGAAACAGCTGATACTGGAACTGTGCATGTTCGTGGGGAATCACCTGGGAAGGAATGGGATGGGATGAAGAGGCAGTCCAGCACTCTCACATATCAGTGGAGAGGTAAGATCCTGGGCTGTAATCTGCCATGGGTGTCAAAGATGTAACTGAGAAGTGGACTGAGTTGCTAAAGATGCCTGTATTGTGTATTGCAAATCCAAAGGAAGGATTGGGAGAAACACATCTCCCAGTTTCATGTTCTCATAGAAACACAGAATCATTTAGGTGGGAAAAGACCTTTAAGCTCATTGAGTACAACCAATAGGCCAACACTGCCCAGTCCACTATTAACTCATGTCCCTCTTTGTCACATCTACATAGCTTTTGGTGACTCTATTACTTCCCTGGGCAGCCCATTCCAATGTTTGGCAACCTTTTTGGTGAAGGAATTTTTCCTATTTCTCCTTTTCAAGGACTTTTATCTTGCCTCCTACTCCTAAGACAAACACAGGAAACTTTATATCAGGCCAGTGCCTGCAATTTTCCCCAGATTTAGGAGGCATTGCTGTGGGTTTCACCGCTGGGAGCCCTTCATTTGCAGGAAAGCTGTGAGGACTTGTTTCCCAAAGCAGCGCTGAAATGAGGATCTTCTCCTGGATGAGCCACAAAGCAGCTTACTCCAGATGAGCCAGAAGGAGCTGAGCGGAAGTGTCTCCCAGCTGGAAGTCTCTCTTAGCATCTATTACAACAGCAGGGTTATCTTTGCTGCTGAAAGGAGATGTTACTGTGAGCTATGACAAACTCAATGAGTTTTATAACAACACTGGAAAACTAACTGCAATGAATTTAGAAAGGATGCTTGGGGAATGCTAAGCCAGTCCCTTCCTGCCTTTAGCTTTGCACCACTCATTAGGCCTTACTCTAAGGCATGAAGCAAAAGCTGGGATTGTGTACATGTGCACACATAAGCACATGCACATTTTTTGCTTTTATAGTTTCTCACAAGCGTACGGCCATTGGGAAGTACTTTATTTTAGTGAAGAATACAGAATACTGAGTTGATTGGAATCAAAAGATGGGACAAGAGGCTCCACTAGTATTTTCCTGAATTCATCAGAGAACAATATCAACAGGCACGTGAAATCCTGAGCATTTTGTAGCAAATCAGCCCACTAATGAGAAAACATACATGTGGCAAAAGGAGTGATTGCAGCTCAAGTTTCTTGGCTTTGAAACTGCCTTCCAAGCTACATGAAGAAAGAGTTGTAGTTAGCAGAAATGCTACAGCTATTTCACCAACATTCTCCGAAAGCTCCGAGCCAGAGGCAAGCCCTTTACTTGACAAAAAGTCACTATAGCGGTGTCACCACTGGTTTAGTTAAGGGGTAAATTTATGCTGACAGAGTTTGGAGGAGACCTGGCAAGGGCAATGCTTAGGCTCGAGGGAGTTCTTCAGGTACCTCAACACAGGCATTGTAGACAATACACGGGGGCAGAGACGCCTCAATGGAAGTGATACTGGAAACTCATGGCAGTTGGAGACAAGGTGAGATGCCTGAAGGTCTTTTAAATGTCACTGTGTTTCACAACTTACATTGCTCACCAGATGACTCAAAAATGCTGAGGGGACCTCTATGCCCACAGCAGGCAATGCTGTAGGTTGATGAAAAGCACTAGCAAGGACATGTTTTGCTGTTGACACATCCCTTTTGAAAGGACTCCCAAGAGGGGAAGGCAGGTCAAGATCTAGCTTACAGCTAGAACCATCCAGAAAAATAAAAAATAAAATAATGATGCTGAAATAGTAATAAAACAAAATAAAAGTAAATTCACAACGGCAAGGTGAACAGCAGGAACTGGAGGATCAACAGAGCATCTTCATTGCTGGAAATCTTGCAATAGCTGCAACTGTCCCAGAAATTTATTTCATTCCTTTCACAATTGCTTTTTCAGAGGGAAATTGAGGATCTTATTGTTATTTGTTATGATCACAGCTAGATCTTCAGAGATTTCCTTAATTAGCATCATTAGACGTACAGCTTAATCTTAAAATCCTGGGCTTGTCAGCATGTCAAATTAAAACTTCGGGTTTTTTTGCTCTTTTCTATATGCTGGGTTGAAGAGTGTGTGAAGGAAAACTGGGGGTCTCCTGACAGTTTCAGAGAGTGTGGGAATCTGTCTTTAATCTTTGATGACTAGAGCAGAATATGCAGAGTGGATGAGTGAGAAGAGTCAGTTCTGAAACAGGGAGGGAAACCCAGGGTCATTGCATTTAAAAGCAGACCTATCCTTTTTCACACCAGATGAGCTGAGCATACAACCTGCTGGCTCCCCCCCAGCAGAGATTTCTCAAATCCTCCTGGAATAATGGGGAAAAAAATCTGCTCCAGCTAATGAACACTGAATTCTAGCAGAAAGAAACCCTACAGAAGTATCTGTGACATCCACATTAATAGCAAAGGAGTTAGTTGTGATTGATGCTATTCCAGTGAACACTAAAGGAATTAATAATGATTAGGGCCATTATTTTAAAGCATTACCCCCCCAAAAAAACCCAAAGGGAAAACAATTAGATGTCTTCAGTGGTTATCTTTCGCAGTATACTTACTGCAGTGATCAGACATGATATTATGCCTATTAATCAACAAAATGATGGAAAAGGATGTAACTCGTGTATATCCATGAGACAGTCCTTAGCAGCACATACCTTATTTGCTAGTCTGCTTATGAGTCTGCTGCTGGCATAGGTAAATACATTGGGTTTTTTTGTTTTCACAGCAATAGAAGATGCTTCATGAGAATAGAAACAGGTGGACGAGTCATTCATTAAAATAAAGAAAACAAATAAACCCACCCACACTTAGGGATTTTCCATTCATAGATTATTCATAGACCCTGCTTATCCCCACTGAATCTGAGAGAGGGCAACCAACTGCAGATCTTTCTACTTAATGTTTTTGGGTTTTCTAGCTTGTGTGCTCCCAGCCCAGTAAGATCAGTTCTTTATCAGTAGTGAAAGGTTGTGGTGAGCTTTATCACTATATTGCAAGTGAGGAAACTGAGGCTCTGAAACGTCATGAGGTTTTCCTGAGGTCACACACTAATCAGTACAGAGCCAGAGGGAAATCCTGATTTTTGGCACTCTGTATTAACCACTGAGTTAATAATCTCTCTTTTGTTCGTCTGTGGTGCGTTGATTCACTTCTATCATCAATGGGTCGTGACCCAACGTCATTGCTCATCTGTGTCATGGTCTTGCAATGCAAAATGAGCTTTTAGTAATTCATCTGAGCCTAATGGGTGGGTTCAAACACAGATACCAGCTGGGAGAGGGCTGCGGGATGCAATCCCTCTCCTACACTCCACACTCCATGCATAAGATCCTTACACTGACAGCAGGCCAGCCCCAGCTGCTGTGGAAGGCAAGCAGTGCATTCCTGTGCCCAGAAGCACTGGGTTCAGGCTCATGCCCAACTCAAGCCTGGCTGAAATTAACAGTTCATATGGTTTATATTCCTTTAGTGGTCTGACTGGCCAGGACAGGTTGGGAGGAAATATGATGGAAAAGTGGGATTGGCCAGTAATGTGATATATCTGCATTTTCCAAGGCAGGGGCAGATGACATTTTGCCATATCTAAAACCACAACATGCCAGAAGATGAATAATCACACCACCATCTCTATTCTCTTTCACAGGGTAGTTATAGTTACCGTACCCATATCATAGCTGAAGACAGGAGAGGAGGCAAGCTTGAGCACAAGACAGCACCAACCCTCAGGACCATTTTCTTTTCCAAGTTAAATTTCAGCTGTAATTAAACTCTTCCAGACCACATAGGTTTGGCTTCCATTTTCCCTTTGAAAAGTGATCTGAATTTTCCAGCAAGTTGTCTGTACCCCTCGGTCACAACTTTGACGATTAACATCCCCAGTCTGGGCTGAGAATCCCAGTAGGATTTGTAATCAAATTCATCATTGATTCCCGTGATACAGGATCAGAAGCACAATGATGAAGCAATCTTAATTTTGCAGCCAGAGCCAAATGCCAATTAGATCCTCAGCGGGTGTAAGCTGAGCTGGCATTGTTCTCCTTGGAAGAGATAAAGCTGATTTACACCCAGGTGAAGATCTGCCTTGCTGGCCTTTTCTGTCCTGTAACTCTGAGCTCCTACTCCCACAGTGGCCTAGTGGCCCATATGGAGGTGGAAAGAAATGGTTTTCCATCACTGTGGGTGTCCATGTGTCTGGAGTAAATGGGAAATAATCCATAATTGGGCAATTTCTCTGTCCCTATCAGGGGAACTAAGCACAGTCCTTGTTTTAAAGGTCCTTTTAAGCTGCCTGTAAGGACTGAAATTCAGCAGTGGAAATAATCTATATGTACCTGCCTTTATTTCCAGCGTGGCCATCCACCTGCCCTGGAACAATATGGGGGATGATGCGGGTTCAGTCCCCACACTCTTCTCCCTTAGGGAACACTCTTTTGGCTTATGGCAGCAACTCAGGCTCTTCACTGCTTCCAGAGCATCACAGCACAGCTCTGCAATGCAGGACATCCCCCCCACCTCCCCCAGCTGCTCACAGGTTGTCAGCCCTTTCTTTCCATATCTGGGCTTAGCATTGCTTTCAGAGACAAAATCCTTGTGATTCCACTACCACAGAAATCAAAGCAGGGAAGAAAAATAAAAGCTTAAAATCTGTCTTCAGAAAAGAAACTGTAGCTGCATCAGGCTTTGCAGAACCACCCACCCATCTTGAGCAGGCGGTTCCCATTCTCACTAAGCACCTCCACAGTAGTGGGCGCCTGGATCTGGAGAGTCACTCCAGGAAGGGTTATCCTGCACCCATACAAGAACAACCCACATTACAAATTGCAGAAGCAAAAAAGAATATATTCAGGGAATTAATTGTATGGAAAGTTATCCAGGCTATTAAAAGCCACACAAACACATTGAATATCATGCATTTTAAGCGTACACAGAAAAACATCATTTTGAAGGGGATTATTGTTTAAATAGGCAATAGGGGTTCTAGCAGATAAGCTTCCCGCTCCTGTCTTCTCTTATTGTCTGGAGTACATTATCTCCACCATAATATTCTCAGCTCTCTCCAGGAGTATTGTCAGAGTGAAATGCTGTTTTAAAAGTATATGTTTATGTTTCAATAGACTTTATAATAGCAAACACATCCACCCAAGCACAGTAAGTGAGAGGGGAAAAAAAGGAGAAGAATAATCAAGAGACAGAGGTTGCAGCTTCACCGGTATTGAGTATAACAGGAATAAATGTTACTCAGCTGAAGGTTTTCCTCCCTGCTGAACACAGGGAATCCTGGTCTCCAGAGGAGGACTTGTTAATGTGCATTTGTCCATGGGACAAGGAGCCAGCAGCACGCACCATTTGGACAATGACAGGTCTGCAGAGAACCCTGGCCCCTCTGTAGGGTTCATCATCCCACCAGCTCAACAGTCAGGTGTAGAACTAGGCCACGCTGGATGGAGCTCCGAGCAACCTGGTCTAGTGAAAGGTGTCCCTGCCCACCACTGGAGGGCTGAAGTGAGATAATTTTTAAGGTCCCTCGTAGCCCAAATCCTTCTATGATTCTATGAAAACAGCCTAATGCAAGTTCAAGTCACCACTGGCTCCCAGCAATCTGCTGTGAATCAGGGAAAAGCTTTAGTGATCCTGATCCTGCATCTTGTACTTGCCCAGAGGCCTGGGGGTATCCTGTTGGGATGCCTCCATGTATGTCTGAGCACACAGGCGGGTGGACCTGGCTGGGCACATGAGAGGAGGTAGAAACTACCCCCGAGTCTGTAATTCACTTTTGAAGCTGTCAGACATCATTACAATGTATTTCTGAAAGATATACTGTATAGAGTGAATTTCTAACAAGCTTCCATGTGATTTTAATCTCTGGAGTGAGAGAAACCTGATAAAGATATAGATCCATTCTCACATCTTGGCATAAAATCATATCTTATTGGTTTAGATCATTCTGTGTTTTATTTTTTTTATAGTACTAGTGTTTTCTAGTTCCAGCAGAAAATACAAACACTCAAGAGATCTCATTTTTCTGCTAAATGGATTTTCATTCCACATGAGTTATCTCTCTCTAGATATAAACATACACACACAGATATACCACGTACACCCCCTCACGTTAAATGCCAAAGACACCATTAAATGTAATGTTAAAATAAAAAATCCCCAGACTCACGCTCAAAAATCCCCTCATTTAAACATTCACAATTTAAAAGATACTTAAATAGACATTCTTCAAACTTGAGTCAATTTTAGCCTCTCTAGTGAAAGCCCATAAAACAAGCCCAGAGTAGTAATTTTCGGGGGGAGCTATTCTGGGAACAGTGCACATGTAACATCTCCATTGTTATATAGGGGATGAATGTGTTCCCTACTCATGATCACCTACCTTAAATAGGTCAGCTGAACAGAACCAAACTCTCAGTAACTGTAAGAAAATATTAGAGAAAGGAATTAATCTGAAAAGCAAGAATCACTTGCTTTCTCACTGGGAAAAGAGAAACTACAAAGGACAGTCTGAATACTGAATTTATGGCAAGCTTTTTCTTACAGACTCAGAGCCAAAAATCTGCTGTCAGTTACATTAGTATAAATCTGGAGCAGCTCCACTATCATCATTAGAGTTACAGGCCAATTATGTAATGAAAAGAAGTATTTCAGGCTTGCCAAAAATCTTAAATGTAGGTCCCGCTTCAGGCTGTGCTGAAAGCCTAGATAAGTGGCCTAAATTTCAGCACACCCTTCACCAGCATTTCCTGTCACTTACCTATTATTATTACACCTATCAACAGTGTGTGCATAGATTTATACTGTGAAATCAAGCATTATTTGACCTCTAATTCTGGGAATAAAGAGGAAGTCAACCCATTGACTTTCTATGTCTTTGATGTTAAACTCTGCAGACAAAATACTATTTGGAAGAGCCTGATAGATGGCTGGATAAAATATCCAGAGAGATCTTAATGCATTCATTTGCCCTTCCTTTAAGATATGGCTGTCAAAGGAGATTGTATCACCAACAATGCTGGTGAGATTCAGGTTGACCTGGGATGTTTTAGGTAGCACAGTCCAGAGGAAGATTTTCTCTGACTTTGAGAAAGTACACTGTGCTACTGACTTCTCACTTCCCCATGGTTTCAGGGTAGCAGCCACTGCTCAGTTTATAATGGATTGGGCATTTGCACTTTCTGGTTTAGCTAAAAAGGCCAGTCTTGACCTCAAAACATATTTCCCTTTAAAAGTCTTGTATAACCCTTACCAACTCTTCCTCTTTCCCTGTCTTACAAATTCCCAGTACCAAAGCTGGTGACCTTTCATTAAAAAAAAAGAGAAAAAAAAGACAATTTTGCTGAACTTTAATTTACCCAAGAAAAATTTCCTCCAATCATTTTTTGCCAAAATCTGAGCCCCTGCAGAGCTGTCACACTGCCACACGCTTCTTCACACGTGCATATAGTGCACACAGGTAAGTAGATATCCATGCAGGATTTATAAGAAGTTGGAATTAAACTCCAGTTGTAGCTGCAGAGCAGGAACACTGATCAATTCTTATTCACAGCATTGTTGAAAGCCAGAGTTCACCGAGTGCCCGGTGTGATCTCTTCCTCCATCTTCCTGAAGATGCAGAGTATGTAGAAATGTGAAGGGAAAAAAAAGGCAGGTTATTCCCGCGGGTGTAATTGGCCAGCAGTGCCTGGATTGGAGCCAGAAGATGAGAGGAAGAGAGGAGAAACTGAGTAATGAACCGCATGCTTTTAATTTCACTTAAGAACTCAAAGCAGGAAAACCTGAGCTGTATCCATGGGGATTGCAATCAATAGTCAAGCAGATAACAAAGAACTGGTTCTCGGGATAGAAAACTGTCTGGGCCCATTAGGTTATTGCTCGGCCTTTCTTTGGGCATTCGCTCTTTCTTCCCTGTGTTTTTGGCTCCAGTTCTGAATCCTGCAAACACTAGGGAGCAGCAGCTTCCTTTGAAAGCCTTCTGGCTGCACGATGGGGCTGGTGCTGTCAACTTTTGCCGTGTGCCAGCCCTTAAAAAAAAGAGAGAAAAGCAGGGGAAAGAGAAGAGGGGGGCTGGTGGGAAAGTGTTCTTGATGATAATTTGATTGCATGCATTAATGATCAAAGTGTTACAGACTAATTACCAACACTTACCTCTCAAATATTAAGTTATCGTTTATTCCCCCCCCACCCCATCTTTAGCTTTGCATCTACCCCCTACATTCAGGGTGATCCCTTGCACCCTGACACCTTGTCCTGCTCCCTGACATACTGACACCTCGACAGCCTGACAAGCTCTAACTCAGGTGCTGAGGGAGCATCCCCTCTGCAGCACCACTATGTGCTCCCTTGAGTGAACACTGTCCCATTACAAGGGTCTTGGGGAACCAGGTCAGCCTGAAAGAGAGAAGCAGAGCAGGTTTTACCACGATCTAGAGGAGTTCTTGGAAAATCAGCCACCTCCTCTTCTTCGTCTCGTATCCAAAGACTGATCCCTCAGAGTGGATAAGTGCAAGGTGCCTGTGTCTGGTTGGTCCAACTGGGTACCTGCCAAGTCAGAAATGCAAATAATGACAGTCTCAAACAATGTGCTTTTCAATGCTGCTTCCAGCATCCATTTTAACTAGACAAATGCCAGCCTGCTGCCATCTGGTAACAAGAGGTACAAAAGCCTCAGTGAGGAGCAGAGGGAATCTGAGGGATATTACCAGTTGTGAACAGGTTGCAGAGGAGATTTCTTTTTAACCTGGTCTTTTCATGCTCAAAAATGAACACAAAGGAGTCTGGTAATGATGGGGACCAAGGAAATATTCATTCAAATGCCCTCTCTGCCTCTATCCAGTGTGGCAGCAGGAAAAGCATCCTTGGCTCTTTCAGTGCCTTCTTTCTCTGGGGGAAGAGCAGGCATGAGAAAATGCTGGGTTGGATTTTATTTTATGTTTTTAATTAGATTATCTTTAATTGACTAACACCTTCCCCTGAGCCATCTTGCTCTGCTCAGAGACAAAATACCACAGAATTGGCCCATTTTCCAAGAGCACCGTGGTATTTCCTCTCTTCACGCAGTTAAATAACCTCCATGCAGACTTGGCTACCTGCTTGCAAATACTAGAAATAGCCAAAAAACGAGGACTGGAGTCACAACCAGTGGTAACCAGCTTAACCTGAGTTCAGTCAGAAGAGTTACATCCCTTTTGCTAATGCTAAAGAGCACTCAATGCTTGCAAGGGACTGTTCTTGGGGATCTTTGGGGTTTTTCACTCCACTCTTTTCACAGGATGAAAATAAAGTTATTGCTAAATAAAATATTCAGAGCTGCTAGTTCTGATGGGGTGCTTGAGGTGCAAGTTGGTCCACATGACCTTACAGCTCCTTCATTTGGAACATGTCTGTGTCCAGGGAGGTTCCTGCTCGTTGCTCTGCACCTCAGTGATGCCAGCAAAGGCACAACCGGCCAAAAGCACCAAGAGCACTGTGAGGCAGCTTTATTGGAGCACACACAGAGCAGATGAGATGTCACTCTGTTTACTTACACGTACTGTGCACAAACTGCCCATTATTGGCATTGCAAAGTTCCTGGCTGCAGGAGGCACAGCAGCATCTTTCAAAGGGCTGTAATGAAAGTGGGTCAGACGTTTTCCCTTCCCAGGGCAATCCTTTAGCATAAGCAGGGATTTAAGTGTGCACAATTCCCATTATCTGAGATTGTTATACTCGTTCTCACAAAGAAAGGGCTTCATAATTTGACCAGAGCTGTCAAATGCACACATAGTGATGAAAATGGCCTGTTAGATGATAGGGGGTTGCCTTTTCAGTGCTGAGGAAGGGCTCAGCCCTCCTGGGAGAGGATGATTCCAATCCTGAACAGATAAACTGTGCTCGATCTTAAAGGAAACATTTTCAGGAGAGTCTTTTCATGAGAGCACACAGCTATGGTGCTTATTGTGTTACAGGCTAGAGCCCTGTGTCTCCTCTGCAGCCAAGAGGGTTGTTTCAGCTGTGATCTACCTGTTCCTGAGCTTCACTGCAGAGCCAATTGTGAGCAAGGCAAGCCAAAAGCAGACCCTCCACCCATCTAGAATTCGTCTGTGTGGTGCGTCTCCCCCGCAGGGAGCAGTGACAGGTCCGGCAGAAGCTGTGCAACAAGGGAATGCCTGGACCCTGTCCAGGCCACTGGCAGTGGATCATCAGACATTCAGAAACATGGTAAAATGTCATCGAAAGCAGGGAGGGAGTAACTCAAAGTAGCAAAATTTCTGCCAGTTCCGAGTCTCTACAAGCCCCTGAAAAGCAGAGCTGCAACCCATTTTAAAGATGCATCAAAGACCACTGTGAGTGGCCAGTCTGAGATCAAGTCCCCATCTGAGGCATTAAAATTTGTGTCAGGTCTACTGTCATACAAAGATTAGAATAAGAAGCAGAAAATGGGAATAGAACACACCCTGTTGTAAAAAATACAGTCCCCATAGTATCCTTAAGAACTACTTCTGTGACTCTCCTTGAAAGAACGAGTGTTTCAAAAGCCTTCACTGAGCGGATCTTGCTTCATGATGATCTTCCTCTTTGGAGGATGTAAGAACAGTAGAGGAAAAGGGAGCTTAATAGGAAGGAAATGAGGAAGATAAAGAGAAATCCTGTATTGCACAGGAAGGAAAGACAAGACTGAAACCGAATATTCAGAAAAAACATCATAATCATCATTCAGAGAAGTATGAGTAAGAGCATTGCCTCCTTTTCTGTCTGAAGGCAAATAATAGGTCTGTTCTCACTGAAAGATAAGACATTGCAAACACCTTCTGATTTGTTATGTTACTCATTTTCTGATAACTCAGTGGTGGTGTTTCTCAGGTAGCAAGGCAGCCCCAGGGAATAAAACCTCTCCCAGGGATCCTGAGGTAGACCCAAAGGTGAAAGTCCTCCTTTTTTTTTGGTCTTGCTGTTTCTTTTAGAACAGCTGAAGAAATGATACAAATTGACTCTCAGGTCCCACATACTAATGAGCACTTGAGAGTTCCCATGTTTTCTGACTACAAGGCGGAAGCAAACCAGCACACATACAAAAAAAACCCTCAAAACATAAAACTGTCCCTCTCCAAAGGATTAAAGCACAGCAGTAGTTAGAAAGGCAGCTTTCTAGTGATGATCGCAAACGGATCCAATATTTTTTCCACTTCCATGGGTCTCTGCTCACCACTCAGAAAGATGATCTTTCTAAATGCCAACTCATCCAACTCTACCCTGATTGGAGGAGAATTCAGTCTGGCTCTTGCCTCCACACTGGCAATAACGATTCTTCAAATGGAAATTAGCCGACAGATTTGATGATGATGCACGAGCCAGAAGAGAATACAGCTCACTCTGCCATAGCTCTGCAACCTCCTCAGGGAAAACAGGAGTAAAAATCCATTTGTGTTTGCAAACAAGATATGTCTTGAATGTTCACTGGGGACCTCTTGAGCAAGAAGGTGCCAATTTTACTGTCGTTTTTTTCTAGACATCACATAAAACCTGCAGCCCAAGTGCATGAGGTATTTTCTTCTCCAATAAAGACCTTTTGCCCTTGTGTCCTATACTGAAAGCATTTCAATTCCTAGAGGAATTTTTGTCCTTCCTAATGTGATTACTAATCTGAGGATCTCTCATGCAGAGAAGGAGAAAGGGACTCCAGAGTTTGTGTATTTTCCTTCTCATTCCTTCAAGGCTGCAGATAAGCACAACTGTTTGTCAGCTGCATGGCTATAGCTACTGGGTCTTCATCAAATCTACTGGGACCACGTGTAGGTCAACAGGGTTTTCTCAACAAGACAGGAAGGAAGACTCAAGCCTCTGACAACCTTACCTTCCAGTACAGCCAGTGAAATTTAGGACTTAGGCAGCTCCAAGAAGGTATTTCTGGCTACCTGGAGTAATTTAGCTTGTCTTGAAAATACTTCCAAAGTATATTTTACCCAGGACTTACCCAGAAACTGGGTTTTACTGATAAACTGAAGAGTTCCTTACAGCATATTTTCTTTTTCCCATGCCACAGGCTTGTAATTCTGAAAATGTACCTAGTGGCTAGGACAGACATTTAAGATTAGAGGCAGAAAGCTATTAGCACTCTCAATTTCTAATTAAGAAGTAAAAATCTATAGCAAATTAGCCATCTAAATAGGAGATAGCACCATATAAATACCTTTGTAGAGCCTGGACTAAATCCTTCTTCTCCAACCATAAATGATTGTGACTCTATGCTCCACGTTTATCTCCACAAGTGGGTTAAATGAGAGAAAGCTTCATCAAATTTAAACAATGAGTATAATTTCACAGAGAAAATTAATGAGAAGCCTGATTTAAGCCTATGGACACTAATTCAAAGAAAAATTCAGCCTGAATATCTGAAAACACTACATAACAGATCTTTGAGGCTGGAGATGTGTCGCTACACAGAAAGAAGGAAAAAGGAAATTTAAACTGAGACTGGAGAAAACATCATGGCACTGAAGGAGAAGCCTGTGGTGAGAGAGGAGGACAGGATGAGTAAATAAAGCTTTTTGTCCTGAATTTTTGTCCCCGATGAAGGGAGAAAGCCTCCCTGAGTTTACAGCGACAAAGAGAATGTTGCTGCAATCTCTTTTCATTTAAATTAGCGGGTCATCCTGGGAGACTCGAGGAGGAGGGAGAGGAGGGGACCTGCTTCAAATGACTAAAAGAAAAGCAAGGACATCTCAAAGGATGAAGTGAATTGCTCAGAAAATGGAGTTTGCTTACATATGCCAGCTTAGCATAAAAAGCCACTAAAAAGCAAAAGTCCCTGAACAAAATACAGTGAATACAGCAAGTTGGAGACGTGGTCACAGGGAGTTTGTATCCAGGTGCTAGCTTAGTAATTGGGTCAATGTCTGCAGATTCATGAGTACAGGTGTCCCACAGGGAAGCAACAGAGCATGCTCGTAACCTACCCTGTATCTCCTGAATCCATCATCCATCCCCAGATAGCTTAATTCATTTAGAAGGAAAAAAAAATAATAATTTGTTTCTAAACCCCAAATGAGGCAACAAATTTGACAGTGAAAGAGAGAGAGAGAGGCTGGTTGTGTGTCCTTGATAGGCTCTTTGCTTTCCCTTGGTAAGCCATGAAAGGTAGATTAAAAAAAGAGACTGTTGTTTCAGACTTGCATCCCTAAATTTTTCCCCTGTCATATCTGTTCTGCTCTGTTCTCCAAGGGTTCCTGCGGGCTGTCTGTTGCTCTCTGAAAGAGCAGCCTTTACAAAGGCTGGAAACAGTGTGCATTTTGCCTCCTGCCAGGATCTTGTTCACAGAGCCATCTTGCTGGCAGCATGCAGGCAGCAGATCTGAATGTGCCCCACAGCATGTTAATAAGCCAGGGTGGTTTGAGGAGGGCTCTGAACAGGCCAGGGGTGCCCACAGAGGTGGGCACCAGAGCAAGCCAAAAGAAAGCCTCCACAACGCTGTTGTCCTCCTCACCCTCTTCCACTGGCACCTTGCATGGCAAGACTAGCATCTGCCACAGGTTTCTCTCTCCAAGGAAAGAAATCCAGCACTTCTATTAGGGGATCCTCTTTTAGTGTTCAATTGCTTTCCTCGTAATAGGGCAGGAGGTGGGTAGAAGAAGGGACCCATCTGGCACTTGGAAAGGGACTCAGCAAGCTTTGCAGTGGTCTTAATTGCTGTGGGATTTGCTGGCAGCTGCAAACTGAACTCTAATACAGAGAAGCTTCCTCCTGTGGTTAAAGAGATCAAAAAGGAGAGGTGTAGAAAAAGAAGTCTGTAATACTGCTGAGTCTCTGGGTACTATGAGGACCCATAGGAAAGACCTTGCAGCCTAAACCAATCACTGTGGTGGTCTAAATTAGAAGAGTTTATCCAGTCAAATTAGTAGCTCAGAAGTGCAAGGCATAATTGATACCTCTAACCTGGGCGTGCTGGATGTGAGCAGTGTTTTCCCTATAATACCAGCCCAGGCTAATGTAGTTGTCTCATGTTTTTTGCACACACACTGAAATCGCACAGGATTATAAGACAATGACTGTTGTAAATGTAAGATCATGAACAGGGTCTACTATTTGTCTTCGAAGCAATTTTGCTATTAGAGAGGGAGAAGAAAACAAATCAAGCAAATTATATTTGTTTTAAGATGATCAATCTCTTTATCAGATTCATTTGGCCGGTTTCCATGCTTGTCGGGTATGACTGCCTCTACAATTCTCAATTGTTTCTAATGACCTGTTCAAACTTGGGTTAATTGACCCATTCAGACATCTTTCATTAGCCTTCTTATTTTAATAAAAAGCACTTGTGAAATTTATAAAGGCTAAGATGAATCAAGATAAAAAATACAGTTAAAGAAGGTTCTTATTTAGCTGTTTCCCTCTTCGCTTCTCTTTGGGTAATGGCTACAAGCAGGTGAGTAAGGAAAGACATAGTGCAACATGAGGATTCCTAATTGCTCCTTCTGGTTACAAAGAAAAGGGACAGACAATGGCTGCACCTTCATCAGAAAGGCATTAATTCAAAGCCCACTGTGTTTATGGCTATCTTGGATCAAGCCTCGAGATGAGTTTAAACCTATCGTAAATACCTGAAAAATGTGTAATTAACACTCCCTTATGAAAGTAATTCTTTGATGACCTGAAACCGAAGGTGAAGCTTTGGAGAGCATGGGAGAGGTGTTCAATATTTAACTCTCTTGCAAGCTGGGAGAACATTTAAATTAGTAATAAACTCACTGGACCTCCAAGCAAGGCCAGTGGCTATAAAGGTAAAACTCACATCAATTTTGCTTGAAATACCTGCTAGAGAAACTCAGCATCCCATAGAAATTCCTCCTGAAGTTCACTGAAATTTTTCACTCCTCAAAATTCCACTGCAGGGAGAGAATTTGTGATGTGCGTAACTTGACTGTGTCTATAGTATTGGTTATACACACACACTACATTAGCTCAGTAAGGACTATTTAGAATTTCACCTAGAGAGCAAGCTGTGAATCCAGAAAGGCTCTGCAGAGTCTCAAGGGATGACGAAGAAGCCATTCCCTTTGATGTCTACACTCAGCCCTGCTCAGCTTGTCAGATGCCTGGACCGAGCAGCAACTACTGCCAGAGGTGGTAGTTACCTTAAAAAAACATCAGATTGAGGATGAGGTAAAAAGACATCTAAGAAAGACAAACCAAACCCAAGCCTTTGAAGGACAACACCTCAAGGATAGCTCAGTACATCCAAGTAACTGATGGGATTGACCAGTATCTAGGCTGGATAGAAACATATTTAAAACTTTTTTATATATTCTACCTCCTTTTCTTCTCATTCAGTGGCTCATTCCTATGCTAAAACAAAGTCTGAATGGACAAGTAGGGCAGCCTGACCTTGAATATTGTGTGCAGTTTTGGTCTGCACAACATAAGAAAGACATTAAGCTATTAGAGTGTCCAGAGGAGAGCAACAAGGATGGTGAAGGGCCTTGAGGGGCAGCCATATGAGGAGCAGCTGAGGGCACTTGGTCTGTTCAGCCTGGAGGAGACTGAGAGGAAACCTCATCATAGTCTAGAACTTCCTCATGATGGGGAGAGGACAAGTAGACAGGTATCTCTTCTCTGGCGACCAGTGACAGGACCTGAGGAAATGGTCTGAAGCTGTGTCAGGAGAGGTTTCAGTTGGATTTTAGAGAAAGGTTCTTCACCCAGAAGGTGACTGGGCTCTGGAACAGGCTCCCCAGGGAAGTGGGCACAGCACCAAGGCTGACAGAGCTCAAGGAGTGTTTGGATGGTAATCTTGGGCACATGGTGCGACTCTTGGGGATGGGTGCAGGCCTAAGAATTGGACTCGATGACCCTTGTGGAACCCTTCTACTTCAGCATATTCTGTGATTCTGTGAAAATTGGAATGCACTGTAGAATTGAGAGACCAGGCAGTGGCACCTAAAGGACGGAGAAACATTCAGGGTTTTCTGGGAGGAATCTGCTGAGAAAGACCCTGGGGAAGTCTATAGCCAGCCCTGTAATTGTGACAGTCTTATTAATAAAGCAGGAGCACTGTAGAAGACAGATGATCCACAAGCAGCTCAGGGATTAAGGAGAAAGCTTTGCAGAATTTTTCAGATACCATCAGATGTGCTTTAATATCAGCCAATGCTTACTGGAAAAGAGTGAACAAATATTCTGTTGTAAAACAATTCTTCTCATTTTGCCACATATTTCTACTTAGCCTTTAGTATTTGGGGGAATTTTTCATCCTTCATACACAATTAAAGGGACTGGAGGGGGAACTCTTCTTTCCTTCTCCCCAGGTTTCAGGCTGAATTAGCTCAGTCCCCAAGTCAGTTTCTTTGTTTTAATAAGATTGCAGGCATATGTTTAAGGGTTTTATACTAACATAATTATGTATATAGATCAATAGAAATGCATATTAACAAGTAGATATACAAGTTCACATTATAAAGGATACATGTTTTTCATATGGAAATCATTACATACAGATTAGCATTTTGGTGATTGACACAACGTTATTATAACTAAATTGGAAAGTGTCTTTTTCTGTAGCACCTGCCTTGCTGTTTGTTGCAGACAACACAGATGGGAGTTGTGAGATTCCCTACACTATCCTTTTCCCTTTTATTTTGCATTAATGCTCTGACAGAAGAGGAGGCCCCATGAAGAAGAACAGAGGGCAAATATTAAATTGGGAGATGGGTTTGAGGTGTCTTTTTGTCTGTGCATGTATGCACCAAAGCATGCCAGGCTGCACTGCCTTTACTTCCTCCTTGCATTAAGTGGCTGCACATACTGGTAGAAATCAGAGGATACCAGGACATCTTCCTGAAGGGGAGGACGCTGTAACTGCCATTGAATTATGCCCAGAACACTAGCAGGTACAACCTGTGACTCACATCCTCCTGGAGACAGAAGTACTTATTTTAGCACTAGCTCTAGGGGGTGCCTTGCAGCCTGCTCTCTTTGCTCACTGAAACTTCTCAGCCCTATCTGTTTCTAGCCAGAAGTATGGATGGCCATTTTGGCAAGGTTATCATTCTCTAGGGTACCCTGGAGCCCAGGACACATTTAGACACTATAATAATACTGATAATGATAACAATAAATAAAGCTGGAATCTTGGGAAGACATTTGTTTTAATGATTCCAGCTCTGCCTGCTACATTCAGGGGTAATATAAGCTTTTTGTCTACATCTTCTTTAATCTTGCCAACTAATTTGAGGTAATATTTATCACATAAAGGCTCTGGGTATTTGCAAATATCTCATCTGTCAATTCATAAGTCTCAAAACTCTTATTTCCTGAAGCAAAAGATTCCCATGGCTAACTAGCCCAGGCTTGAGGCATTTTCAGTTTTGACCTCTGTCCTGCAAATGCTGAGCACTTGTCCATGGTACTGGGATTGTTCAACACTCCCAGTCTTCGAGCAGACTGTAGAGATGATAAAAGGACTTGGTCTGGATATATACATATCCAAATAGTCTCCCATCCTCCATCTCTTTGTGGTTCAGGGTTGTATTGAGCCAGAGATGTAATATCTTCCTAGTTAATAACACAGGTGGACTCTTCTTCCATGCATACGCTTGTTTCCTCCCTGAACCTACACAGACTAGAAGTATTCAGAATTTCCCATGGGAAGGATTTCCATAGCTTATCCACACACTGGACTGAGAACAACACACTTATGCACACTCTGTTGAGTGCTTATCTCATTTGATGCTCCCCTGTTCCTCTCTTGGAAGAAACGGAGAGTGCGTGGTCCCTCTGATTTGCAGAGTTCACTGGGAAAAGGTCTCAGTCTGGCAGCAGAAGCCTTCACCTCCTGGGAAACCCACTGAGCCCTCGTGCATCTTGCAGCAGCCTGAGACACATGTCAGGGGAAATTACTGGTCAGCATCTCATCTGCACTAGATCTCTTCAGAAGGGTCTTGGTGAGCCGTTCAGAAACAAGCATCTCTCAGAGGGCTGAGGCCTCCTTTTTTGCCTGACAGGTTGTGCTCTCACATTCTTTTTTTCTCATCTTGTCATCCAGTGTGATGACTCATGCAAATGAAAAGCAGCTGAACTTAAATAAGAAAAGTCCTTAGGGACTATCAAAGGGCACAGAACTTTGGGAGAGAGAGGGAAAAATGTATTTGCATAGTCATCATGACAGTCACCAGAGCAACAAAAAATTAGATCCTTCCCTGCTGATGAATTAACAATGCTTCACCTTCCATATCTGCTCCAGAGTCTCTATCCAGGAGAGTCAGGCTTTCATGTAACTAGGACTTGCAAAAATCCCCTAAAAGAGGGGAACTTCACTTTAGAGAGCATCTGTCCTCCCTCAGGGTGTCCCTGGAGAGATAACTCCTTGACTCACATGCTCAACTAATGAGTGTCAGTGCTACTCTGTGCAAAAACTCCTCAAGGTGAATGTATCTGATAGGAACATACACAGATATGAAGCCACACAGAGGAAATCTTTGTTTCCCACAGAAGAAAAAAAAGAGTGTATGTGTCTGTGTATGGGAAAGTGGAAAAGCACCCTTCCTTGTTCTTCATTCCCCCCATTGTCCTTACAAGCTTGAATTCCTGGAATAAAAAGGGACGGTGTTGAAACAGTGTCTGTAGGTCAACAAATGGAGGCTTGTTTATCAACACATAGTTAAGGCACTAGTGAAATACCATCTTAATTAATAACATGACCTTGTAAATATGGCATCTAACTGCACATGCAAATTCCTGCTTATTTCTCAGTCGTGTTTGCTCTCTATTCCCAGTAAAAACAAGTGTTTACTCATCACCTAAGCTGCAAGGATTGCAAAGCAAGGGATCTGTTATCTTCCCAATTGCACAACTATTGGTGGCACAAGGCATGGAAAAACCAGAGCGTCCCAAACAGAGGTTCCAATGACCACTCTTGGGGAGATCATCTGACAGTCCAGGGCTTGACTCTTTTAGTTCTGTGAGTGGCTAGAATGAGACTGAGGATGGAATCCCTGCTGGGGGCTTTTCCTTGCTGTTGTTTGCAGTACCTCCAGTCTCAGAGGAGCAGATCTCCCCCTGCATCTGAGCAGGGGCCATGAATGGAAGTGGGGAATGTAGGATCCCTTCTCTAGGACCCCATGAGTCTCCTGCAGTTCCAGACTGAACTCTAATGCACGATACTCTCTCCAGAAAGAATCTCTTCCTAGAGAACCTGCTGCTCTGGGAACATTCCATGGACATGAAATATTCTTCCATTTTAAGGGGTGAGTGACAGAATTGAAAAAGCAAAACAAAACAGAGAAATCCTTTCTGTCTCCTGGCATCTTTGCTACTTCATTGCTTTATAATAAATTCACATTTCCCATCTGGCCTGAGGGCCCCTCTTTCCTGCCTGGGCAGAGGTGCTATTCATTCATGATTCACAGGGGAGGGAAGGAGTCACACGCTTTCCTTTCACAGCCATGTAGTCCAGAATCAAGAACACTCCACAAGACACTATCTAATCAAAACCAGACACTCCCTGAGGGCACCATATACATTTAGGAAACAAGGGCAGTCAGCCCTTCATGACCAAACTTCTCAATGAAGGAGAGAATGGTCTGTTTTCCACCACACCCCCCAAGCTTGCTTGAAAAATAGAACAATATTCTCATCTCCTCCTCCCCAGTTCCCCACCCTCAAGTCCCCCCACAAAAGCAAACAGAGAAATAGCATAGACACTGCTCAGGGATACTCCTATCTAATTCCCTGCTCAAGACAAAGGGACTCTTAATATAGCAAATGTATTTCCTCCCCATGGTGGGGCTGAGGGAAGACATTCACAAACAAGGCAAAAGTGCTACTAGCAAAATGAGAGAGACAAAGAGGGAGCAGGATTCCTGGGCTTTGTTTCCGGACCTCCCACTGCTCACTGTAGGGAGTGTAGATAAGTCATGCTTAACCTCCCTCCAACACAGTTTATCTAATGCCATCTGGGTTTATTTTTCTGAAGTCTTAACAAACTCATGCTCACGTTCACTTTGTTAATGTTCATGTGCAAGATCACACATGAAACAGAAGCTACTGCCTGGCCATCTCCAGGAATGCATGATCCTTGCACATGACAAAAGAAGACCCCTGGGATTGCTTCTGGCCTCAGTAAGGGGGCTGAGTGAGGTCTGGAGATACCCAGGAGTGAGGGATAGCTGCAGTGTAACTCCTGAGAAAACGAAGCTTCTCTGCCATCCAACTTTGCTGAAGGGTTGACATAAATCAGGGGTTCTGGGGAGGAAACTTTTCACTCCTCTCAGGCACCATCTTCCAACACCTGAGTGATAGAGAATGGTTTCCCATGGCATAATATTGGTAGGACAGCTGGAGTTCACAACTGCAGCTATAACTGCTCCCACTGCTGAAATCTCTGGGGCAGAGGCAGTCTTCTTTGTTCTACCTGTTCTCTGCCTAAGACTGCAGAAGCCTTAAATCCTGGTTCCAGCCCCTGAGTATACCCACAGGATGAGCGTTAAGAGAAGCAGCAGCTTTACTAGGAGCAAAGCCAGAGTCAGACTGTGAGAAGGAAGAGCCACTGAGAATAGGGAGTTAAAACTAATGTGTTATTCTGACTGTTTTTCCTGCTAAAGCAAAAGGGTACTTAAGGATGGGCCTTAACTCCTTCAGTGTAAAGTGTCATGAAGTGAAGCATGTCAGTCCTGCCTCCCTCTCTTCTGCTCCTCAGTAGGAGCCTGGGACTTTCACCCTTCTTTCTCTGTCAATCGTGGCTTCTGCAATGCACATGCTTCTTCAGGAGGAAAGGAAGAGGACAGCTCAAAATGGAAAAGAAAGCACTGAAAGGGATGATTACATGTGGGAGCAAAAGAAAAAGCCCACTTTTATTCTCACAAAGGGAAGCTGCTGACTGATTGCTTTAGGCAATACACGAGGTTGCTTTGTAACACACAGTTTTCTATCCAGGGTCCTCTTTCAACTGCTGCAATAGAAGAGGAGGGAGAAAGGAAGAATGGAAGTGGATTCAAGTCCTCTTCACAGAGAAATATGTAACCCACCTTATAAGGCTTTTATCCACTCTTATAAAAAATAACTAGACATGGTTGAGGCTTACAGAACTCCTCATTTTCATTGCTATCTACTACCAAACCCAAATGGCCATTCTGCTTCCCTCTGAAGTCAGCCAACCATCTCTTACTCCTTCTGTTCCTCTCAGGGACTGGGTTTTCCATAGATTTCATTGCACGATGTTATTGTGTCAGGCCTATACATCTGGCTGGTGTCTCTCCACACTGTGAGAAAACAGCCATATTTTTAATGCTACCATGAGCTCATCTAGCTTAGAAGAGGGCTGAAGGTGAAGATATAAGAACAGGACTGTATGAAACAGTAGTAAAGATGATGAGAAAGATATGACCAAATCTGGGAGATCATTGCCTGTGATGATCACCTGTGGTGATGAGCAAAGCTTTTTTCGAAACTGTAAAACCCCCAATGACTTCTTTTCATGACAATGTTGGTCATATATTCACTAGTCCTTGTGCTAAACTTGGCACATGGGAGGCAGATGTTCATGCCAGTCCTCCATCAAGACCCTCTCTGTCTCTCCAAAACCATGTCCCTTCCAAAACTCTCATTCCTCACCTCCCACTGAATTCTGCTTTTACACAACCACTCTTGTCACTGGCCACAGACATGTTTTCAACAAAGATTTCAGCTGCTGAGAGTAGAAAAGGCAAAAGTGTTGTTGTTGTCTTGTGCATGAACTTCTATGTGATGCCTCCTTTAGGAACTGATCCACGGTTTCCAAATCCCCATCCTATTTCCAATGCACAATGATTTATCAGTGTCCCCCTTGTTTTACCCATGAACTCTCTTTACAACTTGTTATTCATTTTGGGGAACGAGGTTTTCTTTTTGAATGATGTGAAAGCATTTGCCTGACATGATGGGAATTTATGAGTTGTGACTCCCAGCTCCTCCTTCAGAGCCCATGAAATCAGCACAAGGCAGGGGATGAGATGGGGAGAGCAGTGTCTGTGGACAGAACTGAATGGACAGGGCTTCCTGCTGACAGGAGGTATATATGTATTTGCCAACATTTTAGTATAAAAATAAGGAGAGTTACTGAGGTGTGGGGGGCAGTAGGGCAGAAACAACAAACTCATACAGCCATCAATCTCCTACCTGCCTGGGGTGACGAGTGGAGGAGGATGGACCTCCATTACCCATCATTGCAAGCAACCGTTACATAAGGATGTAGATGATAGACAATATTCACAGGCTTCCACTTTCATTTTTCTCAAGGTCTCCTGCCCCAAGATATTTGCATGGAAAAATGGCTCAAAGTAGACAAGACCTGCACATGTTAACACATTATCGAAGTGGGGCAGGAACATGGAGGGATGGGTGATATTTTCCTGTGCAGGAGCTGCACAAAGAAGAGAGAACAGTTCAGGCTTGGTGGTACCCCTACTGCTTGGTATCTGCAGGAACTCAACACCAGGTTTGGTGGGCATATTTGTTAGCTGCATCATGGCAATGTCTATCAACTTATGTCATTGTTAACTGGCAGGGTTTCACAGTCAGACTGTTCAGTATTATCCATGTTCAGTCCCATTAAGGCAGTCTTAGGTTGCTCCCCTTCCACTTCTACTCTGTTGCCTGTTCTTTCCCTCTTGCTTCTCTCTTTCTGTCCCAGTGGTTTCTTTCTTCCCAAGTGTTGCTGCAGATAAGGGCTGAATTTTCTGCCTTTATGTTCCACACTGAAGGTCTCGCCCAGCTGCACGCGGATGATACTGAGAGCACTTCAGGCTTTTATGGTCTTGGAGAACATCCTTGTTGATTCATGAATTGCTGTTTATGTGCTCTGGTGTGGAATCCAGCAGCCTCTCAAGTGTGCAATGTGTTCCTGCACACCCAGATTTCTCCCTGAGTTTTGTGGGCAGTAGTTTGAGACCACACACAAATGCAGCAATTTCATAGAACCTCTGCAAGATAAAGGTGGTGGCATAGAAGGATCAGCCAGCATTCCAAGGAGCTCAGCATGGAAGAGGGTTGGTGCTATAACAAGGAAATCATGCTGTCAAGAAAACTTGAAACTGAAAAAAACTGTTGATTCTAGCTTTTTCTGGGGGCTTGCTTGCTTCCTCTGTTTTTCTTTTTTTTTCAGAAATAAATCCTTAAGCATTTGTGCATATGTGTTCACAAATTGTTTGTGGATAGTCATTTGGCTTGTACCATTTTGTACTTTAATTGTAAAGGATGAGCATTTTATGGAAGCATATTTCAGCTTATGGGCTACCCTGAGGATACAGCTGTCTTGTAATTCACAGTGTGTTACTGGTCAATGAAGTCTCATGATATTTATTTTACCTGTAGAAACAAAACTTCATTTTCCAAAAGCTGAACACATCCCAGCACAAGAGAGGATTCTGGGTAGTCACATTTAGATGCAAGTACCACCCTGGTGCATCCTTTATGCAAGCGTTTTCAAGGAGATAGATGAAAGAGGCAAAGACATGGGTCAGTCAACCCACTGTAGCAAATTCAAAACATCCCCACCCACCATGTGTTGTATTTGCCTCACAATAACTGCAGTTAGTTCTGGAAGTCGCATGTGTTCTCCTTAGGGATCTGCAATCTAGTTGCATTCCAACACATGTGGCCTTGTTGCATTGGCATGGCAGAAGAATAAAACTTTTGGACTGCAGGCTTTGTGCTATGAGCTCGCCACAAGAGGCTGAGGAGAAGATGCTTCCTGTGACAAACAGTGCCCAGAGAAAAAGGAGCAGCTCTCCACACTGTATGTCTTATTAATTCCCCTGTTTTCACTCGGGCCATGCATTCTGGAGGAGTGATGCACTGCCAGCTCTGTGGCTACACTGCCCCTTCCATCCTCTCCTCCCACCCCTCTGTTCAAAACGGACCAGCTGTGCACTGAAGATACAAATAACAGCTCGAGCGAGAATCAGTGGCAGAGAGACCAGGGAGGAGGGGGCTGTGTGGCACGTGGGGACTCGAGGCGTGCAGTTGGCACATGAGATCTGAAGCACGCCAGCTGTCGGGACCCACCCCTGCAATCTGCTGGTGCACACAGCACTACAGACTTGGGTTTTAAAAAGGGAGGAATAAAACCCACAGTAGCAGCAAAAATTATTTACCCAAATAAGTTCATGAGCTTGTTATTAATGATTTCTCCAAGACCTGTGTGCCAGCGCAGTTATGAATGTTCACCCTTTATTTGCTGCAAGCAAGAGCAAATATGGAGAAAGGCAGCATATCACAAACAGCTTCTGAGCATCACAGAAGTTTGTCCCCACTGCCTTCTGAAGCAGAGATACGGGCAGTGCACACAGGGAGCAGAAACTGCATGCCTTGAAGCCCCTTGAAGCCTGATTTGAAGCATCTTCCTCCAGATCCCCAGCTGATGTGCAAACCTATAGACAGAACGTGTTTTCTCAGCAGAGCCAAGGCCCATGGATGAAAAGCAGTTTCAGATGACTGCAGCTATGGGGCATAGCAAAGGACTGTCCCACAGGGCATAGGGTGCTGCAGTGTACAGTGTGATGGTAGTTATGGTCAAGCCATGCTGTGGGTACAAAAGTGGACAACCTAGAGGTTAATTTCCTGGTAAGGCATGCTCCAACAAGACTGTGGGGCATCTGCAGCAGACACGCTCAGATAACCTGGCACTGATGGACTTCTTTAGTGTATTTATCCTCTAACTCCTCATTAGATAAGGAACATTATAGATGATGAATTGGAGAGTCTAAACAGGGAAAGAGCTGTATACTGAGAGATTAAACTGTGGAGTTGGTCTCCAAGGAGCCCAGTCCAGCTATTGGTCTGACACTGGTCCTGGGCTGAATTTCATCTTCACCATGGGGCAGGTCTTCTCAGGGTAAAAAATCTTACATTCAACACACACAGCAAAGCTATCTAGCCAGTGGCATGCCAACATTTTTTCCAGTAATAAAAAAAAAAGTCTCTTTTGGAGTAATCTTTCCTTGGCTGAGACTGTCACCCAGGAGTTGTCCTTATCATCATGTTTGTGGTTCCTGCCTGCCAAACAGGAACTGGATTTTAATCAACAATTTGTTTCCCTTCAGGGCACCAAGCAGTCCTGCTTAGTCTTTGGGATGTGACCAATACTCCTCTGCCCTTCATTCATACAAATGAGCACTGCTGTTGCTTAGTAGTGATTTCTAAGCAGTTATGAGGCTAAAACTGACCCTTTACACAATTTCATCTGAGGAGACATGAGACAGGACGGGAAAGCAATGCCAGTATTAGGTAAGACAAGGACTGAAGATGTGTATCTCTGTGCCAGCTGCTGGGACACTAGGTGTTTGAATTATCAGCACTCACTGAAGAATATAGAGGGGGAAAGTAGTAGTAATTATTTTTTTATTTGAGAGCTGAATTCTCTTGCTCCTGCTTTTCTTTAGGTCCATTCCAGTTGGGGCACATTTCCCTGAAAGTAGGTCTGGACTAATCTAGGAATAACACAATGGGACATATCACAGAGGATTACATCTCTGCAGGTCACAACAAAATGCAAACCAAGACCTTGCACAGAACAGTTCCTGTGTAAAGCATTTCCCTCTAAAATACCTTGTACAGGAACAAAACTTGAGCTGATTGTTGCTCTTATTCTGGAGGGACTGAAAGATGATTTTGATTCTTTTCTGCAGCATCTTGCACAGCTGAAGGTTGGCTTCCTTGCAGGAGACCTTTTCCTTACTCCTATCCCAGCAACTGACCTGAGATTCTTTTTGTTGGACATACACAGACACACAGCCACACAAACAGACACACACACACATATATATATTTGGGATGTAGATAACATTTCTGCTTCTTGCAACCACATGAACACCTTTGTTCACACGGATTGTTCTTGTGCGAAGGGACTGAAGCCCTCACCATGGCAGTGAGCTAATTCCCAATCTTATTTTCAGCTTCCTGAATTTAATCTGAACTTTTCTGTGTAACACTAATGTTATGGAAAATCAGTTGTAATAGACGAGGACCATTATTGTTCTTCAGGTCAAACAATCAATGCAGTAATTTCCTTCCACTTTAATGCTATTATTTGGCTGTAATCATTTCCAGTTGAGTTTGCATGAGAATGAAGTTGAAACTGCTCCTGGTCACATTCATCTGGAAAAATTTCAAGACTCTGCTCTAGAAAATCAAGGCTTTCTTCCAATGAGCCTTCATTAATGATGATCATGATTCTTCTACTCTTTCAGGATTTCTTATCTTGCAGAGATGTCACCAAAGACGTTCAAGAGGTGCTGTAATTCACTGTGTATTTTGTTCTAAGAGAGAGCTCACTATGGTCTTGGATTGCAGCCTGAACACATTTTTTTGTTAGATTTTTAGCAGTAAAGCTAAACCAAGAAAAGAATCTAACCCTCACTTTTATGGACAGTCAGAACAGCCCTAAGTGATTGAGGAAACCAGAACACTGCCTAGAAAGCAAGGCTCAAAACACTGGCAGTTTTATTCCATAGATCCTATTCTTTATACAACATCCATTGTAGTTTAAATAAAGTAGTTTAAATCCATAGTTTAAATAAAGCAGGGCCAGATGCAGTCTCCAGAAAAGAAAGTAGCTTAAAAGGATGCCATTATTTAGGCCTTTCCATAATACAACTAACATGGCATATATATTGGTGAAGGAGGCTACAGCTCTTTAATTTTCCTGACAGGTTTATGCAGAGTTATCCCTTTGGAGGCTGCTTCTGACGCCTCTTCTGCACTGTGTGATATTGCAAAGTCATGCAGGACATCAACACTAATCCCAGTATTTTTGGTCTAGGACTTGTATTTCCCCAGCTTGTTGTTGTGTGGTCTGGCAGAAGGGGAGGAGACTTTATGCACAACATACCCGGAGTTCTTCAGTCAGCAGGGGCTGATTCAGGCCTTGCATCACATGAGATCCCATTGTCCAGTATTTTGCTGGGTCTCCAAGTAGATGACAGAGGAAAAGGAGAAACTTCGACCCAGTTTCTTAAAATCCTCACAGAGACATGCTGTAACAGCATCCAAAAGCAGCAGCACTTCATAAAGGCCATTGTTTGCTGAGATAGACTTGGCCTGGCATCCTCATGCCTGTTAGAAAGTGCCTTCTGCATTGTAAGGCTGGTGTCCAAAAGCAGAGGGACTGGTGGAGCAGAAAATTTGAGGCACACTCGGAAAAGCATGGAGTTGACTTTGCTAACCAGGTTTCCCTTGTGCTTAGCAACAGCTCCAGTGGGCCCCTGGGAGTATTCAGTAGTCGGGAGCCTTGTTCCTTGGCAGAAACATAATGTTGGCTGTTTAGCATGCTGCTGAACCTGTAATCTACAGCCAAGCAATAGCAAATGCTGTAGCCAAGTGAACAGCAGGCTTGGAAGGGGGTTGTTTTCGAGGGCTGATTTCCTCTGCCATTTGCAAAAGGGCATCCTGCAGCCAGGCCATATGATTCAGGACTCTACCTCACCGTGGATGTGCTGTTTCAGTGCCTTGCTTGTGGAAAAACCAGCACCACTCATGACAGACTCAGGTGACATCAGGTGACTGTTCAGTAGGTGAGTAAAAGGCTCATTAAAATCAAAGAATGTGCAACCTTGGAGCACGCACTGCTAAGCCAGATGCTGCAAATGCTTTTTCCCCAAGGTGCTGACCAAAGCACAGCTTCCTCCTAATCTTCTGCAACATTATTTTGTTCTTCTCACATCACTCTTACTAAACCTCCACCATGTTTTGACCACCTTTCTTTTTTCACAGAGCTACTTGTGGCTGTATCCCATTTCAAGAGCACGTCTAGGTATCTCAGCCCATCCAAGACCATCATAATCATAATCCACAATATCCCTCATTGCTTCTCTCTTCAGTAGTTTTGAAGCAATGGATACCAATCACAATAAATCGTTCCAAATGGCTCGTCAGTTTGCTGGTATGGAGAAATGATGAGGACAACTGTAGATTCATTTTCACTTGTACTCTCAGCCAGAATTGGTATGGAATAATGACTATGGCAAGTTGAGCAAATTAATTTTTGCCTGTGACCTCTGCCAGGATTTTAATGCAAGGTCTAGCACACTAAACAATCACCAAAGGACTATCTGTGTATGTCTGTCGAACTACATCAGTGCACGCATTTCTGGGGAAGTGTGATGTATACTTCTAGTGTAATCCAAACTTGGGGGAAATGTTTAGTTTTCCTCTTGCCAAAAGCATGTTGTTTATTTGCATATAGTGAAAACAGGCACGTCCTCTGCTTGTGAAGCAGTGTTCCCCACTTCCCCTCTCCCCACAGTGAAAGGTGGAATTTCTCACTCAGCACTGTGCTCTGCTCTATTATATCTGTATCTCTTTGTGTTCCCACACCCTTTTCCCTTCCTGTCATTTCCAACAGTCAACTGGGATCATTTGTACTAAGCTTTGTTGACAGAGGTAAGACAAAAATAAAATTGACTACAGCATAATGCATTCAAAACAAAAACCTGGGCTTCCTTTTTAGCATGTTGAACAAAAAACCAGGATACAAACACTTTTGGGAAATTCTAGGCTGTGTCTCAATTGTCCTTTTTCAGTTCCAGCTCCAAATGAGAGATTTTGTAATGACTTATTTTAACATATAGAGAGTCAGCCCTTCTGATAAAAGGAGCCATGTCCCAAGTGTTCTGATAGCACAGGCCTGAAAGACAGACATCATAGATATTTAAAAGCCAAGGGAAAGAGAGACTCATATATAGTTCAAGTCCAGGAGACGACAATATATCCATAATGCTGCCTATTGTGGAGAGGGAACTTATCTGGACTGAGCTTTGCAGACTTCCTGGGCAACCCAGTGACATTGGTACCATCAGACTGTACTGGACCACTGCCTCATGGAGGTGTCCCTGTGATGTTACCACAGGCTCTGCCTCTATACTTGCAGTTGTGGACTGTGTTAGGAGTTTTGGGACAAATCTGCCACCCATGTCTCCTTCTCCTCACTTCTGCTACAAGAGCTGAGAGAGGTTTGCAGATGGGAAGAGCCAACCCTTGCACTCCCAAAATCATCCTGGGGTTTAAACAGCACTATCTCCCAACCCAAGCTGCCACGTGAAGTTTGGCTCAGCAGCATTTAGCTGGTTTGGACTCTGAATCATCAGCATGAACCCCACATTGAAGAAAATACATGACAGACAAAAGAAAACATAGAATGCCTTGGTCCAGACATGGTAAATTCTCATTTGCTTCCTGTAGCTCCTCACGCTTTTCCTCCTCAGCCCTCCCTCCCTCTGTCTGTATGCCAGACTAGTCACTATCCCTGGAGTAAACTCCATCTGACAGCTGACTTGCAGGCTGACAGCATTGCAGGTGACTACAGGAGACCCACAGATCGCCCTTTTGCCCTTGTTAACATCTGTATTATGAGCAGCACTAATGGCAACATGACAAGCTAGAGATAGATAGATGTAAACAAACTCCCAACAACAGTCATGGGAGAATTATTTGAATCATTATCTCTTTCTTCATTACCTGCAAAGGATCAGGACATTTATATTTTTGACATGTGCTGCTGGTCAGTTTAGCAGATGCAGCTTTAATTCTTATTCTTTGTTGAAGTGGGGGAGAAGAGACACAGAGGAATTGGAAAGGCTTTGCCCTTGTTTGTGGGAAGGCTCTAAAAGGTTGAAGGAAAGCTGAAGATCATCCCCAGCAGTGGTGCCAGTCTGTTTATAAGCTCTGGGCATAAGAAGCAGAAGCTGTCAAGCCAGAAATCAATCTTCCTCAAAAAGAGAGGACTCAGAAGAAACAGTTACTAGGGCAGCAAATTTTTCTGGGGTGAAAAAGGGACTTTTTGGTTTGTGTCAAGAACAAGTCTTGGAGAGATACATGGAGGAACATGCAGCCAGGAACTTCTCTGTACACAAGCTAAGGAAAATGCAAGAGTTGCATGAAGTTGAAAGAAGAATGGGCCATACATCTTTCTTTAAAAATTAGCCAAATATTTGGATTATCCCTATGGAAACTGGGTCACCACCATCTTTGATGGTCATCTGGAGGCTTTGAAACCAGAGATGAATGAAGAATGTTCTCCTCAGCACCCTCACTAGCCGGAAAGATATTATGCTGCTTGTAAGGATGGGATGTGGGGTGAGGAAACAAGAGCAGTAGATGAATGTGACTGACCTGCATGACCTGCATGACCTGCTGGCCAAGCCACTGGAGGAAGGAGTTAGCTTGCAGGGCAGTAACTTTATATCAAACTCTACAGGGCCAGAAGGGAGTGGAATACTGGTTAAATCTACAACTAGGTCTCCTTCAAACACATAAGAGTGTTAAATTGGAAGTCTAGAAGTAGAGTTATTTATGAAGAGAAAGTGCACAGGTAATGTGAGGTTCTTGACTCACTCCTCGATAGCACATTTCAGCTGTGAGAATAATTCACCTTTTGCAACCCATTCAGTTCTTGGCCTCTGCAGGCTTCCAGCTGTGCTGCCAGGTAGCATGGATGATGTTAGCTTTGAAGAAATGGGCAGCTCCATGCTGGAAGCCAGACAAAGGCCAGTAGTTCACTAGACACAAGCCAAAGAGCATCAATAAAGTGACATATGCTGGAATTCTGCTTGGCCCTTAAGCAATATCCACTGTTGATGGGTGTAATAAGGTACACAGGGGATAAAATCTCCACAGTCCAACCAAATTCTTGTCCTCTTAAACCCTACCATTCCTAATACTTCAATGCCCTTATTTCTCCCTATAAAAAGCTGTAGACTCTTTATCCTGTAGCATATATTAACTGAATCTCTTACAGTTTTCTTCATTCTAAAGTCACCACTTTATTTTTATGGTTAAATGTCTAGTACAGGTGGTGTTATCTTCCACCAGGATCCTAACTGATGACTTGAAAGATCTCCCCAGAAACATAAAACCTGATTAGAAACAAACTTGCCCAACTCTGTCACCAATAAGAAAATTCCATGGTACCAGACCCAGCAGGGAATTAATACAACATGCCATGTGATACAATTACATATTTTTATGAAGTTGAGCCATCTGGTTGGGGCTTTTTTCCCGACATTTCCCTATAATAGATCTCATCCCTTCATATGGTTTTCTTATTAAAAAAAAATATCACCAAACCTCAACATCCAAAGTACAGAGATTACACACAGGAAGGAGCTGGAGAGTTTCACAGACAAAATTCTGTATGAGCTGTTCTATGCTTTTCCAAAGGACCCCCAGGATTTTCTTCATTTAGATTTATGAAAGGACAGCATATTGATTATGTAACTGCCATCTGAAGTTTAATAATATATAGAAGAAGTAAATGGAGTTTCTGAGGAATTTAACTCACCTATAAATAGAGAGTGGCATCCCCATTAATTCATTAAAGGTATATGGGAAGTGTAACGTATTCCAATTAACATTTCATAAGATGGTTGTAGCATGTTAGTTATGAACCAACATTTGTCATTTTCTTTGTAGAGCAATTAAATGACATCCAATTCCCTGTGCAGGCTGAAGCTGTCTCCTTTGATAGCTTTCAAAGTTTCTAGGGAGGACACATACAAAAGGTAGAAAGGTTCCTGTTTTTCTGGTTTTTCTCTTTCTTCTTACTATTTTTATTTTTCCTTTCTTTATTTGTCTCCTATCACGCTTTGCCAATTAGAAAGCATTTTGCATCCTGAATGGTCTTATTCACCCATCGTTCAGCTAAATAACCACGAGCTAGATATATCTTGCTTAAGCACAACAACTGGCCTGGTACCAGATGAGCTCGATATTTATTTAACAAACAGTGCTGTCTTCGTAGATCTAAATTAGAGCCTTATTTGAAATACTTAAAGTGTACCCATTACTGTTTGCCCTCAGTGAAAATCCAAGTTCTGGTTACGTCCCTGCTCACTAGGATTAGAACTGTCACAATATTTATTTAACAGGAGGAGGCATGCTAAGCCATGCTGCAAACATTGCTGTGCCAATATGAAGAGGAACTTACTGCTTTTTACAGTGTTTCTTTCTCTGTGTTCTCTCTCCATCCTTCCCTCTTTCCTCTTCTTCCTGCTCTCCCCATGAGCTCCTGCCCCATTGGCCCTTCCACATGCCCTCTCCCACAACTGTTATTGCTATTGGTCACAGAGTGATTCTGGTGGAAAAACATGTTAAAAAAGGGCTGTGAAACCTGGGTCTGGTGCTGATGGAGGGAAGGAGTGCAATGCATGATCTGTCCTCTCCTCTCCTTGTGTCCCCTGTGGCTCAAACTACACAAACTAGGGACAATGGAGATACAGTCCTGGCCTCTTGGTTCCTCATCCTCCTGTATTGACCCACTCTTGGTTCACTTATGCTGTACCAGAAACCTGCTCCAGCTGGGAGATACGTATCCCTTAGTCGTTAGTTCAGATCACTTCCCACAGCAACAAGGCCAGGTGTACTTTGGGACTTTCCCCATCTCATTGTGAAAATGTAATCTTTAAGGGGGGAGGGTTATTGTTCTTCTGTTTCACTGGGTGATGCAAGTTCCCATTCCCCACAGGGAATGGATAAGCAAATATTCTCAGCACAAGTGCAAGGATAACCCATTAATTTCTCCTTTTTAAAATACAAAACACAGATCCCTCCCCCTGGTTTACAAACCTGTTGAATTTCTGGAGCTCAGCAAAGAGAGAAATGGGTTCCTATCTCCAGCCCTCTAGAAAGACAGCAGTACAAGGGAAGGAAAAGCAGCTGTGAAAAGTAGGAAGAAGACTGTGCTAAGTAGTATACATATATTTTATGCTGATAATTCTGAAAGAACAAAGTTTCTATCTCAGGAAGTTAATATTTTTTGCTTGATTTCCGTGGCAGTCATTCTGTCTGTCAGTTCCTCTACAATAACTTTTGAACCAATTGGCCAATTTCAATCAAACTTGAAAGACAATTGGAATTCCAAGTGGTGCAAAGTTCCTCCAGGATTTTCAATATTGGTGCCCAGGCTGAGCATAGAGACCACAGCTCCCCACTGAAGGGAGCACTCCACATGGGCTGTGCAAAAGCCCTCTGTGCAGGGGAGGACCATCATGTATAATGGCAACATCACAGGTATGAGTGCTGCATAGAAATGTTTCTGGATCCCAGATGAAATCTAGGTCTCCAGAAAGAGAAGAGGAGGAGAGGGTAGGGCAGGGGAATGAGAGGAAGAGGCCTTGTCAGGTGTCCTTTGGGACATATGCGTTGCTGTACAAAACAAAGGAGAACGCCAGGGAACACAGTAGGCTCTTGAGGAAGGGTTGAAAAAGCAGGGGAAAGTATGGTAAGCCCTACAGCATCACAAAAATTAGGGATGGAGGAAACATTGCCATTCAGTCTACTAAAAGTAAAATGAGGAAACAGATCTAACTGCTTCCAGCTAATGTATACCAGTCTCTGGGTGAGGAACACTCCTTTCAAGGGTGGAATTCCAGAGCCAACAGACTTGCAAGAGCCAATTATTACAGCTACAGATGGGAAAACCTGATAAAATGAATCCTGTATGGAGAAAGGACTGAAATAGAGCTTGGGCAGGGATTGTAGCCAGAGAGAGATTAGTGGCCATAAATACATCAAAAGCAAAGGACTTTAAGACACATACATAGCTCAGCATAGCACTACCATTTATAAACTGCCATGTGTCCCAATTCATACCTCACCATTCATGGGCATACTGGAAAGGCTGAACAACTCAGGCCTGGAGTCTTCATGAAGAGAGACCCCTTTCCTTTAGTGTTACTGCAGCTTTCAGAAACACCAGTGTGTGTTTTTTTGTTTTTTCTTTTTCCCAAGGCCAAAAAAAAAAAAAAAAAAAAAAAAAAAAACAGCTGTGCCTATTAAGATGTTTCTCATATGGTGTGCTATGTCTGTGTTAGAGTGTTAGAGTTAACTCTGCGTCTGCATCTTCATCAACAATGCGACATCGCTTACACCAATTTGATTTTACCTTGTCTCGGAGATGAAAGCAATTTATAAGTTTCAAAGAGCACTATCTGGCTGGGATCCAAACTCAGGAGTGTAGTGCTGAAAAGAGAATTGCTGGAGACTTTTATGTCTGGCATATGGTGTGCTAGTTTCCTTTCTAATCTGGGTAATGAAGGTCAGTAAGAAGTGCTGTGTTGGTTGTGTTGGCCAAGATGTTTGATGACCTGTTCCCACAGGTGAGGCTTTCAAACCCTGACCAGCACGAACTAGCAAGGGGAAATCTAATCACTCACTTCACTGACAACTTTGAAATATGTATTTTGCTCCTCATTTCTGACTACATTTTTCTGAAGACAAAAGTCATGACTGGACTGCAGCAATGGAAGATTTCTATGAGCTATACTACATGAGGCTATTCAGTAGAGCACCTGGTGGATCCTACTAGCATCTGTGACTAATTGAGAAGATAAATCCATTTTGCTGAAGTGGTTTAGATTTCCAAAAGTCCTTCAGTCTATTCCAGCTGAGCTGATTAGAGTCCAGCTCACTGGGAGTCATTACTGTCAATCCCACCAGCTGGCCTGAATTTTGCAAGAAAAAAAGCAAGAAAAATGCATTAAAAATGAATAAATCTATATTTCATGACTTATGCAAACTGATTTTCCCCAAAGGGGGTCCTATTCCTAACATATCACATCTTTGTGATGTTCCTGTATGACTTGGCTTGCTAGTGGATCTTCAAAAAGAGAAGAAGTATTTCATGAGTTAAGTGTCAGCATCAATGAAATTAAGAGTGTTTTGGATATAGATGAGATAAGGGCACACAGAGCCTCTGGATATAGACGTATGTAGAGGTAATGAATTCAATATCTAATGCAAGATCTAAATTCTTGCATTCAGCCAAGTTATATTTATCACAGACTCTGCTTCTTAGAGTCGTAGCTGGAGCACAATTGGAAGTGCGGTTCATTTCAGTTACCTCAGACTACTTAGCAGTTGTATTTGCAGCAGATTTTGCTCATCTGCCAGTTCCAGGATTTTTCAGCATCTCTGTCACTTGTTTTGCAAATGGAACGGAAAAGGTCACCATCTTTGGAGATGACCATGCTGGCCTGGGAGTCTGTGTTTAGATAAACCCCCAATCATTCCTCCATCTCAGACACTTCTTGCTAGTTCAACAGAGGCACCTGTCACCAGCCTCATTGCAGGCAGATGTAGCCTCCATCAAGCCCATAGAAAGGGTCAGAATTTTTTGTCACTCAATTTTCCTTTTTTCTTGTTCCCTTTTCCCTCTAGTAGTTTATTCAAGCCCAGAGAAAGAGCTTCGTCCCTAGCTCATGTAGAGCTCTGATGTATGCAAATCCTCCTTGTGCTCCCATGGCCCTTTTTTTTCCCCCTTCTTTCCTTTTAATTCTAGATTTGAAAATAAAATGTGAGCTGGCTGCACAGAGATCTCTCATGTGTGCAACTTCCAATTGTGGCAAATTGGAACTGTCGATGCAAGCAGCTCAGATTTATTTATATATTTAAGAGGAAGGAGGGAGGAGAGGGAAGGGGAGGGGGAGATGCTCATGGTGGAAAGGAAAAAGAAAAATAACAGATCCAAGCAAAAAGGGATTTGAATCTCAAATACTGCTCCCTGGCCCATATTATCCAAATCCCTCCAGCCTTGTCCATGACTGCCTCTTGCTTAGTTAAAAACAACAGGCAAAAAGATCAAAAACAATTATTTTTCCCCCACAACACTAAGAGTTGTTGAGTTTTGCAAATGCCATTAGGCAACCAAAGTCTAACACCGAGACTGATGCAATTAATACTTGATGCTTCAAAACATTAACATAGCTATTTATATAAATTAGTAACCTTAAGCCCAGGCGGTAGCATTATTACAGCATTACTAATTAAATCACAATAAGCTTAGTTTGCAGTACTATTAATTATGAAGCTGACATAGTGATATTGGAGATCTGATTGGCCTATTGTCAGTCATTACCCGATCAGTAATGAACCAGACAGGCAATGAAAATCAAAGCTGATGCTCCAGCAGTGCTGCTCCCAGTTCCTGGGAAGAAGGGCCACCGTTCCAGCAGAGAAAGCATCAACATCCTCCATCAAAGCAGCTGTACAATGTGCACAGCACTCAGCACTATGGGGAGGCACATGGGGGAGGCTTTCTCCTGCCATCTCTACAGTCCTCAGTTCCCAGGAGCAAAAGTTACTCTTTCCTACCACTAACGAAGAAGCCATTAGGCCTCTTTTGTGAGAGCAAATGAACAAGGTTTTGTCACCTCTAGTGACAAAAATCCCTACCCTTCAGGGATTTTTTTACCCTTAGGCAGAGTTAGTGTAGAGAAGGACATTGATGTGATCAGTCTGTTGTGGGTGCCTCTGTGACAGTTTGTAAGAAGTTTTTCATGAAGAGCTGGCCAAATGTCTTTTTTGATGGACAGGGCAGTGGGACAATGCCACCACCTCAGGAAAGTATCCCATCACAGGCAAATTGTGCTGTGCCCGTGGGCAGGAGGAAAGAAGGGGATATCAACATAAACCCAAGGGTGCAAATGGGGAGCAGAGGCTGTAGGGCTTTACACTGGTTGTGTTCCCCATTGAAGACAAGATGGTCTCCCAATGCTGGGGTTGCGAAAAGGCAAAACTTGGTAACAAGAGGCTGACGAGGAGTCCAGGATGGGGAACATAAGTTGATCTGAAGTTGCCCATCTTTAACATGGCAAAGTAAGAGGAAAAACAAGGACATCTGCAGAGCAGTCTTGGTCTCTATTCTAGATAGGAGATGATGGGTTGACCCGGAACAAGAGGTTTGACTGGAGGAAACCTGCAGACAGCCTCTTTCAGACTTGTTTGGCCCTTCAGTGTTCCAGCAAGACATCTAGCTATGGTCCTGTCTCCTGTGTTACAGCAGTTCTCCTGCACAGCCAGAGATTCCTGGAGCAAAAAACCCATAAAACAGCAATAATACACTCGGTGACAGCCTGTTCGTGTTTCATTAAAGTAAGGGCAAATGATTGACAGGTGTCAGTTCAGTCTGCACCTGCCTCTCCTTTCCTGATGGACCTAAAATGATGAGCAGGCCTTAGAAATGGAAGTAAGCCAGCTATCTTCCATTCCTTTTATCCACAACAGAGACTCAGCGCAATGAAACACTCAGCGTTTGGGAGCAGGAGGGTAGCTCAGGGCTCTCTGACTCAGAGGTATTGTCTCAACTGCTGACCACAAAAGGGGATCTTTTGTGAAAAACAAAGCAAAACAAAACAATCACTCAAGCAGGAGGAAGATTATCATATAAAGATCTGGTAGCATGGAAAGATCTTCCCATCTGATGGAATTGGAGAAGAGAGAGAAAAGATCTTGCTAAGTTTTTGCACCAGCTAAAAGATTTGCAGTTCCTGAACAATTGGTGATCAATTCTGTCCATCGGAGAGATGGGAGATACCAGCCCTCACTGCTAGCTTTAGCTTACAGGTTTCTCCTCCATCTCCAGCCCAAAGGAGGCTTTTTGCTTCCTTTGAAGATGGGCAGAGGCATGCTGCAGATTACATTTCTACCCCACACTGCTTAATGTGTGATGGCAAGTGTCAAAAGCTGCTCTGTGCTCACAAGCCAGATTTTGCTGGCACCTCCCCTCAGCATCAGTCTTGAAACACTGACCTGCAGCAACAACAACAGAGAAAGAAAAGCCTTGGTCTATCCACAATAAAACACAAAGAAAATGCAATGTCTAAATTAAATGGAACAAGGCTCTCGGGACAGGGTGTAGAATATAAGTCCTTCCACTTTTTAAGAAAATGGAATGAAAGCTGACAAGAGATTTTTTCAGTGTGTAGGGCCACTGCTACATGTCTAGGGGGGCACAGCATTGTCTGCTATAAATTACATGGTTTTTCAGGAGACCCCTGTCAGAACACACAAGCTGACAATGCGACCCTTTTTTATTCCCTGGTGACAGAGCTCCTGGACCCAAACCCCAAATCTATGAGTGTTTTGCAAGGACTAGGATCTACATGCTAGCTACGAAGGAAGGAATGGATACATTCCTTCCATAGGTCCTGACTTTTTGTGGGTTGTGTTCCCGCTATTGCATAGGTCAGCAGATGGCACTGCTACATTTAGACTTACAGGTCGGTTTTTTTTTTCTTAACATGAAAATCTGTCTTTGGTTCTGTGAGGAATGCTGCATTGCTGTACTACCTTTCCAGTGCTCTTTGACTGCTGAAAGTCCAGTACTCCCCTGGCTCCTTACAGCTCCCTGACCACAAGCCACTGTTGGAAACTGGGTGATTGTGAGACAGGTGGGAAGTGGGGACTCTGCAGGCTGGATCTGGACAAGGGCAAGTAGAAAACTATTATGCTTAGATTATACCCAGTTTGTACAATACAGGTTGCTTTTTCAGAATTGCAACTTAATGAAGGTGTGCTGTAACAGTGGCAGTATCTTCAGCATTCCAGGAATGTGAGATGGTGCCTAGGAATGCCAGTGCTGGTTCAGTTCTCCCTAGGCCAACACCTGGTCTCTAGCAGTGGGAATAAGGAGAAGCTTAAGGAACAGTAAGTACATGTAATATGTCCCCTTAATAGTGCCCCAGCCATTGTCATCCCAGGGTTATCCTGAGTTAGATATGATTTCTCTGTTGTGCCCTTACCCGGTTTCTCCTAAAGCCCACCTTGCTGATAGAACCTACAACATCCTTTAACAAGGAGCTTCGCTGTCAAACAACCTGTTACATGATGAATACACATTTTTTTGTTTGTTTTGATCCTGTCTCCTGTTAGATCTATTTCATGGTATTGAGGATATTTAATGTTCGATGGAGTGACTGATCTCTCCTACCCTCTTCATGCCACTGACAGGTTTGTAGCCCCTTGTCATTCCCCATCAGTTGCTGAAGAAACCAGAACAAATGGAAGAGAGAGGGGTGAGAAACAAAGACAAGCTCAGACAGCAAGATAAGCAGCATGAAGCAGGGACCATGAGATGGTCTCAGCTCTCTTCAGCCATGCCTTTAGGCAGGTTCTGTCCTATCCTGACAATGATGTGGTGAACAGGGAGGCAGAACAGGCAAGGGAATGGGTCTGGGCAAGTGGAGTTCCTCGTTATAATCCATATGGAAGGATAAAACACCACTTTCCTGCAAGGGTTACCAGCCTAGCCTACAGCATGGCCCAGAGCCAGAGCTGCTCAGAACACGAGGAGATGCCTGAAGACATTGGCAGGCATTTTAAGGAGGTAAAGACTGAGAGCAAAGAAGAACAGGAATACCAGAGGAGAGACTTACGCACATTTAGGCTTAATTTGGATGGGAAGGTTAGAAGACCCTGGAGGGATACCTGCTCTGGCAATCCCCAAACTGGGGCCGGAATCCAAAAAAAGCATCTGCTTATCTAAGGCTGAGCTGGGAGCCATCAGAGTCCAAGGAAGTTGGTAAGTAGCTATCAGTGAGCATGGAGAGCCCTTGAGGAGCAGGAACACTGCAAAGCAGCAAAGACAGTACATTTGGAAGGAAGCCTCAGTCTCTCAATAAAATTTGTGTTCTTTCCACTTTGTGGTCAAGGAGTTGCTTTCACCCAGAGAGCAGGAAAAGCCAGCTGCTCTCCAAGAGCTAGTGCAGGTGGTTAGGGAGATTCAGGCGGCTGCAGACATAAAATACAGAGCTTTTCAACAAGCCTGTTGCAGCACTGTGATGTGATATGTGGGTTCACAGTACCCAGTCTGGCAGTAGTGTCCTTGTGGCTAAATCAAAATGGTAATTAAGCCCATCTCCCACCTGCTGTGGACACCCAAGGGATAAGACTACTAACTAACTGATCCTTTGTCTCCCAAGGGGGATTACTCTGGAAGAACGTATTCAAGGGCCTTTGCTGTGCGCTTCTGGCAAGGTGAGGGAAGCCTGGGTGCTGCTGTAAGCTTCATGGATGTCTGCTCAAAGGAAGTGGGCTGCAGTACCCCAGGGAGATGCTGTTGCACTCAGAAATCTACAAAGTGGAAGCAAGGATTTAGAAGAGAAGAGAGAGTCCTTCTAAAGAGAGTGAGAAAACACATCTCCAGATGTCAGTGGGGTGAATAGGAAGCATGGTTTGGTCCAACCCCAGGCAAAGGCAGCCTGCTGGGTATGTGGGAAGAGTCTCTCTCACAAGACTGGATTTAAACAGCTCTACTGTGTCACTGCCACGTGCCCAGGGAGACCCCACAGCCCCACAGAACAAATAGCCAGCACTGTCTTGAAGCTTCTATACCTCTCTTAGGAACATCAAACACCATGACAGGCATGAAGTGCCAACAGCAAAGGGACACCACTCAGCCCCTTGGATGAGGACAAAGTACTCTGCATACATAAGCACATCCAAAGCTTCCCTGATTTCTTTGAAGATCCCTGCTCACCCTCTTGCACCACCTTCCTGTTTTAATTTGCAGATTATAGGAGTAGGAAGGAATACAGGAGCCAAGGAATTTTGTCAGGCTGCACTGAAAGCAGCAGCAGCCGCTGTAGCAGCAGGCAGAGCCCAGTCAGAAATGAGCTCACCAAGCTGCTTGTCTTCTTTGTGCATTTTCATCCCTGGCAAAAGCCCTGCCAAGCCAGAGTGTTCTCTGAACAGGCCAGGCGAGAGCATCCAGTCCAAGGAGGAACCCACAGTCACTGCAGCCTCTCTTCATGTGCTCATTAGAACTGAGAGCCAAGGTTGAGCTGAGGAGTCAAGTCTGGTTTTAAGCACCCTGGGCAAATCTTAGAAAACACAAGGTGGTCATAAAACATGCACTATGTTTTCAGAAATGATTGCAGTTATGAATCAGGCTGGTGAAGGAAGGAAGGCGGAAGCCTTAATATTAAATGAAAGGCTGGAGAGAGAAGCACCGCGTAGCAGAAACAGTCTTAGGGTACCTGGAAGGCACCACTGCTTTTAATCCTTTTAGGAGATTTTTACATAAAACAAGATGTCACTTTGTTTTGTTTTGCTTTGTTTTCCCTTTAGATGCAATACTAGAATATGGATTTCACTCAGCCTGATATTTTGGGCAATCTCTTCTGGAAACTCTACAGGATTTGGAGACTGGATACTAATTTGGACCTCTGTGGTCACATACGAACTCAGAGCCGGTTTGGAAAGAGGTTTGGTTTGATTTGGTGCCAGCCACTGGGAAGCATAGAAGTTGGCAAATATAACCCATAAAAAACCACAAAGCCACCAGCTTAATACAGCTACAGATTTAAGCTCATCTTGGACCCTTAGATATTGAAAATAGTGTGTAAAACAACTCTAGTCTGGTTTTGACAGAAGATGGAGGGGATGAAGGAAATGTCAAAAACAAATTGGAACTGGAAGCCAGTCCTCTAGAAAGCAGATGAAAAGAGAATTTAGAAGACAAAAAGCTGAATATTTGAGTCTTATCACAGCACGAAGTGGCTGTGTCCGTGCCATGGAGATGGACACTGAGCTCCACGCCCTCCCATTTCTGATCTCTCACTCATCCAGAACAAGGGACTGTTTAGGGCACACAATGCTGATTCCCTCCTTGCCCATATACCTTCACAAACTGAGCTCCCCAGGGAACTGGGGGGACTCCTGGGTTCCATAGTTTAAATAATTCCAGTGTGAGAACACCAATCCTCAGGGAAGACCTATGCCCAGACAAGCTATGATGCCGTAAGCACAATGTGTGATCAAAAGATTACTAAAATAGTACTGCATGTGAGAAAGGCACTGGCAAGGCAACAGCCAGCTTTTGACAAAACCATGGATAAGCTGATGTTGACTAAAGTTTCCCAAGCCTCCACCCAAACTTCAAGCTTCAACTCAAAATGCTTATTCCAAGGCATCTGGTTATGGCATGTATTCCTCCTCACTGCTGTCTCCGTGCAGCTGTTGTGCATTTTCTGCTCTTCTACATCTCTCAGCTGGGCTTGAAACAACAACAATGTCATTAATATGAGGTCTTCTTATTCAGAAGGATTAGCATTTGTAGAAGAGCTCGGACCTGAAGGAACCTGAAGAGCATAAATGGGTCAAAGCTGAGGAAAAATACGACACCACCTTAGAGGTAAAGCCTAGGAGCAGAGGATGAGTTGAGAGCAGGGAGGGGGAACAATTTAGGGAGTCGATAAAAAAGGAGGGGCTTCAATGGTTGATGGGGAATGATAGCATACATCTTTGGTCAGTAGAAAAAGCAAGCATGTTAGTGAAAAAGAGTGAAGGAAAACCAGCATCAGGGTTTGGGATCTTTTTCCACTGAATTGTAAAATTCCTGTAAGTATGGCATTAACTGACATATGATACTAAACTCTCATTCCAGCCACTAGATGCCTTTATCATTCTTTTAGTTCTCTCTGGTAGTATACTGTCCCTTTAGCCATCCAACTGCCTCATCCCAGCATCTCTGTGCCACCACCTGCCCCAACCTCCAGCTGCCTTCAAGCAAATAGATCCATGTGGTTGCCCAGAGGCAAGAGGCAGAAAGGGAAGAGCAAGAGAAGAGAGATTATTTTGGTGTTTTTTCAAAGCAGGGCAAGTGCTTACTGTTAATATGCAGAATGCCTGTATATCTCAATTATACACCTCCCACAGGGGCCTATTACAGCTACCCTGGGCAGCCAACATGTGTCAGCAGAGCAAACATCGAAGGCTATCCCAATGTACTCCAAAAAAAAAAAAAAGCAGAGAAAGCAGGACATGAGCCTGTTGACAGCTGCTTCTTTTCCCCTGCCCCTTCCCCATATGTTTTTCAGGTCTAGCTGCCAGACCTATGCCTTAGCAATTTAACTTGTGCAAGAAATGGCCATCTCCATCTCCCCCTACATAGTGGAAACTGGGACATTAGCGTTGTGCCATCACAGCTTACACAAGTTCGTGTTACAATTCAATGTTGGGGTTTTTTTAAATGGCAGAAATTGGAAGGGAAGAAAAATGTTTTCCTAATACAAAAATGATTTTTGGAATACTGATTTCCTTAATACACATATTATTCCCACAGCCTGGGTACCTGAAACGCAAGAAAAAATGAAATACATCCATAAAAACAAATAAACCTTGCCCCCAACAGAGTTTTGTGCCCTGAAAGAGGAAAAAAAATCCACACGGTATAAAGGGTTCTATACTTTTTTTATTAAGTTCCACTAAAAAGTGCTCAGAAACAGCCACAGAGAAGAGCAACACAAACCTGGAGATGGATAAATTTGGCAAAGTGGATCCTAGAATTGATGACCCACTTCACTCTAACTCCTTTTAACTCCTACTGTCTTTCCCTGCCTATTGTTATCTCAGCCCATAGACCTTTGTGTGGTAGCACCAGGATATCCACTGAAGTTTCTGGTAGTTTCACACCTATGCAAAACTGAAGAGAGGGATATTGAATGAACGAATCATGCATGGGGAAAGGGGAAAAGCCAAATCTAGTAAATCCTTGACTGTATATTTACTATGAGCAGAGCTCTAGCTTCTGCTGGTTTTTTTGGCCAACACTGTTCTCGCACATCACTGCTGAGATGATGCCATTGGAGCACTGCTGAAACCTAAATGTAGAGCCACAGCTGACATCCCTCCAGTGGCCAGGGGGTTAATGTGAAAGAGTTGCTGTGGCAGAGAAGCCAGGCAATTTTGTGTCTCTTCTGCTTTCAACTTGATTTCCTGTGACTGAGCAGGGGACAAAAAACATTCAGAATTACTGCAAATAAGTGCAAAACATTTTAAAATCCCCAAAGAAGGTCCTAGATACAGAGCAGCCTGTTGACTTTATGTGGCCCAGAAATAGCTCCTGTCTTGGCAGACGTTTTCCTGACATATTATCCTCCGTATATTACTGCACCTTCTCTGAACTATCTTGCTCATCCTTTCACTGTTTGCTGTCATATCTTTCCATTATCTGAGAACATTGTATTGTTATCATTAGACTGATGCTTATCCACTCTTTGCCTTCCTTTTTTATCTTATGTAGCCCAACTGCATTTCCTACCATGCAGGAAAGTGTTTGTTAGCCTGAAGAAATTCTTCATGGCTATTATAATTTGCACTTTTAGGTGGCCAGTTCTGGTGGATGGAAAGTGTCTAGTTTTTCACTTGCCACACATGGAGTTCAGGTAGGAAAAAGAAGTAAGCTTCACTTTAAGGTAAAGCCTAGGGGTCAGATTTAGGCTGTTCTTCTGTGATGGTTTCATATCTTCTTCCTCTTGTAATTCCTAAATCAAAGCACTGAACTCTTTTGAAAATCTGATTTATTCAAAGTATCTGAGAGGCAGAAAAAAAAAGAGTTCTTAGTGTGACAGTCTCTTGAAGAGAGCAGGTGGTTTTACTCTGCCATATTGTGCAGAAGGAACCCTTCACCTCATCTGAAACAGGAATACAGCAAGCTACAATCAGACTTGGAACTGATTGCTTACTGAACACCACAAAAGAAGCCGTATCATTCACAGCTCCTGGAAGGATATGAAGGTGTCCCCAAAAGTGTATAACCATGAGATGCCATGTCCTGTTGCCCAGCTTGGTTGCCAACAAATTGGCTCATCACCAACACCTGTCTATAAGCACTAACAACCCCTGACGCGATGGATACAGCCACTAATGTCTTCAGCCTTGTCAGCCACGGGCAACTCAGCTTCAGAAAAGAGTTTCTAGCCTGAAGATGTTACAATAGTTTTTTGTGAGACAGCTGACAGTGCTTACGTTACCCCAAACCTCATTATTTCCTCCATCAATTTCCCCTTTCTTGTATAAATTAGAGTGAATTACAGTATTCATTCAGAATAATGTATAGCCACAAATGGCTTCACATCAGTCAGAAAGGATACGTTTATTCATGAACACCTGAGTGTTTATTTCAAGAGTATTAGTGGGGATAAATGAGCTTCAGAGAAACCAGTACTATTGAATAGCTGGAAGTATTCCTCCTAAAAGTGTACTTCAAGATTTTTTGAACAGTTCCTATTTATTACTCACACAATGGATTAGTTGACCACTTCCACATGCCTTGAGACATTTTTTGAATAAAGGAAATTCTTTCCCTTTAGCATGTTCCTTCTATCATCCCAGCAGTAGAAACAAGACTGTGCAACATGGATAACCACCTGTACAGCATGAGTAGTAAGTCAGAAAATAGGTCTTACTCATTGCAAGTCAGAGACATTCGTAGGTGCAGTGGCATTTGAATTTGGCTGCACTGACTATAGTTTGAACAGTCATGAAACTGCAAGTAATCAAAATTTTAATAAAACTCATAATCTTCTTGCAGATAGTCTGGCAAAGAGAAAACTGCTAAAGGAGCTAAATCATTTGCAGAAATCATTTTCATTGGATAATTTGATCAATTCCAGCATGATGGTATTCATGTGCAGAAGCTCTGAAAATCTTTTATGAATGGCCTGCTGAAAATGACTACAGCTTTCTTATTGCTATGGATCAGAGCTGCTTTTGATGTTCATAAATAGAGACAATATCTGTACAAAACACCTGTCCAAAGATATAATATGCTTGTGCAAACCACTGAGCTTTTTTAGTTTCATGAAAGCTCCTGGGTTTGCAGTGCTATGGCAATGTTTTACACAGGGTCTCCCTGTTTCAAGCATGCACTTAAAGTTTAGGTATGTTATGTGAGCATATCAATTTACTGCTATACTGAGTCAGATTCTGCCTGAAATCTGTAGAGTTACATGAGGTTACACACAGCAGAAACTCTTCTTCAAAATACTTAGCTAATAGTTTACAGGGTGACTCAATAATTTAAGAGGATTAGTAGCTGGAAATGAAGCCTTGCAGCTATGCATAGCTTATTTAGTTCCACTCCAAATTTACAATTATCTGATGGTTGTTTGGTGGCCTAGGTGAACTGAATTACCACCTCCAGACTCTTTTGTAGGAGACTGCTTTGTACTTATCACAGACATCACACCATCATCACAAATGGCTTGGCACTGTGGCAGCTGAAAAAATCCTTCAAGCACTGACAGCTCGAGCACTGATCTCTCTGTTCAGGCTACACATGCAAAAGGCATGTGTCAGACAATTCTGCAGTGGGCCCCCAATGTGAGGACCCTGATAGGGTCCCACAGGCCACCTCAAACACCCTTCAGTGTTGACAGATGGAAGTTATTGTCAATTTGGAAACAATTTAGGAAGCTGAATGGAAAAGGTCTTTATCCCATTTGAATTGCTGGGGCAATTGAGTCTCCCACTGCAGTATTTCCAACCTTCCTTGCAACCTTTGTTCTGTGCATTAGAATTATTAGAATGCCCCATTTCAGGGAGTGAATTTTATCAACATGCATTACTATCACCTTGACCTTTAGTACTCCTTCACTTGATTGGCTTATCATCACAGAGCTGCTTCCAGGTGGGATGGCAGGGATGGATGGAAAGAGCAGGCAGCTCATTATAGAATCACCTCTGACAAAGATCAGCAAGGCCTGAAGCAGGAGGGAAACATTTACTGCCCAGAACTTATATTGGAGCTGCCACCTAGACTGGGAGGATGTGGTGGGTCCTTGTGATGGATGAAGGGAGGATCAGGAAGAATGGAAGGAGAACTGATCCAATGTTTTTGTCTCAGGGAAATAAAAGTCTGCATTTTGGGAAACCAGCCAAGCTGGGGTTGAATACACGAGGAATGGTGTTGCCTTGCTTCTGGGCAGATCAGAGAGGTCATTCACTCTTCTCAGGGAACAGAATAAAAAACTTGGAAAAAATTGGTTTAACAATTGAAAATGGATCCTCAAGGGCATTGGTAGAGAGTATCCAAACCTGGCCTAGGCAGGGGACAACTTTGAGCAGTAAAACTCTTGATGGCCCCTGGAAAGATGGTCTGGGACAGCAAAGGACATGAAGTTAGTGAGTTAGTGAGTAAACAGAGGGCAGCAGCACTAAGGTCACAACAGCAGGGCAGATCAAATGAGCCCAGGGGCAGTGTAGATACCCCAACTGGGATTCTCTACTTTTATTTCTGCTACTGAAGAAACATTGAATCTTTTGATGTTCCTTTCTGATGAAGAAGAGGAAAAATAAAATAAAATTACTTATTTTGAGGCCTTTACACCCACTGACTCTAGCAAAGTTGTATTAAAAAGAAAAATTCAATAAAGTGAAAATAAAATCCATTAAAATTCCATTGGCTTTTACACATGGAGCTTATTTGCAGTAGGTGAGCAGTTAGAGCCAAAGACTATAATCCTACAGCCCACACAGCTCTGTTATGAGAGGACACTGGTCCAGCCCCAGCATCAGCTTGCTAAATAGCACCTGGTTTTAGGATAGAGATGCTCCCTTCTGGGAGATGACAGCCTTCTGCCAAGGCTGACTTCATGGGGCAGCCTCCTGTAAATGCTACCTGGAGAAACAGGTCCTTGTTATTTTTTGAATGCTGACTCTAAAGCCTCCTCAAAATACAGCTACTCAAATATCTCCCCCAGCATCCATGCTGTTTACTCTAGAGTGGTGATCACTGCTTGGGCCTCAGCTCAGGCAATCAGGGATCCTTCAGCCTTGATCCCTTCCTATATGCATCCTTCCAGTGCCTGCAAACACAGAATTGATCAATAAGGGTTTTTTTGGCAAAACACATTGACCTTCAATAACGTCAGGGAACAAGAGCTGATGCAATTTCAAGCTGCTAGGTTTTGTCCAGTTTGTTCCTGCAGACACTTGGCCAAGGCTGAAGTAATGTGCCCCATGCATAGTTCTAGTGGGGCTCACACCAGTGGGTACCAGTAAAAATGTGATCTCTTCTTCATCTCTCCCAGGTGCCAAGTTGTCCATGTTCGTGGACAGATGTGCACGTATTCATGTGCAGATTCAGAGGTTTGGGTCACCCTGACATAGGAGGAACATCATGATTTGTAGCTGACACATTTTGGACACTGGGGTGGTCACCTCATTGCTCCCTTCTCATTACCAGGTTTCTATCCATTTTGACCCAGCACAGCCTTCATCGGGTTTTCCTAGGATCTTTTTCTGCCCAAAGCTCCCAACCTGGCTGTAAATTGGACCTGGTCCTACCTTGCTGTCTTTTCATCACCCTAGGATGCCTCTGGGTCTTCTTTGCCTGCCTCCTTTTCTCATTCACTGCTCCCCAGAGGACAATAAGCACTTTAGAAACCACTTTAGGGATTCTCCACAAGGATAAAACAAGGAAACCCAGCTACAACAACCTAATCAGCAAACAGCTGAGCCAGGGATAAATTCACACGGAAAGTCTGTGTTTGTTTATTACTAATGGGTAACAGAGATGATAACCTTTTAATCCAAAACCATAATGAAATATGCATATTTGTTAATGTGCAACTATAAAATGCAAATCTTGCAAACGCAATGGAGAAGGGCAAAGAAAGTATTCAGTACTAATACTAATTTATTCTTTTGGCTTCAGACATTTATTCAAATTGAGTTGTGTATGTAATATAAAGTCAAATGAATATGTAATTGTAATGTATATGTATAAACATTTTCATCTCAAATATGCGAACTGTTTATCATAATAGGAAGTAATACATATTTTGCCAAATAAAAGGTTACCTATTAAAATATTTTTACACTCTTCCCACCCCAAGCTTTTGTGCTCTCAGTAAAAGCTCTATTTACATAAAGACAATTTCTGATTTTTCCTTTTGAGCCACATTACCAAAATTCTAAAGATTTAAAATATTAACAAAACAGAATCAGAAAGATTTTTACACAAAGTTTTTCTTTCTCACTCTGCTATTTTCCAAGCAACACAGAAATTGCTCTCCTAAATATCAATTTAAAACAATGGCTAAAAAGCTGAGCAATTTTCCCCTTGTATTTCCAACCCCCAAAGAAACAGCTTTCCCCTGTTTCTGTCAGAGTAACTACATATTCATCTACATATTCATGTAGTAGCAATTAAGCTTTGTTGCTAGTCCTGGTCATCACTGTTTTTGCGAATTATGCCTCTGGAAGCTTGGCAGCCTAAGACCTAGAACCAGCTTCACACACTGTATGTGAAAAGATCTGCATCAATTTGTGAATATCATGATTTGGGAAGAAACCAGGAAAATAAAGATTTGAGACAAATCCTCTTTCCCAAAACTCACCTGAAATCAAATCTCTTCCTACAATAGCAAATTTCAAGTAGTTTTCCTTCTCTTTTTGGTGGAACCATTCTGCTCATGATTTCTGGGCTATTGTGCCTTGTGCAATATTTCTTTCTGAAATCTAGCATGGCTTAATTGTTTGAAATTTGAATTAATTGACAGGAAGTCAACAGCAATATTTCCATTGACTTTACTGAGCAGTGGACCAGAGGAGTCAGGGCAGAGCACAAAGAGTTGTAATCACCCTCCACCCATTGCTTCTTCCATCCCTCCTGACTCTGCTATTCACCTTCCCACTGCTGCCATAATTGTATGCTGCTTCTATTCTGCCTGGTGCACTCAGCATTTTCTTCTCTTGTCTTCTAAACAAAATACTTCCCACTTCTTTGTGTTTTCTGTCTCTCCTGAGGACCAGTCACATACCAATAACCAGAGGAGAAGAAGAAATCCCATTGCTATTTATAGCCTCAAATTCTATGAATTCAGGAGTTTTGGACGAAGTGCTGATGGGTCACTAAAACTGAGTAATTCTCCATTCTCTTTTAATGTAAGGCTGTAGCAGAGTACCATGAAATCAATATGGGGAGTGCACGGATTTGCTCTTTCCCCACTGCCCTGAATTAGACTAATGCAGCCTCACAAGAACTTGCCCTCTAGGTCCAGTGGTTCATCCACCACTGGTCTGAAGGTCCAGCTCTCTGTCCTGCAAGGAGTCAACATCCCTCTTGTCAACGCAATTGATACCTGCAGGGTGGTTGAAAATTTCCTTGCTGAAAACTCTCCAGATTCCAAGAAGGCTCTGGTAGCAGCCCCCAGGGATTGCCAAATTCACCTGGAGTCAGAGCCACCACACATTCACATACTTGGAGAGCACCTACTAAACCTCTTTAGAAAAGGAAAATGGGTCCCTTTTCTCCCTAGCATTTATTTGCTCAAATAATTTATAAGGAAAGCAGCCAGAAAGCACCATACTTAACCTGTTTCTCCCCACTTGGACCATCCTAGCTGTGCAGACAGCTAGTATAGGGGAAGAGGTCTATTTGCTTTTGAAGAAGAAGGGGGAAGGGGCAAGGGAGAAAAGCCAGAAGGCCAAATGAGGAGCACTCCTCTTGAAGTCTCCCATCATTTAAGACTCATAAATCATGATGCAGATTAATGAGAAATTAATGCAGTGCAGAAATTACTGGGGGTGAGGAGCTGTCGGTCAGCAGCAGGAGTGACTGTGTGCGAGACAAAGCAGTGAAAATCTCCAAAAAGAGAGCGGGCTCAGCAGCCTGGACTGGTTCTTTAATGAGGAAAGACAGAGAGGTCAGCATGGGAACAAGATAGTGTACGGCTGCATCAGGGAGACAAGGGGCAATATTTAAAAATCCTGTCAAAAGGCTCTCTGGACTGATTTGTATTAGAGTCTTATTCATATCTTCTAATGAAAAATCCTCCTGCATCAAATCATAATATATAAGCCTTAAAAGAGAGAAGACCGTGTGTGTGTGCACAAGAACAGGGGGGAGGAAATCAAGGGAGTAGAGGTTAATTTCACTGTGTGCCTCCTCTGTTTGGAGAAAAAAAATAACACAGACAAGTAAAATAGCCTACTTTACTTCCTGTCTTTTCAATCCTCCAGTGACATTATTTTAAGCATTTAACTTTGTGATAGCAGTTAGGCTGGTCACATTTTCTCTCCATTTAGTGGCAGGTTTTGAGCGCATCATTTAGTACTGCAATGGAAGTGATGGAACATGGGTATGATAGATGAGTCATTTCCCCAGTGTTTCAGCTTTTGGGGCTAACAAGCATCTTACCATGTTGCTGGTTCAAGCACTCTGAGAGTCCCTGCAAAGCAGAGCATGCAAAGGTAGGGAGAGGGGAAAACTGACCTTCCTAAATGTTTCATATCTAAAGGAGATGAGTACTCCCATCTTCTAAGATAAATTTTCTCTCCTACTACATAAAAAGTGTTCTCACTATAAGTCCAAGCCAAGAAAGTGTAAATTGAGTCCCAATGTCCCAGCCCATCCATGCAGATTTGTAACAGCAGTGGCAGAAACTCGTGGGAGTTATTTTGGAAAATGTAGCTGTTCCACAGCAGGTAGGGAGTCTTTATGCAAATACTGCAGTATTACCTTCATTTATGGCTCCTGTTGATCCCACTGCCCGCAGGATGCCTGTAACCATAGCAATGGGCTCAGATCAGAGGGTTCTCTATTGTGCATAGACTAGACAGTGGCAGCTGATGGTACCAGCAGAAAGAAGTATCCAGACAGGGCCACTGTGGATGATGAGTGGATAATGGGAGAGCACACTCATAGCCCAGGCTATGAGCCAGGTAATCCATAACAACGGTGGTAAGTCAGGTAGACAGCAGTGCTCAGACACTATGAGGATGGGCATGAGAAAGGAACGGTAAGAGAATAGAGGATAAATAAGGATGAATGTTCAGCTGACTCAAATGTGAATACATCCAGACATCACTGTATACCATATCTAATACAACTGTATACCCCCAGTTTAACTTCTGATCAGTCCTTGCAGATTTTTCAGCTCTGGAAAAGGGCTGGAGGAAAGATGGGATGTGACTCCATCAGTTGAAGCATTTTGGGAGCACACTGAGGAGAACACAATCCATTGCATATGTAAGTTATATCCAGGCTGGAGATGGTGCTTTTAGGTGAGCGTTTGAGAATAAACCAGCTGTCAAAGCATGCAGGTCATAGGCACTTCCTAAAGCAATATGATTTGTGCTAATATCTCTTGAATACTCCGGCTCTAATATACTCGCAGTTTTCATTAAGGGGTGTGGGGACCCCAGAGGTAGAATGGACTTTCTTTGAGCCCAGGTGTAGCACAAGTCCCTAAGACACCAGGCAAGCTATACATTCATGTAGGTATCCCCTCTGACAGCTTCTTTGGTTTTTAAGAGATGTAGTCTTTCATATTGCACCATTGGGTGGGACACCTTTTTTTAAAAATCTGCTCACATGCACACATGCACAAAGGATAAAATACAAGTCAGGGAAAAGAAATCACAAAAAAGACTCTATTTATCAAAAAAAACAATGGCTCAGTAGTGGCGGTGAAATAGAGATATTGTTACTTAGTGATAATAAGGGAAAAAAGCCATTGTCAAAATGATAAGGCCATTTCTGTTGTCTCCCCAAGTGATAATATCTCTGCTACCACTAGTGCCTGAGTATTGTTAGGATATTTCATGGCAAGTGTTACACAGAATAAGTTATTCACTAAGCCCACAGCTAACTCCGGAGCCTCCAGCTTCAGCTCCCCCCATATTCTTGTTCACACAGCAGCCTCTTCAATACCTGTGCAGCAGTAGTTTCTATTCCCCATGGCTTTTCATCTACTTCTGTTTAAATATAAGACTGCTCCCACGTCAGTTGACAAGGTACCTTTCACTGATAAGCAGTATAACTTTGTCATCCAATAGGTCATCAGAAAGCCAGACTATCATGTCTTGAAGAGTGTAGGAAATACTGGTAAAAGTGTCAGTGAAATGAGTTGGGGCAAAGAAAGAAAAAATAATGGAAAAAAAGTAATAACATCATAACAGGAATACAGACATCAGCTGAAAATCTCTGGCAGATGCCCTGATATTCCTGTAGAGTCTAGAGATAAAATTTACCCATCTGCTCAGAAGCAGAGGTTGTCCTCTTGTAGGGACTTGACAAAAAGGCATCTTCGGTGGAACATTCATTCTCTCATTGCAGTGGGAGAAGAGCCAGCCCCATGACAGCTCCAGCCCCATGGCAGTTCCAGCCCCACAGTAGCTCCAGCCCCTTGGGGAGGGTTTGCCCAAGCAGGAGCTCAGTAGCAGAGGGAAAGTCAGTACTACCCCAGCAGCAGTAAACAGAAAGGAAGAGAAGAGAGGGAGATCTCATGCAGAGGACAAATATTCCCTTTTTGGTAAATATAATTTCCTTTTCTATACAGAGCATCAACATCACCACTAGCTGATGGAAACCACAGGGTCCCTGTTGCCTGCACCAGTGGTTCTGTACAGACTTTTTTCTCTTCCAGACTAGCAGGAACAAGAAATCATAGATGCATGGCCTATGTCCTGTAGGTTCAGCCCTATTTTCTAGCAGAAGGATGGCAGAACAGTGCAAAGAGGGTTTAAACCACCAAAAAGCAGCCTCTCTGGGCAGAGGCTGTGTGATGTCCAAGCCAGCCATGGGAAGCTCTACAGGTCTGGGAGTCGCTGCTCAGAAAATACTGCTTTCCAAGAGCTAGTGCAGGAGAAAGAGCAAGCAAACCTAGCCAGAAAAGAATATCCAGGCTAATAAATCTAAAAGCAGCCTCATCAAGTCTGGGGAACAAGAAGCATGCTTTTGTACTGGGTCACACATCCATGTCCACACAGATATGGGGTCAGAAACCTGTTTTCTCCTGGTGTTCTGGGAGCCAGCATGCTACCAGGGGCTGTGTCTTAGAAGTAATGGGACAGAGAAAATACAGTATTCCAAGCGAGAGACACACAGTTTCTTGTCTCGTGTGCCATTCCTAAAATCTGAGATGACATAGTGTCCTGAAGACTTCCTTCCAATTCTGGCAAAAGGTCTGAATTGTCCTGGCTGCTCAAGATGCATGGTAGTATGTCTAATTTTTAAGCACACATACAGTCAGCCAATAAGGAAAAGTCCAAATCTTGCAAGAGAAAACTGCTCACATTGTTGTCTTTTGGTGCTCAATATTTAGTAATTTATAAAAAAGGAAAAAAAAAAGCAGCAATTCAAACACAGAGCCATCTTCCTCACTTTTCTCTCCCTTGGTTGAAGGGTTTCTGGCACACTTTTATGAATCTCACTTTAGAAAGCCGTTGTTGAAGGTGGATCTTTGCCCTGTCCTCTGCAAAAACATGAGCAGCCCCAGGCAAGTAAAATGCAGATATTAGCTGGATTGCCAGCATGCAGCCAGCTCTGCGGTTGGGACATGGCAGTTCATCACCCACACAGCACACAGTGGCTTCAGAGTAAGGACTGTGCTTGCCTGCCTGGGCTGAGCCATGATAAATGTTTACAAATTATTTTCTCAAATGTCTTCACCCCCTTCTTTGGAGGCAGTTAGAGTGATGCTGCCAAAACCAAATGAATAAACAAAAAGATCAGCATCCCACAAGTTCCCCATGGAAGGTGATGTGAGAAGCTTCAGCTGCAAAGGCTGTGGAGGAAACAGATTGGGGAGGGTTTGGGTTTTTTTTTCTTTTTTTAAGAATAAATATTTGAGGCACACCATGGGAGTTGAGCAGCAGTGTGGTAAGTATGTCAAACACAGAGAATCCCTAGATTATCTGCTCTGAAGGTATTAGCTGGCTGTGAAAAACAGCCATCTTGAACCTGTGGAATTAGGAATGGTGCAAAAATATGGAAAAGTAATAAGTAAAGTGTGAAACAGCATCAGGAATAAAGCAATTCCTAACAAGCCGTCTGAATAAACAGGATGAGAAAAATCAGCACTGCTGCTGCTGCTGGCTCTCTGTCTCCCTTCTCCAGTCATTCTCTCTCCTGCTTTCCTACATCCTTACCTGCTTTTGAAATCAAGCTGGCAGGGTGCTATGCAGTTAATCAGGATGGGGGGCAGCTGCTCTCTTCAAACAATTTCTGAAATGCCTCACTAAAGTCATCCATCTCCTTTTTGTCTCCAGTTTGCATCTTCCTGAGGCCTTTAAAAACCAGGGCACAATGTGGAGCTTAACAGTTGGCAAATGCTGATTTTAAGTGAGCTTGTACATTTGCAGATTGATCCCAGAATGATCAAAGATAAATAATCTCCCCAACTCTCCTTTGTAAAAACTAATGGAAACTGGGGGAGAGAGGGAGGGAGACAGTGCAAAGCAAGGTTCTGGTTTCCAAAATTTTTTTGATCACTTCATTGCAATTACTGAAACAGTTTTTCCCACCCATCCCCCCCTTTCCTGGCACTCTCATTCCCCTCATCGCCAGTAGAAAGATTTAGATAATTAGTCCTACTCCATATAACCTGGTAATAACAGCCCCCCCTCATTTGGCTGTCTATGCCCCCCCTTGGGTGTACTCTATGGGAAAATGCACACTGGGGAATGAGTGTGGGTGACCTCTAGGAATGGAGAAGTTTCATTTGCCCTCCCTGAAAACCTCCCGTGCCAGCCCAGGCTTCCTTTCCTTCTCATGGTGCCATGGGCAGGAACTCTGCTACAGCTCAGACACTGATATGGCCCAGAGCTCTTCCTCTCACAGACTGGAAAGAGGAAAACTCCTGACCCAGCCTTTGCTCCCCATTTGTCATTCTCGTGCATCTCAGTGGATCTCAGAGCAGACATACCGTTTTCACAGAAAATTTGTGGTACTTATTTGGCACAATCCTTGGAAATTAAATAAAACTACAAAATTAATAATGCTATTAATGCTATCCCTGGGATGAATAAAATGTCTAGAAGGAATCTTTGGTTAGCTTTTTAGCCTGCAGCCCTTCCTGATATCTTTGGGTTACCTACCCTTCTCACACAGCACTATAATGAGTCTTATTTCCACATCAGCCATAAGGGGCACTGAAGTATATCTTCTGAAAGTCCATGCTACTCTCTTAGCTTTGCTAATTCATTAAGTAGAAGGCAGACAGAAATATTGCTCGGAGAACAACCACAAAAGATTACAAACCTGTGAATTTAAAATCTTTCCTCTCCAAACTTACAGTGATTTTTCAGTGTTTACAGGCTGTGCATACGCAGACAGATTCCACATCTATAGATTCCATGTTCCATACACTGAAAAACTTTATCTCTGCCTTTCACACAGGGAAGAAACTCATATGGAAACATGCAACCAGAGCACTTTTAATTGGCTGCAGGATTTGTTCTCCATGAACATCTGAGCTGACAACTGGACCAAACCCAGGCAACAGCACAGCATGCTCATTTTCCCTGTGGGCTGCTCCCAATGTCTGGAAACAAATTGCAGTGCCAGCATTTGCAGAGTTGGACCCAGGCCTGAGGTCCACACGTGAGCCACTATCACATTCAAATGTACTTGGTAAAATAAAGAATTCACAATGGTACCTCTCCCACCAAAGAAGAAGCAGAAGCAACTCAAAGTCTTTGATCCTGTAGTCTCTGATAGCTATTTAGACTTTACAAATATGCCTAGCACTTTATATGTCTCTGCTGTATCTGATAGACTTTATCCAAACTTCAGAAATCATCCCTGAATATTGATAGGAAGGTTTTAGTGGAAATATTCAGATAAAAACAAGCCAGCAGAAGTGAGGGAAAGAAGGGAAAGAAAATATTAGAAAGGGTCACGGCTGGATTTGCTGAACAAATGAGCTCTCTGGTGACTATGAGATCTCATCATACTCCTCTCAATTTTGTTGTAGGAAGCAGCATAAGACAATGAGTGACCTTCAAGTACAGTGTGGAAATATGCAGGCTGACTCTCAACAAGAAAACCCCCCTGAAAGTGTATAATCAGATTTCCCCACAGGAGATCTTTTTCTACACTGCTGTTTAATCTCTCCTACCATACAGCTGTGTACTTTTAAAATAGATCGATCATGAATGAAAAAAAAAAAGGATATTATGGTTTGTGTCTGTAACATCAAATCAGCTGGAGTGGAGGAGGAGATTGATCAGATGCAGACTCAGCTGGCCTATCAATTCTTTGAGCTGTGTGTCACAGGCAGTGGATGCAATGCAGGTATGGATATCCAGGCAGGAAATACATGCAGATACACCTGCTGAACATCAGCCAGCCCTCCCCATCCCTTCATATCTCATTAATGTTACTGCAACCGTACATCGAGGCCACAGGGACTAGAGACTGCTTGGGTACAAGGGATGAGGCAATCCCCATCCCAAAGTTTTTGCTATGAAAACTGACAGGGCAAATGGTGGTGGGAAGGTGAATATCAGCCCCAGTTTAGAGGAAGAATCTTCAACCTCAGACTGCAAAGATGGCTCATGAGAAACAGCTCAGCCAGTTCCCATTTATTTTCGATGGGATTTAACTGCTCAGTTTTAAAACGGTTTCAGACCTTCAAGGAGCAGGGGAATAATTTCCACTAAAGAGATATGCACAAGAACTGAGAGTTGAAGCTGAATTTACTCCAGACCCTTATCCACAAGGCCAAAATCACCTGAGAGAGGTCCTTTTCTCCAAGGTTAAGAATGACCAGCTCTTTAAGCAGTTATAACATCAGGTCCTAACTCTAACCCCTTCTCCCTCAGTATGTCTTTTACCTGCGTCCCTTAGAGTCTAACTTTCACCCTGACTTACCAGTGAGGAAGAGGAGTGCGATGGGAGGAGTGCATGGGCTGGGTCTCTCTAAAATCTGTTTTATCAACTTGCATCCACCCTGACGTAAAGACAATATGTCCCTGAACAATTAAAAATTAAAACCCAGGCTGGTCAGTGCAGGATCAGACACAGTATAACTTTACTCTTTACATTTTTCTTCTTGTCTCCCTGCAAACAGGTCCCTGGGCTTTTTGATTTATACTTTACCATCTGAAATGCATAAAAGATGTGGCACTTTTGCTCCTTCATGAATCTTCAGCAATTTTGTTCAAAATTTTACTGAAGGTGACATGACAAATTACTGCCTGAGTCAATTTGTGCTGGAGGAGGGCATCATTAAAAAAGCAGAAGACTAGGGACACAAAAAAAGAGTAAAGAGAGGGTGGGGGAAACAATGAGCTCTTGACCTCTTTGAATATGTCACACTCCAAAGGCAGCACTACTAGAATGAGACTGACAGACTAATTACCCACATGGCAGATTCGTTGATTCAGGGGAAAGGGAGAATTCAAATACTCATCTGACCCATTCAGCAGGACTGCTCTCTTTCTTGTTATCAATTTTGGAGAGAGCAGAGGAGCAGAAAGAGGTAGGGTAGTTCACAGCACCACTCAGAGTTAAACCTCTACAGCCTTCCCAAGTCTCCATCATTGTAACTGTCCCTGATCCCCTCCTCAAACTTCATGGACAGATAAGAGACCATTTGATTATGGCAGATACTCCACTGTTTGCACTGTGTAAAAAAGTCTTTTGTCTTTGGTGCAGCTCAGAACAGTCAAGTAGCAACAGGTAATTTAATATAAAGAGCAAAATAAACATATAACATGTTCATTTTATTTTCCCAATGAAAAGCACCACAGTAAGCAGTACTATTATGAGTCATATTGCTATATGTTACTTCTCCCACGTCTTTCAAAGGTGTTGGAAGGGGAACTTGTTTCTGTAGTGAATAGTGTCCCTGGCGTTTGCTTCTGTATCTTGTTTCAACACTTTCTGCAGACAGAAAACTTGTATCCCTGTTTCAGTCCAGGGGACATTTTTCTTAGTAAACAACGATTTTCACTGCAAATGCCAAGGTATCAGCTGGGATCAAATTCTGAAATACTTGTGAAAATATCTGATTTCACACATGGCTGCTAGCAATGTAAATATTAGCTAGGTTACGCACAGTCCTGGATAACACTGGATCTGGTATGTTTGGTCTCTATTGGTCCTACAGGAATTTTACCCTGTTTATTTTCTTTACTAGATCCACAGCCACTCTGAAGTGCCTGATGTCATGTTAATTTAGTGTTTCAATTTCTCACCTAGAACTAACTCATTTCAGGGGTGACTTTGTACTTTACCTTTCACTTCCTGAGAAAACCTGCCACAAATGGTACTTTCACACACAGATTACGTATTACAACAATTAGAAGATCCTGAGTATTATTTCTGTTTACACTTGGCTTACTGAGAAAAGAAAATGCAAAAGAACACATGAGTTTCAGCACAAGCAAAATCTAGTGATCTTCTAAAATTGCTGCACCAGGCTTAGCAGATGCACCCTGCCTAGATGCACCTGGAGTGCTGCTGAATTTACAATACACAGTATGTCTGGCTTAAAAAGTCTTCTATTTTAGGTACACTGACTGCAGGACACAGCTGCTGTGCTAGCAAACATAGCAAGTGTACCTTAATGGACACGGTCTGGTACGCACACAACCTGTGTCCAGGTAAAAGCCAGCTTGGTTCACAGCCAGACCTCCAAGCAACATGATGCTAAAATTCAGCATTTATCCAGCTGCTGATTCCATGGAGGCTCCCCATGGAAAGCCCTGCAAGGTGTGTTGTGTCCCAATCCCACCTGGAATTCACGTGATGTAGAGATATTCCCATTAAGACTTCCTTAGACCATTATGACACACTGTTAATTTTCAGAGGATTTTAATTGGAAAGGAATTCCTGAACTAGCAAGAGCCAGACCCCTGTTACCACAAGCACCAGGTCTTTCAGAACGACTTTGGTCTCACTATGTCTTCTGAAAAGGAGGTGGTGCCATAACATGGTGAATCTAATGACGAGAACATCTTAACTGCAATCCTAAATTTATCTGTAGGCTACTTGATACCCTTTTTCCTATTTGAAAGACATTTCTAGCACCTGTATTTTCCTTTGCTCAAGTCTGTTGATCCCCCATTCTGGTGTCCATTTCTCAAACCTCTTTTTTTTAAATTCTGCTAAACCCCTCCTGCAAGAAGAGAGCAGCCCAGCAAACAGAGTGAAATAGGAAGTCTGGGACCAACAGGGAGAGACTTTATCCTTCTTTCTTTCACAGCTGGAGAGAGATAGGCCATGGAGAGGGAGGGGTGAGCTTAGTAATAGCACAGAGAGGCTGCAACAGATTCTTCTGTTCCTCTGCCACATGCACACTCCAGGACTGAAGGCTGTCCTGCTTCCCAGGAGATAAGCATTTCTGCTGGCTGGAGGAGCGAGCCTTCCAGGAGCAACTGAGCAGGAATGGATGTCAGATCACACTGGTGCTCTCGTGGCCGCTGCTCTGAGTAGGACGTTTTGGATGCAGGGAAAATCGTGCCACTCAAGGCAGTGCACACAGCATGGGGAGTGCTGGGACAGCAGCTGAGTGAGGCACCAGCTCAATTAGTACCAATCTGAGCAAGAGCCATCTGTGCTACTGCAAATCATTGTCTCCAAAGGCCAAGTCCAGATGCATGTGTCCAAACAGCTGAAGGAAACAGCAGCAATTGTAGAACTATGCAGGGCAGCAGAACCAAGATAAAAAGCAGAAAGGAAAAACAGGGTCCTCTTGAAACCAGGTCTGAGATGAACTTCAGGATGACACTTGGGCTGGTGTCCCCCCTGCATCTAACAGCTGGTCTCCCCACACACCTTCATTTGATTGGGTTTTTTCCCTATCCAATTTCCACCTCCCTCCATTTCTAGATGTCTCACAGCTGAACATAACACATAGTTCATGGCCTCCCCCTCCAACATTCCAAACACCCCCTGCTCTCGAATTCCTTTTTTTCTGTGAACAGCATTTGGGGACACAGATTGACTGAAAGCTGTGATGCAGTGTAAGCAATACCATAAATAAACTTCAAATGACCCAACAGGAGCTTAGTACCCTCTGAAGGATCAGAAACACTTTTCTCACTTCTTCCTGCAGAAAAAAAGAAGCCACCTGTTCTTGCATGCCTGCAGCAACCACTGACTGATAGGGTTCTCTGCAACAACCTCCCCATTCCCTTGCTCCAAAGCTTCCGTTCTATCCACCTTTAAACCCTGAGACTTTTGCCATGTCCATATCTTCTCCATTAACCTGGTGATAGACAGTGTCTTCCTCAGCATCTTGTATGTGCATTCACTTCCTTTCTCTGCTGTGACACTGGAGGGGGGCTGTAGTCTGCCAGGGCTACTTTGTTTTAGTGGAAGCAATACTCTTATCTTCCAAACTGCTCCCACCTCGATTTATCAATTCTACACACACGCTGCTCTCTAATAACAGTAGTGCAAGTCCAGTAGTAGATTTTGTCATCTTCCAGGAGGCGGCTGATAAATTAGATTGGATGTTCAGTCCCATCGTGTAGCAGCTGACCTGTAGGACCATTGGTTCCAGCGACTTCACCCTGGTCACACAGGCACAGCCATCATTTAACCCCGAGACATTTTACACCTTCCTTATTATTATTGTGTAGCAATTCCTGAGCAGAGTAGGCTGTCATGTTAAAAGGGGAATAAAACCAGATGTTTGGCATTTTCTGGTAACCCTAAGCCTGGCTGAACTCAGGAGAGATGCACTTTCAATTGCCCAGTTTCACACATTCGGAAACTGAGCTTCGAGAAAGGACAACCCTTTCAATGCTTCTAACCTCGTCTTTGTCACTAAAATAAGAGCTATTTAACAAGTCATCCACACCTTTCATCTTTTCTTTCTCTCGTGTAAGGAGGCAAGAAGGACAAAGTGCCTGCGGGGAAACGGCTGTCCAGAAAGGCTCCTCTTTTTTAGGTTTACACCTGAAGCATCTAAAGGAAACTCAACAATGTGGCTGGGACCCATCAAGCCTGCCAGGAAAGAAAAGCAATTGGCAGAGACCACTGCACAGTCCAGATGAGCCCATATTCCTGGGCTCAAATTTATGCCCCTGCCGCAGAAGTTCAAGGCTATTGAGATCAGATGTTTTGATTGACCTCATTATATATAGAGGGACCATCTGCAAAAGCTCAGATCTGGCTCCAACCTCCTCCCAAGCCCAGGTTTGGGATTTTGATTTGAATTTCTGCCTAACTCATTCAAACTCTGCCAGGGCAGTATGAAAGCATGGTTCAAGATACCAAGAATCCTTTCTTGAATCCAAGCAGAGCTCAGCTCCAAATCTGAACTCCTGATTCTGGCCTGCCTTTCAGGTGTGCCCACCATCCCATGGTTCCCCTGCAAACTGCAGCCTCTCCTTTTCTATTTCACAGCTATCTGCCATATTAAGGCAGAACCTCTCTGAATGTCTATTAATAGAGTATATAAGCCTGAAAAACAGTGAGTAGTGATACATATATGGACTGTCTCTACATGCAAAGGTGGCAAGGGATTGCTTCCAAAGCAAATGTGGGAGATCGACGGATTCAGCACTCCCAGATTCCCTGTAGGTCTCACAGAGGCAAAACATTTCATAAAGAGAGAGCAGCCATGACAAGAGACCTTTTCTCTTCCCTTTATTTGTAAAAACAATTGCATCTTTGAGATCCCATTGACAGCCATTCTCCCCTAACAATCTGCTTGACTCAACACAGACCATGCTCTTGAGACTTGTTAGGGGAGGGGTGGGAAGACATCCCTACACTGTTCTCTTCTTTCCCCCTTCCTTTAATCAAAGAAAGAAAACAGGTAAAGAAAATTTTAAAAAAAGAGAGAGGAGGAGGAGGGGAACCAATAGCCTCCTCCTCCCTACTCCTTGGCTTTCTCCTCTATCTTCCCGGCTGTCAGTTGCTCTGACATTCCTTGCACGTCAGTGTTTTGCTTCAAAAGTTAGAAGAGAGGGAGAAAGAGAAACTGCATTGCACAGTCCCTGTTGATAAGGTTCAAAGCAGACAGAGATGCCTCAGAAGCACATGCGGTCTCTCCCTCTCCCTGTTACAAGAGAAAAAAGAAGAGCTGAATTCCATGGCAGACTTTGCTTTCTCCTGCTGCTGTTATCTTTCCTTGCACACGGGCTGGAGGTAGGGAGAAGATAGAAAATGTCCTGTTTACCTTGCAATTTCTCTCCACCTCCAACCCCCTTTGAAATGCCATCTCTAAGCTGCTTTTGCACTCCCAGTTTTTAATGGCTTTTGTAAAAAGAAAGAAAAAAATCTGGACATATTTATCTGCCAAGCTGTTGTTTCCCCCCCCAAAACACATACACCCTATTTTTTTAAAATTTCACAGAAGCTAGAATGAGCCCAGCTGAGACTACTCGAGGAAAACCCTGTCAAAAGTCTTCCTTGCTGTTAATATTTCCCCAGCCTTGTCATTATCTGACTTTCCCCTTCCTCTACCCCTTCATAAATCCCTCTCATTTTCCTACCCTGCTTAGCATTGGAGTAGTGAGGAAACATCACTAAGTTATCACCACATTACTCATCTGGGGAATCCAGCCAAGAGTGCTTTGGCCTAGCAAAATCGTCACAGCCATCTGTTTGTCTGTTGTGTTGGAGGAGAAACAAGTACACACATTTACTAAAAAGAAAGAAACCCGAGAGCCATGAAAGTCAGAAACCAGGCACCAGAACCAGCAGTCACAGAGAATATTAACATAGAGGTTCAGTCACTTTACTGAGATTTCAGATGAGCCTGGTGAGCTAAAAGCCCTCCCTTTATTGCCTTCAAAGGGGAATTAAAATAGCTAAGAGATTGGTGTGGGCAAGTCAGTAAAAGATAAAGAGCTCATCAGGCTGTCCTCTCACTTCCCATCTGTCTAATAGGAGCATCAATCTGCTCAAGGTGGAATGTCCCCTACAAGGGCACCTTAGGATGGGTCCAGCTGGCAAATGAGGTTAATTTATGCTTTCTGTTTGGAACTCAGGTGTTGGGTGGGTACCTTGAGGTCTACAGGTGAACAGTATCTGCTCCTGTCTCTGTTTGGATCCTACTTCTCACAGGTGAGGTACATAGATAATTTAGAGCTGGTCTTTGTAGCCATGACCAAGAAAAAGAGGAATAAGGCTTTGATTGTCTCATCCCACTGTGACTGCTGAGGGCAGAGCTTTAATCCCTCTTGGAGCTGGTCATCAGAGGAGCACTTCTAAGTTTGCATCTTGCATGTATTCTTGCATGCCTTGCAGCTGGATTTCTTCTGCACCCTTCAGCTGAAAAGGTATCTGGAGGTAAGTGCTGGTGCCTGAGTAAGGACTGGGCATGAGGGGACAAAAGGGATTTACCTCTGTAGTAAATATGAGTATGTTTATCTTCCTCTACTGTTGTTGCATCAATTTCCTGAGATGAGTTAACAACTCAGCAGTGGCATTTGAGGAGCACATGAAATGGTTATGTCAAAACATGAATGATAAGAAAGGCCCTTCATGTTATCAGTGTTTACTATGGAAAGCTGACATGAGAGAAAAAAACCCCTGACTCATCTCAGGCTGTTGACTACATCCAGATCATCACTAAGTTAACAATTTATACCAGACATTACTTTCCTATGTAGTGAGGAGTTTATGCTATAGGTGGAGAATATTTCCATGCACAGCCTTGCAGTTACTCCAGGAGGGCACTGGAAGCTGCAGGCTGCTTTTTGCCTGTTGCATGGACAGTGAGCAGGGAGAGAGGATTTTTTGACTGAAAGCAATAAAATAGTCCTTCTTACTGGTAGTTAGATTTGGTACACTGAAAAGCTCGTCTCCTTTCCTGGGTATTTCCCTGTCAAAAGAGAAGAAATGTTGAAAAGTGAAGACTCAGTCTAGGTTCTGCTTGGCCTGAATGTCCAAAGAGAGAAGAGCTCTACTAATTTAAAGGATAAGGGGTGTTGTTACTGTTGAGCTCTCTCCAAGTTCCTGGATTTCATCCATGTGATGAAGAGTATCACATGTGCTGGATGACATTTAAAGCTTCCCTATCCCAAGCTGTTCTAGAGATGCTGCTGAGGGATGACTGTCCATCAAAAGTGTCTTCATATTGATTCATAGAAATCCTTGCAGCAGAAAGCTCTGGCTCCTCTTCCCAACTGACCAACTGATGCTTCATGAAGCTAACTGGGTCCTATCCATAACTATATCTTTGTTTGATTTGGTAGGGAAGATTCATCTGGCATCTCAACCATGAATTCCCAGTCTGAGGGTCAATATCCATGGCTGAGGCCTTTAAAAATTGCTCAGGAGTGTGCCAGAAGAGTTGGGTGATCTGGGGTCTCTTTGTCCCCCTTACCCTTTGAACAGTCCTTGCTGTAGATGAATGTTTCCCTGTGCCTTGTTCAGTCTCTGTGTCAGAAAGCATCCCATCTTCTTCATCATCCTGTCTTCCTCACTGCATGCAGCACACCACATTTCCCTGTTCACAAACACACATGGTGCTGAAGAATTTCCCTGTGAATTACAGCCATCAAGAAATAGACCATGTAAGATATTTGCCCATGAAGGAAAGATGGTCACGGTGGAGAAAAAAAAGACTGGTCTGTGCTGGGGATGGTTCTCTGTAGCCTGTGGTGACAATTCTGCATTGCAGCAAGGGCATTTCACAGCCGGTGGAGCAATACTCAAAAGCAGCAGGATACCTGCCTGGAATGTGAATCTGAAACAATTTTGTATTTACCTCCACCACTTCCCTTTTAATTCATAGGCACAAGAGTGCAGATGCAAACTTCAGAGTGGTAATGGAGCAGTTTGGGAATACCTATATAAGTTGCAATTCAGGATCTAGTTCCCCAAGTGCCCATTTCAGACCCTGTTGCTGTAAAAGAAGCATTTGGGGCAGAAAACAACTTACTGTAGAATAATAAAAGTGCGAGACTTGGACTTTATCATCTGTTCTGAAGAATGTGAGTTCACTTATCAAACAGAGAAATAGCAATAAACTTCCCAGTAGGTAAAAGCAAACCCATGCTGGTTACCACTGTATATTCACAGCTAGCCTTACCTAGTCTATCTTGCCTGTGGGCATAAAATCAGCCTGTTCTGCAAGTCACTGGCTCTTGATGCCAAAAACTAAAGTTCCAACCCATCACATCTGAAGCAGACATTTTGAAGTTAAACATCTAGTCTGTTTTCAATTTTTCCTTCAAATACCAGAAGTGATTGCACCACATTATGGACTAATCGCCTGTCAAATTTAATTTCTTAAGCTGAGGCTGCTTTAGAGCCAAGTGAATGAAAAGAAAAAAATACCCTGTCCAAATCCACTAAATTATTATTTTTATGCTTGTATAGTTACCTAGAAATTGGAGCTTTTCCCTAACCTTTTGGTTTAACTGTATGGCAAATACACTACTGTCAGACTAGGGCATTATATGCAAAATTTGATCTTCCAATAACTCTTCGTATTTAAACTGTAATGAACTGAATTTCATTAAAATGGCACTAGGTCCAGCAAGGAGCAAAGTCCTTTTTTGTACTTATTACTGAAGATCAAACACAGACCTTCATCTTCTCCTGCAGGAAGTGTCTGTAATATCTGTTGGAACAAGGCTTCCCACTTTATGTATATTGTGGCCCACCTGAAGGTCTCAGAGACCTACAGCTTTATTGATAGTTTTCAAGCCTGGGAAGGGGCCTCACTGATTTGTCTGTGTGCTGTCCATCATAGGATGATGTACATCACTGACTTAAAGAAAACCAGGGCCTCTGTGTAGATTTTGCTGCAAACCTTAAACCAATCTCAAACCCAGGCTCTCATCCTCCACCATTTTGGAGAGCAGACCTCAAATTTTGACAGGAGGTTCTTGGAAGGGTATGATGCAAATTCGCACACATTCAGAAAAATCTCAGAGAAGTCTCAGTGTACAAAACTTTGGTGGGAATATCTTGTAACTCAGATGCTGAAACAGCTAAAATTTGGGTTTGAGCATCACTTAGTCCCAGGGCCCTTAGACTGTAAAAGGGAGGACAAGGATGGTGGGAAAGGAAAGCAGAGTCCTTGAGGAGCTGGCTGGCAGAAGAGGAACCTAAAGCTGTCTAAGGAAATTTTGATTGAAACAGGAGAGATATAACAGCAGAGGCTTCCAGTAAAGATAATACCTACTGTAAAGAAGCCCCTACTGCTGTCAATAACTAGGATATATTTGGGACAGGGAATCTGTGCAGGGAATCTAAGAATCTAAACTTTACAACTCTCCCAATTAAGACAGGTCATATCAATGCACCTTTTTTTTTTTTTTTTTTTTAAACACTGAGAAAACACAATACAAAGCTAGAAAATTGTGTTGAAACATCACTATCTAAAAGAAAGTTACTTTGGACAAATGCCAAAAATAGAGGCAAACAAAACTTAAGATTGTCTGTGAACTAGTAGAAAATATTTGAAGTAACTATAATCATTCTTGATGTATTATCAGAGACCAAGTCCAGCTCTTATCTGCTAGTGTTTTTCATCTGCAGTTCCCAACATGCTTTATAGCCTCCCTCTGCCTCCTTTCTTATAGGAAAGCAGAAGAGAAATTCGTTATGGCTGAGTGCCTCAGGTCACACAGCCAGCCAGTGACTGGCAGAGATACCAAGTCTCCTACCTCCCAGAAGCAGTCTAATTTATTGATTTTCCTCATGTGGGTGTAGACTGTTGCTAATGAGAAGAAAGAACAGTGAACAAAAATGATTTCCAGCTCCCACCACCTGCCAAAAATGTCCATCCAATCTCGTCAATGGCTGATCTTCCCCAAAGTCTCTCTCATTTCCACCTTTCCTACACTGGTTGGCTCAATCCTCTCTCATCACCAGTGATTTCACTGCACTACACAGTGCTGAGGATCATATCAACTCTTTCTGCAGCCAGAGGTGGAAATATTTACTGGGAAACAGGGTGGGTGTTTCTGAAATGATAAGAAAACTTGTGAAATGTGTAGTTATTTGTAGAAACTGTCATCAGTAAACAAGTTACCAGCCAACGGCCCAATTTCTAGCTAAGCCATGTTGACATGGCCTGAAAGAAAGGCTTGAGGAAATTTTACCAAGCTTTCCAAACTTTTTGAGAGATAACACAGTGGTTTTACAGCGTATACATAAACCCATGCACAATGAGATAAAAGAAAAGTTTCGTTCTCATGTTTGCAGAGCAAATGGCCAGGAATTCTGCTGAAGTCTACACTGAACCCACACTTTTTGTGGGTTCATGTTGCTTTTGTGTGTGGCTCATCAGCATAAGGAAGCTGAAGGAGGGGAGGATTACCCCTCCTCCAATAATCTGAAAACTCCTTTCTCAGAGTCTGCAAAGAGGCTTTTAAAGGGGCTGGAGTGGGTTTAGCATTGTCCACAGTAAAGTGAAGAACAGTGTCCATTTGGTAAGGTCTCTTGCCTTTGTGGGAGTCCATATATTTTTCATGTGAAGGAACTGGTAATGTTTCTTATGGCTTTGATTATCTTAGTGTGGCAGGATTTGAGATGGAAGACTAGCAATAGTAAGGACAGTGGGTGATGGTGAAACGCAATGTATCCACAAAAAAATTTGACCATTCTCCTTCCCTACTCTCCCCCTTTTCTATTTCAATAAACACAAGCACTGATGTCAGTAGAGCTGACTTCAAAAAGGCACCAATCACAGCAAGCATGAAGGTCTGGTGCTAGTCTAGAAATAAGACAAATAAATAGTCTTGGGAGAATTCTTGCTTGCAACCTCTCCAACCACAGCCCCTTGCCTTTCTAGGGAATTGGTGCTCCTCTTACAGATTGGTTACACCACTGAATGTGTTCTCTCCCTCTGTTGCAAACCCATCCCAGTCTCTGTGGCTCTGTAGTGCTCTCCATGAGCCTGATCTCCAGGTCAGACCCCAGACACCTCCTGAATTCACATCCAGAGCCAGCCTGATGCTTCCCTCATCCCTGAACCACACTCTTCTTAGTAAAGAAACCTGGGCCACAGGCTGTGCAGGAGCCACAGTTTCTTGTGGTAGATCTCCAAGACGGACAGTCAGGGATGTAGGTCTCACTGCAAGAGGTACCTGTCCCTCCTGATGTGGACACAATCAGTGCTTGTTCTCTCTTGGCTGGGTGCCCCTGCAGGCTTAGAGCCAGACAGTGGGAAACAAGAGATAATGGGAGCAAGGCTGGAATTTGTGCTGGCTGAATCCAGCCCATTTAATGTGTCCACAGAAACTCTATTTTTTCAAAAGAGATGCAGAAAACAAGGGATGATTCTCCATTGTTCTGCATGTTACTGGCAATAGAAATGGAAAATATTCTAGGCTGAGCCAAAAGCTGTTCAACATTTCTGGGAATAGGGAGATGTAAAAGTTGTCTGCCAGCTGCCTTATCCCTTCTTCCTGCTATTTAGTCAAAGGATGGAGTTTATTGTGCAGCCAACAACTGGATGCCTCACCTGCACCTCCTGCTCCCAGCCATGCACTGCAGTCCTTTCCTCTGCACAACACCAACCATCCCATGAGCTGCCTTGGGAATTAAGCAAGCAAAGAACTATTCCCTTTTTCTGTAGGGTTGCTCCTATTGCACCATGCTTGAAAGTATCCCCCTATAAATCCAAAGGCTGTAGGGAGGCCTCTGATTTGTGTGTGTGTGAGATAAGATATGGTCAGCACAGAGGCACAGCTCATCCTGCTTCACTCTTAAGAGTCCCCACAAGTCCTCTGAGAGGTCCATCCTACTGAAGTAGCTGAGGTTGGAAGGCAGAAAATAGAACAACCTTTAAGCCAGTGGCTTAAAAGGGTTCAAGGTCCCAAGTATAGAATCATGAAAGTTAGAAAAGACTTCCAGGATTATCGTGTCCAGCCTTTGACCAAGTATTCATATAATGGAAATACCTGCAATCAGACAGCATTAGAGAGGAATTGCTCTAGAGAAGTCTAAACTTTGAGGATGGATCGGTGGCAATGGTCCCATATTTAACAAGAATAAATCCTCTGAACCCACTTATTCATCTCTGCAGGAAAACTGGCTCTCAAAAGGCTTGTGTAAAAAGAAAGAGAGGGTGGGGACAGTCTTTATATGAACCTAGGCATCCTGCTTCAGAGTAACAGAAACACACTTTGGATTCACAGCCTGGTTTGCTTGCATCTTCATTTAAGAGGAGAGAGCCCCAAGGAAGCATCTTTATTTAGAGGGCTCCAGAGAGACATTTTGTATTGAGCAGAGAGGAGCAATAGGCCAGGAACCAGGGAACCAACCTCCCTGCTAATGTTAGCACTGTAGTTAGGTGTGGCTGGGTCTTGTGTGGGAAGGAAGGCTCCTGGGCCACTTGAGAAGGGATTGGGAAAAGTTGCCACAAATACATTGCAAATGAATAATCTCCTGCCAGATCATGGATGACAGATGGGGGTGGGGAGACTCAGGCATTTAAGCTGATACTTAATAGGTCTTCCCCACTTCTGATTTCTATGATGTGCTGTACACAAAGCAACAAGCAGCAGCTAAATCGATGCACAGCCAGAGCCAAGCAGAGAGGTTTTAATCAATCTGAGAAGCCGTTTATTATGAGGATTCAACAAAGCAACAGAGACTATCATTACTACACGTGAAACAGGAACATGGAAAGCAAAAAGGAAGCATTGAGCTCCTAATTTGTGGGGAGTGAAAACTGTACCTATTGGCTCTGTCTTGGACTTAATAGTGGCATAGCAAGGGTGAATAACTTGGGCAGGGGTATGGAGAAAGGGGAGGATTAAGTCCCAGCAGCTGATCAATGCTGGGCTTAGAACAGGAATAGCTTTTGACTACCTATACTTGGGAAGAAGAGGAGAGCTTAGCCCATAAGGTAAATGATGTTTTCCACTGACACAACCGTGCAGAACATCAAGGAGCTGTGAACAGATTGGCTGGCTTGTGACTGAAGGGACAGTCTGTATGATGAGACAGTCTTTGGGATATTGAAAAAACAGTAAATAAATATCCCCCACATCCATCTCGTGCAAGTGAGAACTGGCCATTCCTCTTTCCTTCTGCGGGGTTTTAAGAGAATGAAGGTTCAAGATGCCTGTATTTGGGAGAAAACAATTGCTGCACACAATGCAGAAATGGGTGCCATGCTCTCTGAATGCTCTTGCTTGTGGAGGAAAGCCATCTTTGACTCCAGAAGGGGGATCCTGTCTTTGTTTTTTGGTTCACACTAGGTCTAAGCACTTCCAACAGACTTAAAGTTAAAATTGGATCTAGCTTCAGAGTTTGTGTAGTAACTGAAGTAGCCCTGACGTTTAACAGCAAGCAACTGTAGTTCAAAAATGATGGCCTCATAAAGTATATTGGTGCATCTCAATATGATTACCAAGTAGATGGTAATTAAACTTCAGCAATTCCAGGAACACAATAATTACCATTACACAGTATTTGCAGGGGTTGTAGAGGTAACGGAAGGAACTACATAATCTAATAGACCTTTGTGAGACCTTTTCTGTCTTCATATTCTTTGATGATCTGGATGTAAAACTGAGCAGAACCATCCCTTCAAGCAATAAGGAAAAATGCACATTGTAACAAATATTTGTAACTGCCCAGAAAAAGATGGCAAGAAAGTGCAGACTTAGCTCAACTTTCTATCCCACCAGGAGATACCCATGGTTTCTGCACCCTCCCTGCTGCTTTTCAGCCATGTCTTCATTTTCGTCAGCACATATGCATTTTGTATCTCCATTTTCATCCCAAAACTTTTTGTGCCATAGCTGAGAGAAATAAACAGGCAGAACGAGCACCCAAGAACTGCAGAAAGGAGAAAGCCCAAACAAAACATTCATTAATATCTCTTTATGTATCTTTTCCCCCTTCCCTCCACATCAGAGGAGATGATGGGGGGTGGCAAGGGGGAGGGAGGATCCCAGCAGAACAGCCTAACTATAAAAATATGAGTGCAGTTGCTAAAAGCCCAATCTATTTTCAAATGATGTGCTCTAATGGAATGTTGCTGTACATCTTTTGATGAGACAGGAGTCTATTTAAAAAGACAGGCGCTTTCGAATGTGCTTTTAAACCCCGTCTGTCAATTAGAACAACATCAAGGGTTCAGTGGCTGGGAAAAAAGATGACAGTAATGAAAAGCTGGGAGGGCAGCAGAAGAAAGATAAAGACAAAAAAAGGTGGAAAAAAAAAAGGAAGACAGGACATAAAGAAAGCACTGTTGCAAGGGGGGGAAAAAAGAAATAAAAGGGAAGTGAAAGTAGGTCAGAATAAAGATTTATAAAGAATAGATAAGAATAAAGATTCATGAAATAAGATTGTACCCTTTTACCCCCCAAATTATATATTAATTCATAGCCAAGAAGGATGCTGAGTGCAGAAGAAGCAGAAAATTCAATGGCTCTTAAGATCCAATTCCCTCCATTACTCAGCATCTGTAAGCAAGGGAGAAGAAAATGGTGATCAGCCTTTCCCTGGATGGATCCCATGCTGGGAGATCTTCCTGCACATTTGCCACAGACATGCACAAAAGTAAGAAGATAATTTAATCTTTGAAATTTATAATTGGTATTAATTATAATGGATTAGATTAATATATTAGGATGGAGAAAGAGAGAAATAAGTCAATGGGCCACAAAGTGAGCATGGGAGGAAAAAAAAACCACTGGCCTGGGTCCTTCCCAAGGGAATGGTAGCTCACCTGTGCACAGGAGGTGTCAAGCAATGTGAAACTGGAAGTGGGCACTGTATTAGAGGTGGGTACAGTGTAGAGACTAGGGCCATGACACCTCTGGATGTAAGGGTGCCACTCTTGCCAAGCTAAGGATGCTTTTTTAATCAGTTTGTCATGCAACTTCATTCACCAAAAACAAAAAACCAAAACATCGAAACCCCCAAAAATCTCATCATTTAGCACTATTTTGCCCCTCCTTCTTGGTTCACTTTCAATTCAACACACTGACCCCTGCCACTTGAACTAATGACAGAGATTGATAGCAGTTATACCTGCTGTAGTCTGCCTGGGTAAGAGCTGTGGGCAGATGGCACACACACACTGCCTTTAACCCCAGCTCCTGGCAGCTGTCCCTAGCACACCCTCCCTTGTGCTCAATCACCACATCATGATACAACAGACTTGCCCAGACTCTTCCAGGGCCCTGGCCAGCCTTCATGGCTCAATCCTCTTCCATGAGCCAGGTGCCTTTGAGCTGAGATGTCCTCACACTGACTGGTGAGTCCATGCATTGTCCTCCCCCAGCTGTGTGCAGTAGCAAACCCAAAAGCACCATAGTAAAAAATCGTATGTGGTTTTGGTTTGGTCTCCCAAGGCCAGTGCCCAAGCTCATCCTTATGCAAGACTCAGAGATGAAAATGCTCCCAGTGTTTCCGTGCCTCAGTTCCCTTTGCAGACAACCTTGCCATGCAGAATCTCATGATGCTTATCTCTAGCAGTGGAATCCATATCCATAGCACGCAGTAGGTACCTGAGGCAACTGTTTTCTGCAGGAGCAGAGGTTTTGGCAGAACAAGTTGTGTTTCACACCTTTTGCACTGTAAAGAACAGATGCACTTGCCAAGAAACTGTCCTGAGCTCTCACTCATATGGTTGGGATTTAGAGACTTTTGTTTAGTTGGTTTCTATGACTACACATTGTTTATGGCCTCTGTTGCAGTGAGCCTTAAAAAGTCACAACATTTAACATATCCAGCTCCTCAAGAAACTAAATAAATCCTCTTCATCGGTCCCCTTAGTTGCTGGCAGAGCTGTTCATAAAAGCCAGGGCACTATTTCTCCAAGTTTAATTGCAGGCACTAACTTAGGTTACAGCAGACTGTGATTGCAGCACAGGAGGCCATGGGCAGGGTTAATACTACAGCTGGATGCCTTGCAGGAGCCCACAGGCATCCCCGTCTGTGCTGGCACTTGCTGTGCTGGGCATTGTACAAAGGTACAACAAAAGGGTAGAGATAAGTTAAACCAGCGTGACGAGGAATCCTCTCTCCAGATTAGACCCAAGTGGATATACACATCTTAATGAGCAAAGCTGGAGGTCTTCAGTGTCTTTTCTCACATAATGTTTGAAGAAGGAGAAATGCAATCTCTGCCTCATGTGCTTTCCCTCCGTGGCAGTGTAATTAGGCAGTGTAATCTGCAGGGAGAGAGGTAAGAAATGTAGTAAGCTAACTTGAAATACTATTTTTGCATCATCTGGTGATGCATAGTAGGTTGTTGATTTTGCTGGTAGCTTTCTTATGTATCTTCATCCTATTTCTGGACAAAAGTATACTTGTTCAGCTAAGAAAACACTTTACAAGTATCAGCCATGCAAAGATGTTAACGGGTGATAAATATAGGGACTGAGGTTTTCCAAGTCAGACAAGGGAATCAAGAGCCCCTAAGGCTCTTTCATGTAGCTCCCTCAGGCATTACTCCATATATATAACAAAAATACTACAGGGAAACAATTAATGGCAGAGCTGGCTGCTGCAGGAAGTTCATGGTCACAAAAATATGAACCTCTTACCAGACCTTGGCACCCACAGGCATTATTTTCAGTTCACTGAAGGCTGCCTTGTCAGCCCTTATTTTCCAAGGTGGATGTTGCGTATTGGGAAAAATGAGCTCCTTGCACAGAAGCCCGTCTTATATGTGCTGTCTCTGCAGGAGAAGGGCCAGTGTCTCCATCCCTTAAGGACGAGGCTCTTCCTCTTTCTGCAAGGAGGGGCACAGGATACCACCAGTGCTAGGAATGCAGGGGGAGTTTAATGTGGGGCACAGGATCACACCAAAGCTCCCATTTGTGCTCAGCTCAGGTGGCATGGGAACTCAGCTCATGGGAACCGTGTCTGGAGGGATGATGCTTTGGGTTGAGGCATTAGGGTGGGCTGGGGTCCCTGTCTGCCAGAGCTTGCCAGCCCCACTTTCCTTCTCACAGAGACACTCAAACTCCCCATGCCTTCACACCCTCCCTGCACAGCTGAGATAATGAGAGTGTGAGGTGCTTGGATACTGTGGAAAAGAAGTCTGTGTAAGCACCTCCACTGAGCAGGTATGTTTAAGCAGTCACCACTCAGATCTTCAGTCATCATTACCCAGAGAAACCAGCTGTTCTTCTGCTATTTATGATCTCCCCCTTAAATCTACCCTCCCTATGACTCAACCCACAGGCTTTAAAGTGTGCAGTGTATTGACATTTATATAGTACATTTCATACACTTCCTCTCAAAGCTTTTTACAAAGCCATGAATTACATACCTGTCACCCACTGAATTCATTCATCCAAAAAAGAAGCAGTCATTACACACTCAGCAATAAGCCTCATAACAGTACCCGCCATTGAGTTTGTATATGTGTGCACCAAAGAGATAAAGTTACTTTAATGCCATCTCTGCTATTAATGCAATGGAGAGAAAGGGAGGGGAAGGACAAGGAGAGGGGGAGTAAATGATGAGTGGGAGGGTCTGGGTCTATATCTCCATACCTAGATGTAGAGATGCAGCATATATTAACTGCTTAAGAGGCTGCAGCTGCAGGAAGGTAATTACACGAGTGGCAAGGTGCCTCCATCCCAGTCTATGGGGGAGATATCAAAACAATAGAATACTTTGCATTTGTTTTGCTCCTTTCATTCTGGGATGCCAAAGTGCTTTTTAGACATTAATTTTTTCTTGCTAATGGGAAAAAAATAAAAGAAACCAAAAAACAACCCAAAAACTAGAAGGACAACACCATCACAACTTCAGAGTAGTTCTCATTGTGGAGATGGAGGCACTGAGAGGTTTGCAAACTTTCTTCAGGCTGCAAAAAGAATTAGTGGCAGAAATAAATCCTGCCATCTTGATTCCCAGCAAACTGGTCTGCCTCACAGACTAATCTCCTTTTCATCTACTCATATCAACCCCGCTTCTTTTTAATCAGTATTCCAGCGGGATGGTTTTCACTGCTGAGGAAAGGTTGCCTTAACTTTTGTCTCAGTGAGCCAAGCATATGCACAGCTTCTAATTAATATCTCTGAACTTGATTGCAGGCAGGAAAAAAACCCAAACTTTCTCCATATTCCAGTGATTTTAGGATGTATTTTCCACCAAGACCATCTGTGTTGAGAGGGACTGGCAGGGGCCAGTTCAAAGCCAAAAAGACTGAACTCAGTCTGCTGCATGCTCCACAAGTCCTGAATTTTCCCCGAAAAGAGTAAATCCTGTGGTGTGCTACTATTGAGCTAAATTCTACCCAAACATTAACCCTAATTCCTCCTCCCCATACTGTGCTGTAATGACATCATTGGTTGCAGAATTCAACACATTCAGGTTTTGATAGTCAAACGCCTTTTCCAAGCCTCAGTGGAAAAGGGCTACCCCTTACCAGAGCAGGTAAAGAAGTTGAGGAGGGGACACTGGCAATCAGGTCTTAAGACATTTATTTAGTTGACGGACTGAAATTGAACTGTCGTAAAGTGACAGCTCCTGGTCTCACTTGAACTCTCCAATTTCAGAAGAATTCAAAAGCAGGACTGAATGAGAGAAGTTAGTAAATTGGAGAAAGAAGCTAAATGGCGTTTTTTTCTTCATTTCACTACTCCTAATCTGGGTATTATAAGAGGAGGTCCCTCTTCAACCCCCAAGCATCCCAAGTGTGTGAAAGGTGTTGCTCTAGAAGAAAAAAGAGCAGAAAATAAAGTGTGGGAAAAGAAATGCTCTCTTGCTAAAGGCTGCCACCATCCTCATCTTCCCTATTCAGAGAGAAGCCAAGAGGAAAATGGTCCCTTTTTTCCTGGTGTCACCATCAGGTGGTATTTCAGACTCACTTCCAATAGATTAATTTTATTTTAAAAGGCAGGGAAGAGATTCACATTCACAAAAAAATCAGTCTTGAGAAATCCTGAAAAGTCACCATCAAGACCATCAGCTCATGATTTCGAGCCCATTTTCTGGACTCTTCTGTCAACAGTTGGAAAAGATGAGCCTATGCCAACAACACATGCTCATAAAAACTGCATCTTTGCCTGACTCCTTCTCAAGTCTCTGACCAATTCCTGCAGTCACCAACAATGCAAGTCATCCAGATTATCAAGTAACCACAAAAATTTCTAGTAAGGAATTAAGGAACCTGAATAGCAATTCTGTTTTGCATTTTCTGAGTGTCTCCTTGCTCAGTACACAACCTGCCAGGCACTCCTCCAGCTCTAGCAGCTTCCAGGTGGCACCATTACTCAGCCTATATCAAAGCACCTCTAATGAGTAGTTAGACAGACAATTCAGTAGATGGTTAGACACACAGACAGAGAATACACAGATCCTTATTTGCACCCCATCCAGTGTATTATTGCCTGAATTGTTGTATCCTCACTCATTTCTAAGGGGCTTTTGCTCCCTATACCAGGTAGATGAAGCAAGATGAAGCCTCATTTGAGGCCTGGCTGTCGAGTACACTAATACAGATTTTGTACAGTTACATTGATGAGAAACCCCTCACAGAGAAATATCCTGCCTCACTGGGGATGACTCAAGTTCAGAGATTGTAAATCCATTTGTAAACAGCATGTGTGGTTTAGTAATGACAGCTTCTTTCTAAATTCAAGCCACTAATTTACTAGCATTAACATAACTTTAACACACCTCCCTGTGTTCCTTTCCTCTAAGCTCTGACCACAGCATTGAAGCTAGCCACACTAACATGCAGAATGTGCTTACAGGACTGGGAAACTCATCTGGAAATCAAACACGCCAGTGACCACATGCCCCCTCTTCAAAACCCAAAGGCCCCCAGGGAACAGGCAGGATCCGAATCACTGACCCTCATGTAACATTCAAAAGCAACAATGCCCTGTCTGGAGAAAGAGCTTCCCTCTGTTCGCATTGGCTAAAAAACACAAATGTGAAATTGGTTTTGCCTCTGTTTTCACAAAATCACACTTCTCAATGGGGTTTAAATATGTTCTCTCAATTGGAGATACATTAAAAAAAATCCCTCTACAAATAGTAAAATAGAATATAAGACAACAAAAAGGGCATTGCTTTAAGTCTAGCTAGATTGTAGTTATTATGAAAAAATGTATTTTACATTTCTTTAGTAAATTCCACAGTAAAGCATTTAACAGCCTACCATGGCATTTTTAAAAGCAATATGTTGGATTATATGCCTAAACCCCATTAATTTAAATAAAAACTAGAGATAGGCATTTACATCTCCTACATATTCCATCTCTTCCTCCCCAGCACACATACCTGCAGACTCTTGCATGCACAGAAATTCCTTTGGCCACTCAATGGTTTCTGTGGTGGAACTCCTGAGCTGATTATTTGGAAAGACCAACTCAACTGGCAGTCAAGAAGAATGAGACCTCAAACTGGAAATGAAGGGAAAAATTAAGAAGAAACACTGTTTTTATCACAGATTGTGGACAGAAGAACTATCATCCTTGTCCTAAAAACGACATGACAATTTCTTGAAGAGTCAAGATGCTCTGGGCATTCAGTTTTGCATCTTATTAGAGGTAAGTCCTAGAAAGAAAGACTCCCCATCCTCTGCCTGGTCCCTCATCTCAGACATGACCAGAATTTCAGCTGTTACATCTGTGAATGGTGGCACTGAGGCATTCCTCAAAGCCTGTTTCACATTTCAGGCCAGGCTAATCCTACCTGTAAGTACACTGTGTATTGACTGCGCTACAAAGGAGAAAGCTGATGCGTGAGGCATGGTGTTTTGGAGATGAGGACAGAGGAGGATGAAAATTGTAGGAAATTTAAACCTGGTTCCAGTTCACAGTGATGTCAAACCGCAGGAAATGAAAGCAGAAAGTGGAGATTTATGAAAAAAGTGGCAGGAGTCATTACTATGTGTGCAGTATTGATTGAAGAAGATCGTGTTGCCCCCAAATCGAAATGGCTTTTACGTGTTTGGGCCCATCCTGACAAAAACACTTTCTTCTCTGTTGACGAGGCCATGTTGCCATGGAGATGCAGGACTGGATGCTTGGCAAAAGCACGTTTCGATAAGGCAGGTCTAATGGATATATTTTCACAACATTCACAGTTCCTTTCTGCTCATTTTCTCCCGAGCAGACTTGTCCACATCTTCCATTTTGCCATTTGATGAAAAAATATCTTTTTAATCTTTTAATTTAGCTTAGATTTCCCTCCCTCCAGCACCAGAGCTTGTCAATTAAACTACTTATCTGAGATGCTTCACACCAAGGCCAAGTGCTTGTTTTTCATTATCAGGTTGGATGGCTTGTTTTCACCCTCCCTGCTCCATGTCTGAACCTCTTTGCTGCTTGCTGTATGTTAGAGATGTTGCAATACAAGATGTAAGCTTCCAGTTTCATGCTAGTGGAAGAGGCCATAAGTTCATCTTTTCTTTAAGGGAGCCCTTCCGAAGTCCTTAGGACCACAAAGCAATATTGTGTTGGCTGGTACATATCTTGGAGGATATGCTGATTCTGTCTTAGCCAAAACTATGGATGCTAATACAGTGTCACCTAGAAGAGAGGCAGAGTTTAGTTAAATGATTTTAATTCTGGATGTCTTTGTTTTTTCTTTTTATCAGAAGCAAATGTAAGTTTCTTTTAGACTAATATGAATAAAAGCACAATATCTGTGCTTATATAGGTACACAAATACAAACATTGCTCCACACAGATAATTTATTTCACATCCAGTTCCATTCAAACATCTTTTTCCAGTTCTTCCATTTTGAGTTACTTCGGACCATCTTCTGGAAGCTATTTGAGTTTCTTTAGCAGAAATAGCCACTGGGCATATTGACTAGAAGGGATGCTCACAGAAACAGCCTATTAATGGAATAGAAAGAACAGTTTGAAGGAGTACTTTCAGTCAGTGAATTGAAGAAATATATATTCATGCCACAAAATGCATTTATGCCATGTGGCCTCTGTGACCAATTAAAATTAGTCAATTCCTTCTGGTTTGGGGATACTCTTAATGAACTTCTCCTGAAGAAAAGAGCATACCAAGAAGTATTTGCATCAGCAAACAATGTCAAACAACCAATTAGCTGGAGAAATCAACACTCCAAGCATAGAAAATTCACAAACAGTAAAAGAGGCAAAATTCATCTAATAAATTATTCATCATGAATTATTTGTCCAGTTTCCTTTAGATCTGGTTTAAGTTATTACTAATTAGTTATGGATACCTTTACCTACTAGGTCAGACTTGGTTAGGAAGTAGAGGAAAACCATTATCTCCAGTGGTGATGAGAAGGCAGCTCTTAGGACCTGGTAACTCAAAGCTTGCATCACCAAGTGACTCTTAGGAGCTCTCTTGTTCCAGCTGACAATAACACAGCCTGATTTTCAATTATGACAGTCATCAAAGGGCGTATTCATCTTTTTCTCCCCCGAGTCAGGGCCAAGGCACGCTGTTGGGTCAATATTTTGGAGGCGTCATTGTTCAGCACATTCAGAGAGTGCCCGAAGGACTGCAGATACCAGGGCTGTCACTCAAACATGTTACAAAGATTGGGATGTTTCTTTGTCCTTTTGTACATGCCAGTGGTCTTGGAAAAAAGGAAAGAAGAAATGAGATTTAGTATCATAGGATTCCTTGTTTCTTTGGCTTTGTCTCTGTCTGGGCTGTATGTTGAATAATAGGGCTTTGGCCCAAGACGTGGCCTGTCAGATGTGAGGGAGATGGAGTAAGGGAATAATCATCCAATAAGCAAATTCATTTCATCTCCTCATGCTTCAGTTTTGCCATCCACAAGACACTGCTAATGATACTTCCCCTGCTCCAAGATCTTTGGATGTAAAACCCCAGCATTAACTCTTTATAAAGGCTAATCCTCTTTGTCTGCTTTAACCACAGAAGCATGCAAAGCTCAGTGTTAGATGTGCTTCTGCAGTGCAGAGGAGCTTTAATTGGGAGCTCGGAAAGGTACAGGGGAGAAGGGGCAAAGACAGTCAGAAGCAGGGAACAGCTTCAGTAGGAGGAGACACCAAGTAGGATCCTGTGGAAGGAATGTGATGAGGTCTATGGGAACACAAGTGGTGGGAAGGCAGTGGAGCAGGAGCACTTTTTCACCATGTTAAATAACATAAGAATGATTCGTTAGTAGATTTAAAACACTTAAAACACAGTCCTTTCCACACCATTCCTAGTCATTCTGGGATTGTACCCAAGAGCTTTTTATCACCACAGATGGAACTGGTATTTAGCAGTATCCCTGACTGATCTACTGACTCTGAGGAGAATCAACAGACTCCTCCACCACTCTTAGGATAACTAGCAAATTTTGTAAGGTTTTGAAGACCTGTGCACAGTTCTGTCCTAAACACCAGAAGTTTGCAGCCACATGTATATGCCTGAAAATGCCATGGGTGGGAATATATTACCAAAACAGAGAAGGTATCCTATTAACAGGACACCTGCATCTGGCATACATCTACATACAGCCAGTAGACGAACACATGGTTTATTCTGGTTACCTCGATGATTACAGGATGGGAGATCACAAAGGAGAAGGTCTGAATACACTGATGCCTTCATTGTTATATTTTCTCTGTGGAGTTTTCACATGGTCACGCTTCATTGATGAAAAGAGTCCCAGGAAGGTTTATTCATTTTACTGCTTATTGTTTTCTCTAACAGGTGCAATCACTATAATTAGGTCTGTACAACGGCATTTTTGTGTTAGTCAAATTCCTTCTGTCTCTCAGATGCTCCTGGCTATAGCACTACAGTGGCTGCTGCTTAGAGAATGAGTGAAAATTAGTTGGTTTTCTTCTCTCCTTTTTCTTCATTCATCCATATTAAGCCAAGAAAAACATAGCCTCCATCTCACACAGATCCTTTCCTCCTTCTCTTCCCCAGGCTCAACCAAAGATGTATGGGCGATGCTGCAGGCTAATTTTTGCCTGAGCATGTGTAGAAGTGAGGCTGTGACTGGACATGGCCTGATTCCTGTGGCTGGACAGGGAGAAACTGATCTCTAGGTCACTGGGTGATTAATATAAACAATATAGTGTCTTACATAGTTGTAGCTGCGTAGGAAGAAGAAGACAGACATCTTGCAGACTTCTTGCACTTCAGACACTCTGCCTGGCTGTGAGACATCTGGCCAGGCAGAAAGACATGTCCAGGCCTAGGCAGACACACTGTCTGGGGGCAGGGTCACAGAGTGCTAAGAAGGTAAGCTAGGTTTAGGATTAATGCAGTAGACATAGTTTAGTTAGGGCTAGGTTATAGAATGTGAGAGCACACAAGGAGTTTAATAAACACCTGAGAAACTTCATGAAACCCTGCTGTCTCATCATGTTTTCTGCCACTCCGACCTCCAGAACACTACAAAGATGTTACCAAATGCCCTCTGATACCAGCATGTCCCTTGAAAACACAACACAGACCAACATTAGGGACAGATGCAAGCACCAGAGCATAGCTGGCATAAGATGGGGAAGGGAAATCAAGGCTGTCCCTGGAGACCTGCCCTTTGCCCCCAGTTTTGGATAGAGAGTGGCCAGGCAGCTCCACCACTGATGCTCTTGAGCGATGTCAGGGCCAAGAGGAGTGCAGTAATGGGAATACCACTCACGGGTCCTGCAGGAGAGGTGTCAGGGAGAAATTGAAATCTAACAGTTGAACGGGTGTCCAGTACATCTTTTCCTGTTTTAGAAGATGTATTTCTTTTCCTCCAATTTAATGCACACAAATATATAACCCATCAGGCAAATGGCATAAAAACAAACAGAGTCTGGTTCAGATATTCAGGAATGTCTGGATGCATCCAGTTTAACCAGCAAATTACTATCTTTCAAAGCCCAGTCAAACCAATGCCTCCCCTCTCAGAAAACAGTAAGCTTGCCTAGAAGACAAAGTAACACACGTCTTTGTTGACATATACAACAAGTGGGATATTTTCCCTGACACTTTCTTGCCTTATCATATGACATGCCAAAATGTAAATGCAAATAGTGCTTTGGAGTGGGGTCTTTCTGGAAACGACAGGGTTGCATGTTGGCAGAGGCCTCAAGGCCCGATCGGTTTCAGGCTACAAGAAGCAGCATCGCACTGAGAAAATGAGCCTCTCAGGATAACAACTGGGGGAATGTGTGCTGCTTTCAGTCAATCAAGCCCAAACTCAGTCACAGAGTAATCAAGCTCAATTCAACCAACTTCTCTGTTATTATTGTTATTATTTATCACTTGAATTACTGGAGCACCTTGAGGAGGCAACTGAAATGAGAGCAGAGAGAGCTGCTGCTGTACAAAGATACAATGAGAACATGGCAGTTGAGGTGAGCACACAGGCTGCAGAGAAGAGACCGGCAACAAGCAAAAGAGAAATGGGATTGCAATTAGACATTTGCGACTTTAGTCTGTTGGTCCCACGGAAAAGATCCTGCACCCTGATTTCCGACAGGTTGCTCAGCATCTGGCAAACTGAAGGCTCCCAGATGACAGAGATGGCAGTGCAAAGCTGAAGTCTGATATAGATCCTCTGAGAAGCTGCCTAGAGCAGCATGGGGACACCACCCACCTACAGGTTAAGGCTATAATGCTGCACCAGCCCTTCAGAGCCTTCATCTTCCCCATTTTTCCTCATATGCAAGCTTTCTCACCTCATTAAAGTCATTGGCCACTGCTTGCTTCATCCAGCCCTTCTCTCAGCACCCAGTGCTCTCAAGAGAAAAGCTGATGCATCCATTGGCATGTCAGCCAGGATCTGTCCAAATGAGACAGGAGTCAAGTCCCTTCCCTCTGCCTTGCTGCTGAGCTCACACCAACTGTCATTTGTAAGTAATATGCTAGACATGTTTCTTTTTCAGTTTAGAAAAAAAGTAATTTATTTTCTAATTACAAAAGAATATAGGATAAAAAAAAAATGAAAGAAAGAAAATTATGACTACCAGATGGCAAATCACCATTTAGCAGGAGCAGGCAAAGAGAGGACTCAGTCAATCACAGGGTAAGTGATAAGACACCAGAGGGAACTACCGAAAAGAAAGGCAGCTCATTACACAAAGCACTAAATTATTCTTAGTGGGACTTCTCCTCCTTCTTTTCCCCGTTCTATTTTTTATTCTGAGCCATAAACCAAGTAATTCCACTGAGACCCTCTTTTAAATGATTAACATTTCCATTTTAACTTTTGTTTTTGATTTTGTCCCTGCCATTAATCTTTCTGTCTTCTTCTGTGCCCTGCTGTTCACCTCATCTTCTAACTTTCTAATTCCCTCAGCCCATCTCGTGCACCCACAAAAGCAACCATAAGCCTTGCTATTGGTGAGAGCTTTGGATGGATCAGACCAAGGTCAGGGGGAATGTCCCAACACAGACTCCAGCAGCATCTTGGCCCATCAGCAGAGTCATCATCCCTCAAAAGAGACATCTAGCCCAGATTGCCTCTCTATGCTTATTTGCATGAATGTCCAGGGTCAATTTAGAAATCCCTGAGAAAGAGATACCATCTGAATCAAGCAGGGATTTCCGGCCAGGCATATCTTGAGCTGATGATATCTCTGACTGGCTGAGATCTCTTTCTGGCTTTATTCCTTTCCACTGAGCAGCTAGTTAATCAGTGGGATGAAAAGTTTTGGGCAGCACCATGTTTTCAGGCAACATCTATCTTTGCTGTTTGAGGAGGCAGGATACAAACCACTGCTCCCTTTCCCCAGGGAAGACACTGGAGAAAAGATGGCAGGTCACAACACACTGTTGTCAATCTTTGCACGTTTCTGCATAAACAGGAAAACAGAGGAAGCATTCTTTATTCACTGATGGCACCCACTGTGCCACGGGTCCCAAAAGAGCTGCGAGTTGCCGGGATACATTCCTGTCTCGCCTCTGATCTTTGTCTGTGCTGGGACATTCCCAAAATCTTGTCCTCCTTCATTTTCCCTCTGTTACCAGAAAGGTAAATATTATTTCTTTACTTTGCAAATCCCCTGTAAAACACTGCTAATGTCGAGAGAGAGCTCAGGTTTTTACAGCTGCCTCCTGGCACTCATGAAGCCTGTTCCCCTTGGCAGGACTGAGCCAAACCATGGGTGTTGCTAGCCCATAAATTCTTTTTCACTCCCAGTTTCCTTGCTCTGTTGGCATTTAAAGCTTTTTCACATGTTTCGGGAGCATTAGGTGAAATACTGATAGCCAGTCATTTTAATACTCATGTTTCTCTGGCCTTAATGACAGAATGCAGTGGAACTTGCTAACAAGTGAATGTCTTGGTGGCACTAATTGAAACAAAAAGGAATGAAACCTCGAGCACTCTCCAAACAGCCTCCCCTCTGCCCTTCCCTGCCTGCCCCTTTCACCACCACCAGGGCTGCAGCGATGGGGGTGTGGAACCGAGCATGGTGGCCTGTCCTTGCAGGAACCAAGGGCTCACATTGCTGGGGGGATCAGCTGGGAGACATCTCCCTCCTTGGCTATGAAAGCAGAATGGCTGGTCCTGCACCAGAGATAACCCAGGGAAAGCGAGTGAGGGAACTCCAGGTCCTGGCATGCAAGGCCTCCCATAGCACTGCAGGCTGCCTCAGTCCATGAAAAGATGAGTTGTTGAATGATGCATTTCTGTCTTTTCTAGAAACTGTGCAGGTGAAAGGGAGAGGTTTCAGTCAATACATAAAGTACTTCCTAGCAAAATGGGAGAACTTTAGCTCTGAGCAGCATGGAGGGACCTGTTAACTGTGGTGGCTTAGGAAGGAATATGGATACTCACTTGTCAATAAAAACCAAATCTTGCACTTGAAGCAAAAACAAATTAAAATTAATTAATCAGTGGAAAACACTTCATTTGAACTGGGAAAAGCAGATGCAACTAGCAAGTCTAGGTGGACAAACAAGATAATCAAATCAATACTCACACTTTTCTCACTAGCTGGCAGCCACAGGCTACTAAGTGAGAGTAGACATGTGGGTCTGCCTCTTTTCTATCAGCTGGTTCTGTAATTAACTGGAATTCAGACCTGCTGGGGGAGTTATTACCCTGTCCCTGGGTGGATCTTGTCTGTGCAAGGGGGGCAGCTCACTTCTGCTGCTGGTGTCTCCTGAATCACATCTTATTTCTGCGCAAACCTTGTTCCTTCCCTCCAAACCAGAGCTGCCTTTGAAATGTGACTTGTAGGAGAGTGGTAGATACTGCAGGGATCTACCCAGTTCACGGCTGTACCAGCTAATCAGTGCCATTGTCAACGGGAATAGCTGCAAACGAGTAGGGCCAGGTGTAGGGCTTAGTTAATAATGCTGTAATTGAGAATAGATTATTGGGCCCTGATACAGGAGCAGGGCTGGAGAAATATTCTGCTTCTCTTTTTGTTTTTAGTCGTTTGTAAAATGCTGCTTAGGTTTTGCAGATGGCAGTCATCTTGTTCATGTGCCAGAATTACGTGTGCCCTCTGTGGAGACAGCCCCTAGTGCTGGGGGGGTTGTAGTCTCTGTGGGTGCTTCCATAAGCAGAATATCTACAGAAAATGAATAATATATCCAGGAAGATAGCAGTGTCCCTTTTCCTATCCACCTAGCCCCAGCAGCACATTGTGTCCTGTAGGCTGAAAACAATGGTGATGTCAGTTAAAGACAACCTGTGAAATCTGGGCTCCAATACTTGAAAAGCAGGCATGAGAAGCTGGGATTTTCCCTGTCTCTTACTAGAGATGGCTCAAGACCACCTCAACTGAAGAAGAGCAAACTTTTATTTTCTTTAGTTACATTTTTAATTATTATTTGGTATTTGCTCCTTGCAAGAAGAAGCTGTCTTGGTCATAGAACTGGATAGATACTGAGAAGAAAAACTCATAAATTTTCATTTAATACTGCTTCAAATTAATTCCAGTGCAATTCGTTGTGGTTTATGCTTCTCATAAACATTCAAGAGAAAGAGTTTTGTTAGGTGAGGTGGTAACAAAAAAAGACAAAATTGGAAGAAGTGTAGAAAATATTTGCAAAAACACCTCCAGTTTTTCACATTGAAATTACACTCAATTTCAGTAGTGGTCAGAATAGACCATGTAGAGTTACTGTCATACTGCTGGGGCCAAAACACATGCAGTAACACCTACATACTCAAGCAAGGAGGCACACTGAAAATTTCAAGTAGCACTAATGACTCATAAGTCAAAAAAGTGACTGGAAAATTTACTGAAAAATAGATTATTTAGGGAAAAATATACAACAACAAAAAAAACCAACCCCCCCACAAATCCTTAGCAAAACAGGAACAGTTCTCCCTAGACCCATATTTAATTGTTAATGAATGCTTAGCTCATCTATCCTCTCTCCTTTTTGCTCACCTTCTTAATTTTGCCTTGTATTAGTTACACTTCAAGCTTTTTGTTTAGGCAACAGAAACATGTATTTCACCTGCAGCTCTTTCTTATTCCTGAGATGAATTCGGATCTGTTTTAGAGGCCGGGAAAAAAAATCATTACTCTGAGATTCGGGGTCTGTTTGCTATTCCAGAAGCTTTTGAAAGAAGAGAAGTTGAGTCCCAATGATCAAGATTGCATGTGAGTGCATGTGTGTGTGTATGTTTGCATTAACACCTTAATGTGCATCTCAGTGATTCTGTTCCCTCCTCACCCCCCTTCCTCCACCCAAGGTCTAATTAAAAAAGAATGCACTGGGCTCCTTTTGCTCTGTTTCATCTCCTGATATTTTTATGTTAAATCCACCAAGGAAATCTCCTGAAGTCTTTGAAGTCTTGGGGTGTGTGAATAAAGATGTCACAATAGTAGACACAGGGCTTCTTAATGAGGACAGAAGGTTTGATGTCAGAACACTTCAGTGCCCAAAGGAAAGAGATGCTCTCAAACAGGCCCTCCCTTTCCCTCTTTCCCACTTTTTTTTTTGTGTTCTTGCTGTAAGGGCTTACCTTTTTATTTTCCCCTCTTCTATACTTTTTATTCTCTTCTCAGCTTTCAAAGTGGAAGGGGATAAAAAAGAGGAAATGTAGGAAAAATACAGAGTTTTACAAATTCTATTGTTTTTCATGCAACTGTTTCATTATGTCATTTAATCTCAATGCTATCTAAGGTATCAGCCCCATCCAGATTCCTACTGCTTCCTTTCCAGTCTGGCCCGAGGTAACAGACCCTCTCTCTGTCTCTCCCCCAGCCAAAGTTCTGACTTCTGACTCAGGAAAGTAAAATTTATCTCTATCAAGAGGAGAAATAAATTTATATAACTGAGGGGAACATCTGATCCCTAGAGTACAAAATTCATCATCACAAGTCTGGTCAGCTGACAACAGCTCCAAATATTCCTTGGGACCTCGATATGTTTGAGCCAAACTATGTCTAATTTGCATTCACCTGTTGGACCCTCATCCCTATTGCTTTCCCCTCTTGTAGTCAGCCTGCAAAATCACGTGCAAGTAGAAACTAAAGAATCTTATCTCATCCCATCATTCTCTACCCCATGTAAGCAGCAGAACAACAGGATGATATTAAGGCAGAACTGAACATCCTCTTGGGCATGTCAGTTTTATGAGAGAGAAAGCTTCCACATTTCATGGGAAGTCAAGACACTTCCTACAGATGAGAAATGTCTGGTGGAGCCAGGTGTTCCTTTCCCTTTGATGTGTTTCTTTCCTCTGAGGGAACTGAGTGGTTTCTTGTTCCTAACCTCCCAGGCAGGACCTTGTTCACTTGTTATCCTGTAACTATTAAGCAGAGTCCCACTTTCAAATTTGAGATCCCTCCTTTGTACACTGTCCTTAAATCTGGCCACAGCATCCTGGCTGAAGACCACTCTAGCTTGCCCCCCATTTGTCTCCCATCATAATGCATTTCATGATGGACTCCTCCCATGTCCTTCCCTCCTATGGAGCATTGGAGATTCTTTTTACTCTTCTCATCATTTCTCTTTGTCATCTTATCACTCATCTTCACAGTCTCTGATCACCTTCCACACTACTCAGAGCATTCCAATGCAGAAGTCTAGCACATGCAATGCAATCCTCCCAGGCAGAGGATCAGTGGCAGGGGATGTTGTCTTGGTGCTGTTTATGTATATACAGGTTCCTCCTCTCATGCCCCGGACCAGTGAGACCCTGAACAAAAATGCTGAAGCCTTGAAACCTCAGTAACTCTGAAGTTCATGTCTTTGTGAGAGATGATGGGAAGTACTTTCTGGTTTGAAGCAGAGAAAAGTAAGTTTTGGGCAATGCTGTAAATCCAACTCACCGGCTGCAGAAGCCAGTTAACTTCCCAAGGATCCTGTCTGTGTACTTTTTCATTAAGCTCAAATATAGCTGGAGTTCTTGATGCAAACCTCTGAATTCCAAGTTCAGCATGAGTCAGCCTCAAAGTGCTGAAATATTCAAGGGGTTTTTTTCACTTAGGAGCCAGATTTGACACCAAATGAGCTGTATAATTTTTCATCTAAGAAAATCCTGATGTTTGGTGTTTGTAGTGATGATGATGATGATGATTGTTTGAGAGATGGCTGGAGGAGAGAGGTGAGCTGTGAGATCCCATTTGCATGCAAAGAAGGGACCTAGCACAGCATGGGGCTGAAGGTCCCAGATTGCAAAATACCTGTTCAGGTGCAGGCTGTGTGGTGTCATAGAAAGGGGAAATTGAGGTTTTTACTTCGCAGTTTTGTTCAGAAGGGAAGGTCAGCCCTTTCCTTCCCCCTCGTAGAAAATCACAGTGATATTCTTTTTCTCTTCTTCAAAAAAAAAAAAGTACATAGACCATGTGATTGATTTTAATGGTATATATTGCACAAAGAAGTAGAGGTTTGTGCTGGAAAATGTAGGAGCGTGATCTGAGCTCTGACCCTTATGTTTACTGCTCCAACCTGCTGCAGCAATCAAAGGTGCCCACTGTTCCCTTGCCAGAGGATGCGACCCCTGAGGCTGAGATTTGGATAAGGTCTTTCTGTCTGCACTGTGATCCTCTCCATTCCCCAGACAGTAATATATCATCAGACTCCCACAATGACAGCAGAAGTTAACACAGAAGCAGTGAGTGCTTATCCCAGGCAGAGGGGCAGGGAAACAGCTGGGTTGGTAGCTTGTTATGGAGAAGTCTGCCAGAGGCTGCCTGTCAAAATGAAGCCTCTCTCTGCCTATTGAGCTCAACACTCGTTGTTATAATCTGGCCTTAGACCAGAGCTCTGACTTTGCTGTGCTGGAGACTGTGCAAATTCAGCAGAGTACCAAGTTATTTGCTCAGGGGCTGGCAATTTTTAAGTGAGTTCTAACAAATTTGATGTGTGTATGCTAATAGCCCAGGTTGCCATGTAGTTTTATCTATTTACCATCCCCTTTGCAGGCTACAAGCATCACAAAAGCCTGGTCTGTAAACCCAGAAATATCTCAGGGGAGCACAGGGCCAAATCCCAGTTTCCCAGAGATGGCCAAATCTGATCTCTGGATCGGATCATCCTTCACATCAGAGAGCACTTTTAAGCCACAGAGATCCCTAGCACTGTTATAATGAATGCATTGGTTCTACTGTCAAACAGAGGATTAAGTCCCACTCAGGTTTAAGGTCACCTTTCCCAGATTGTGTGAAACCATCTGTTTTTTGTGCCATTGACCTTTGTCGGTCCCCATTAATTCACAGAGGCTGGCAAAAGTGCTCAAAACTAGCTTTTTGGAGAGTGATGAGCCACTACTGGGAGCTAGATGGGTAATGAAAAAGCTGTTCAGTTTTGTTTTGATTTCCAGATCTTCATGAATAAATCTCCGTTCAGGTCCAATCAGATTGTTGCCTGTAGAATTCCCTGCCTATTACTTTGATCTGGTTTGCCTGAATCTCTAATCTCCACAGCACCACAAGCCAGAGAGTTGCCATAGCTCAAATTACCAGCTGCAGTTTGTGATTTTTCATCGTTGACCATCTCCACTACAGCATGCCAGCCTCCCTCCAATGCTTTTTCCATGTGACTCTAAACACTTTGGTATCTTTTCCCAAAGTCACCTTGTTTGCAAGCAACCTCTGTCCTTTCTTAACCCATGTGGTTCAGTGTCTTCAGTTCACACCATCTAAACCAAAACTTTTTGGCAATTAGACGTGTCTGGCTTTCACAATCTGAGCTACAGCCAGACCTGTCAGCATCTGCAGGAGCACATCTGCTGATGCAACGCACCAACATGCTCATGAAAATGATTGATTGATGCTAATTGGACAGTGTGGTGGGCTGACCCTGGCTGGATGCCAGGTGCCCACTAAAGTTGCTCTGTCAATCCCTTCTTCAGCTGGACAGGGGGGAGAAAACATAATGAAAGGCTCATGGATCAGGATAAGGACAGCTACCATCATGGGCAAAACAGACCTAGCTTGGGGAAACTAATTTATTACCAATCAGATCAGAATAGGATAATGAGAAATAAAACCAAATCTTAAAATACCCTTCATCCACCTTCCTTTCTTCCCGGGCTTAATTTCACTCCCAAATGCTCCATCTCCTCCTCACTAGCAGTGCAGAGGGACAGGGAATGAGGGCTGATGTCAGTTCATCACACATTGTCTGCGTTACTCGTTCCTGCCTCTTAACTCTGTTATCCCAGAGGCACTACCACCATCACTAATGGGCTCTGCCTTGATCAGTGATAGGTCCATCTTGCAGCTGGCTGGCACTGGCTACACTGGACATGGAGGAAACTTCCAGCAGCTTCTCACAGAAGCCACCCTTGCATTCCCACACCACCACCAAAACCTTGCCACACAAACACAATACACAGAGGTTTCTGAATGCATCCCTTTGTCACCAAAGCCTCTGTGAGGAAAGCTGTCCATCTGGCATGGGTAGGAGAAAATTCAGGTCAGAGTGCAGGTAGAGGGAGAATCCCACTGCACATGCCATGGCCCCATGCTGCATGTCGATCCAGGAGCTGGGCAGGGACCGAGTACTTGCATTACACACCATTTAGCCTTTCTCTCTTCTGGAGCCCTGGGTCACCGCAGTAGCACAAATGCCATTAAACTGCTCCAGTCTGATTTGTTGAACTTCAAGGGGTCCTTTGGTATTCACAAAAGAAAAAAAAAAACACAAAACAAAAAACACAGTTTCTTCTATTCATTCTGGAAAGTATTTTCTTTCCCGCTTTGTTGGTTGTGTGATTGTTTGGTTTACGCTGTTATTTTAAAAGGTCTGTCAGGCAGCCACAGAGGAAAAAGATTTCCATGTGACCAGTCAGGTGCCATGCAGCAAGAATAGCAAATAGTTGTACTAAGCAGTCTGCCAGCTCTCCATAGAGAGAAAGTTAGCATTTGAGCTGGCCTCTCCATCCTTGTGCCTACAATTTCTAGCAGTGGGGGACACTTCACATTAAAGGCTCTCTGCCAGCAGAACTTCAATTTGGGAAATCCCATGTGGCATGCTCATTCCTCAGCAGCCTCTTGCTGTGCTTTCCCCCTTCCCTGAACTGTTATGCTGGTGAGAGTTGGGAAAGGCACTTCTCTTGTCCAGGTCTGCAGAGCTGCATGGCTGCAACACATCAGTTTGGGTGAAGGGAGAAAGCTGTCAAAGTTATGTATTGGTGGGCAGAAGTCAGAGTCCCCCGAGCAGTGACCAGTGACCTCTGTTATTGGAACAGACATAAATGGAAGGGGCCTTGATTGCATCATTTATAATAAATCAACAAAATTGGCATGAAAATAAATAATGGGAAAGGTTCTAAAAGAGATGGGGAAAGCCAAGGACTGACCATGTTGCTGTCTCCCTTCTTCTTTGTCCCTCTGTAACTAGATAGCTCTAAGCAAGATAGTCCAGGGCCAAAACTTGCAATATGCCACATTCATTCTCCAATCTTGTCTTATCTTTGTCTCAGCAAGGATACCTGCTGGACTAGTATTTGGGGATTTTGACTTACAAATTTCTTCCAAAACTAATGATTGTGTGCAAAGAACTGAGGTCTCATATCAAAGAATCTCATTACGCCCAGTGCACATATCAGGGGATAGAATATAAAGGTGATTAAAGCATGTAAAAGTCCCTCCTTGCCTCTAATGCTCCTCTGTGCATTTCTAATGCTAGGATTGCACATGTAACCTTTAACATCTGCAACACGGACACCAAAGACAGCATGTGGCTCAAACTCCACACGAACAGACATTCAGACCTCAGACCAAAGCACACCTGTTGTGCTTCCTAAGAGAGTGGGAATACACCTACACATAGATCTCTCTGGTCTTCCCAGGATCTATGAAAACAGACGAAGGAGAAATATTTACCAGGCCTTGAAGTATATGGAGCAAATCACAGTAGCGCCCCTCGTACACACAGACTGTAGGTGAAGCCAGTTACATCCTCTCTGTGGGTGAATGGTTTCAAAGCAGCTGTAGACTTGGGAGCAGGGAGGATGTGTCCTTGGGCAGTATTTCAACAGTCACAGGTTGTCCAAGGTCCTTTGGCATTGTGACCAGATGAGCATCAATGTGCCAAATTCTTTCAGCAAGAGCTTCTCATGAATGGCGATGTCGGGATCAGTCGAGCTGGCAAAAACTGTTGTGTTCAGCAAAATTCAGCATCCCTTTTTTCCTACAGAAATTACTGCCATTTGAAGTATCCGCAATGGCACTCCAAGCCAGACCAGCTGTGTCTGGGCAATTAACTCAAAGTGCAGATGAGGTTTGTTCACAGAATTGGGGTGGGAGGTGTAAGTCAAATGTGGATGTCACCACAATTTGAAAAAAAATTGCAGCTCTGTAGAACTTCTACCAACATCCCCTTGGAAGTCCCCTGTGTGTAACACAAGGCGGTTTGAGTGATTTTACCCTCTGGTGTGATCTCAAAGCAGACATCATGCTGACACTGGCATCTGTGTAAGAATCAAAACAAGAAACATTGCAAAGGCAAACCAACTCACTTCAGTCAGTTCCAACAAGCATCACAGTAAACTTGCTTGGTATCAAAGAGGACACCACAGCCATAAAACACCTGTTTAGCATTGTTTTGGATTGCATTACTACTTGTGCCCCAAGTTACTTGCCTGGAAATACTCTTCAAAAATAAACACACTGCCTATCATTTCCAGTGCTTGTATTTGCTTCCACACATCATTACCAGTTTCCTATTCCTTGTCTTGGCTCCATTTTGCAGATCTAATGCCAGACACTGACCCAGCTGAAATCTCTGCTTCCAGTTCTTCAGAGTGAATCACAAACCTGGAGCTTTTTACTGTTACTGGTTTTTCAGGAGCAGAATACTTTCTACATCCTTGAGGTTTTTTCTAAAACCTCACTAAGTTCAGAAGTGATGAGCAGTGACCCATGAAGTTCAAAATAGCAGTACTTCTTGGAGGATGTTTCACCTGTGGGAGTTGGTGATGCCCCTGATGTGCAGAACAAGTGTTTGACTGCCTTCCATACAGCAAATATGCACATTGGCCATTCCTGATCTTCATTATATCTATATCAACCTACTTAAAATACCATTCAGAGTGCAGGATGTGGGCCAGATGCTGTATATGGCACTTGATAGTTCCTGCTTCCAGCACAGTGAATAACCTCTGATTCAAACCCCTGCCCTCTCTCTTTCTCCTCTTCTCTTCTAGCAGCTTGTATGGATGAAAATGGGAAGTTTTATGCTAAGCGTTTTGCTTGCTTTTCTCTAACCTTTCTGCAACTTCTGGAAGTCTGGTTCAGGCTTACTACAGTGCACCATTATTCCCCTAAAATCTAAAAGTGGGCTGATCATGTCAGCATGTCAGCATCTCTGAGAATGAAATAAACGATATTCCACATTCCTCCTTCTCTGGTGAGCAGAGCTTCTGATGCCTGGCCAAGGGTTAATCATAGGGTTAACCAAGTCATGAAAATATATTCTGGGAAAATGCAGAAGATTTCTCGCTTGGTTGGAGTGAGCAATCTTTCTTTTTTAAATTCAGTGTCACGGGGCTGCCAAACAGATCTCTCTTTCACTGTCGCTCTCCTCCGCTGTGGGTCAGCAACATGATGTGCTTCTCCTTCCTTGCAACTTCAGGGCAGAGCAGAAAGCTGTAATTTGCTCTGTCCCTTTCAGAAAGTCAGCTCAGTTTTCCCTTTGCTCCAGCGCTGGGCTAGGGGAAGACAACCAGCAAGACCAAAAGCACTGCTGTGTCTTGTCAAGCCAGACTGCATGTTCCTTCTCAGAGGGGCAAAAGAGAGTTTCCTTTCTGCACCATCCCCGTTTCAGTGGTGATCAGTGTAGTGCTGGAGCAGCAGCCTGTCTCTCTGCAGCCAGAGCTGTCTTGGCAGTTTCTGGCCCAGTAAGCAGCAAATGACACTTTCACTGGGCCCCTGTGTCCCAGAAGAGTTCACTGAGGATCGAGATGGGCCATGTACAAGTGCCATTGATGTCTCTAGTCCACTGTCTGAGACGCTTATCTCTTTTCCTGAGGGAGAGTCCCTCTGGGAAGATTGATTACCCTGTAAAACATAGTTTTAGGCTATATTTGACAGAGATATCCTCTTCTCCCTCTGATGTCCATTTCCCAGCTTCCCAATTTCCCCTTTGCCAGGCTGTTCTGATTTTTAATGCCCTAATCTGATTCCTGCTCCTCCTCATTCCTTCCCATAGTAATCCATGTCTGCTCCTATCCTCAGTAAGGGAAAGTGCTCATTCATGCATTGATGGGCAACATGCAAGGCTTTCTGAAAGTTTTAGGAATTACTTTTGAAGTTGTTATTTATTGCCCAAGTCAGCTCACATCACATTCAGGAGGGCGACTTTGCCTGTTGCCTTTCACAGCCAGCGTCTACATTTTGCTTAAAGTCTGTGTACAGCAAGGGAGCCTTGATGGGTGTGTGCACAGCGTTCAGACAAATTAGCTGGTACCTGCATGTCCCTGACAACCTTTGGTTACCACTCACATTGCTCTCAACTTCTGCAGTGTTAATGAGGGAGCAGCCATACTGAACATCCAGGCTCCAGTTTCAGTCATGGGCCTTTCTTTACACCTTCAGGAGATGCAAAATGTGCCAGATGAGGGGAAGTTCAGGAATGGCCTAAGGAATGGGTTTCTGGTATGGGCTATCAGCATTCAGCATTGCACCACTGAACATCAGACATCCTAGCCAAGCTTGTAGGAGTGCTTACAGGAGCTACTTACTCACCTCCAAGGAGGGAGGAGGAGAAGAAATCCTGTCACTTACAGTTATATTTGGGCCAATATCTACAAGTACCGCTTGGAGGATTGGGGAGCCCATGGCTTTAAGCAAAAGGTATGTAGAAGGGAAGAAAAAGCAAGAAGAGTAGTAACAACACTCCAAATTACGTTGCTCTAATGACCCAGGGGTCTGATGGGCTCCTCTGAGCTCCTGGTACATGGCTCAGATAAACCAGCCACCCTGTGGTGCTTCTGTACACTGGGGCAGAGTCTAGAAATGCTACAGAGAGCTGCTCCTGCCCAAAACTACTTCTTTTTAAATGGCCTTATAATATGGTAGGAGTTGATCCTTTATATTGCTTCTTTTAAATTGCCTTCTGCTCATCAGCTGTTCTTTAAGAGATGAACAGACCTATTTTCACGTCCCATCCTGACCTGCTGGTGGCTCTGAGATGCTGCCAAACAGCTGCTGCTTTGCACAGCAGAGAGGGCTCTTTTCTCAGGGAGTGGGGGTAATACCTGTAGAATTAAGGTTTCAAAGTGCTTCCTAAACTTCTAGGATAAAATCCACCAGAGAAATGTAAAATATTAGTGGTATTTTAAGAAAGTGTGTGGGTGTGTAGACACAATTAATTTTGCCTTTTATAGGTCTACATGGAATATCTCCATCTCTGAGGAAGATACCTAGATCTACGGAGTGTTGGCATCCCAGAGGAAGGCACTGCTCTGTTCATGTTAACAGAAAATGCCATTGAAATTAACAGTGCAAGAACACTGTTGTGGTCAGGCTATGTCAGCCCAATAAATTATTGTACGTGTGAGAGGTGGCAGGCTCAGAATCTCTGCATCCTTTCCAGCCTGAAACAGCTCTTGTTAAATGCACAGGGTAGGAGTCGTGAGGGATTTTTGTCATGTTATTCCCTCAAGATCAGAAAGAATCTGATGCGACTTGGAAATCACTGCGTAGGATTAAACAGCAGAGGGTATGCGTGCTCGCACACACAGGCAGAGTGTCTGCTCTCATGCTATGCATTGTTATTGACACACTGTACCTTAATGGCTATAATGTCAATGGCCACTTTGGGACTTCTACTCACAGATTATTAATACATTCGAACACAGTTTTTACAGGTTATTGTGTCAAGAGCAGAGGGAAATGGATGTCTACAGTACAGGGGCAGATCAAGAACGTTTTTTAACAAGGGCTGTGGTATATTCTGTGAGAGCTACACCTTAAAATCCTGCTTACTGCCCTCTCATACCTGCTTTCAGCAAGTAAGACCTCACTGCAGCTCAAAAGATAGCATGGAAAAAATGACACTATCAGAGAGGAAAAGGGGAAAGGAAGAGATCTCATGCCTGTAGCTAGGCAATCACACATTGCTATTCCAGGCTGTGGGGACATGATTTCCTGGCAGTAGCCACTGATACCCTGAAACATGAAGATTAATAGGCTCTTTATTTTATTGTTAGTAACTGCAGGTGCTGCTTTTATTTATATAAATGTGTGCTGCTCTCCTCACTGTGGGCTCAGGCCAGGACAAATCCTCCCATGGGACTTTGGGGAGAGAAACTTTCTCACGCTACCTCTCTGCCTAAGAGCAAATGTCACATCGCAGGCTGGAACATGAGTTTGGGGGGTGTCCTCAAAGCCTTTGAAGGGGATGGAAAATGCAGGTGCTCGGTGCTGATCAAGTGCTAGATCTCGTAATTTTCAAGGCATTTTGAACACATCACAATTTGCAGGGGAAAGTGATGCAGATGTAACAAGGCATTGGCTGATCTTTTATGGGTAAATAGGATGTGTACGTTTGCCAAAGCCATTTGACAAGACACCATGGTTAAAACTGTAGACAAAGTGAAAAGGGCAGTATAACATGTTCAGGCAACCTGAATGAAGCCCTGACTACCGTGCTGGCAGAGTAGGGGAAGAAGGTGTGTCTTGAGAACAGGGGATCCTGAGTGTGGCAGAAGCAAGGAGAACACAAGTGACATTGTAGGGTTGGAAATGTCGTACCTGTCGTTTCAGCAATGCAGTTGCTTCCAGATCAAGCAATTCAGAGCAGTTAGAGAAAAGCTCTTAACAAAAGCTCTGAGTTCATTTCTGGCAGAAATTGCCATCTTTCTTGTAATCACTAATGCTCAATTACATGAAGAATTGGAGAGCTTATCCTCACAGCCAAACTAGCTACTGGGCAAAAGAAACAATAATTACCCAGTTACAGAAACAAAACTCGTGTCACAGGCCCTCCTTACATGCATTAGCTTTAATATATGGGCTGCAATGGCAGGAAGCAAGAAAAATGGGTCATGGAGGGCCTTAACCCATGGCAATACTTGTTCTCTAGAAAACTAAAAGGCAAGAGATGACACTGACCCAGAAGGGAAGTTTCTTATTTGCAAACTTCTATCATTGTACTTAAGGCCCATGTCTTTCATTTTCTCAATTTCTCATTCTCTCAACTTCATTTCCAAAGGAGGCCAAGAAATCCCCTGATTTTCCTGACAATGCTGAGTACAGTTTGACTTTTCATCATGTCATATCTGGGCCATGGAAAGGCCCTTGCTTTTATTGTGTGACGACACAGAAATTACTAAGCAATTACAGGATTATGCAGCACCCTGTAAATTAAATGTTACCTCTTTACCTTTTATAGAACAAAAAATAACCATGTAATTACATAGTGAATTAAGCTGTTAAGGTCTCATGGTAATTATACATGGAGTCAAAAGCTCTGAGTTCTTCTGGTAGTTACAAGTAAAGAATTATCTTTCATTTTTAAACATATGTTGCAGTTGGATCCCAAAGCCTGCACATTTCCATTTTAATAACACTATGGCCTGCCCAAATGAGAAGAGGCATATGTCTCCCATCTGAGTGTGCAAATAGAGTGAACATGTATATATAAAATAGATTGGACATATGCAAAACTGACCCAGGTTCATACCAGAAAAATGGAATACCAACAGAGGTAAAACATGATTAGTCAGATGATAACATTTAAAATTATTTTTAGTTTCTGAGCACTAGAATTTGTTTTCATAGGAGGCAATTCAGTATGATCCTATTTTTCATACACCTGTGACTGTATTTTGAAAACAGACAATCAAACCACCATCAGGAACCTCTGTCCCCTAAAGGGAGGCTCAGGACTTGCCATGCGTAGGTGAGTTTTGCCATGTATCTGCAAGGAGAGGATGACTGGGCTGTCAGGAGAGCTCCATGAAACCAAAAACTAATGGTGTGAGCTTGGTGGATGGTCCTGGTTCAGGTGAGGAGGTTTTGCCACTGTCTGTGAGCAATAATAGGACAGACCTTTCAAGGTTGGCCCAGGAACCAGACTTTCCACAGATAGCCAAAAAGAGAGTGGCTAGAGATGAACAATGGTTTGCTGCCTTTGACAAAGCTCATTCCCATCAAAGGACCTACAGAAACATGTTTCCCTGCTTAAAAAGTGCCACCAAAGACCAGGGTCACTGCAGAAGTTGCTGAATATGGAGAAGGCTGTAGCATGAGCAGAGACCATCCAGCCTCTCTGCCCAGACCAGACAAAGTGGGCAGGCAAGCGTACAAGGCCATTGGACCAGTGATTGCAGATGCTAAAATACATGGTCAGATTTGTATTATCCTCAGTATGAGAATTTGTAGCACACAGTAGTTGCCACTTCTGTCTGTATATCCTCTGCTCTGCTCTGAGCGCGCTAAAAATGCCCTTCTGTTATTTTATGATTCTTTTTTTTAATTCTTGACTGTTCTGCATACATTTTTCTTGTTTAATTTTTAACCAGACAAAATGAGACCAGTGTGTTTCAGGTTTTCTTCTCCTTTCTTGAGATTTTTATTTCCAGTTTTTTAGGAACACATTTCAAAAAAATCCCAATGAACTTTACTCATGAAATAATAACCAGCTTTGATGTTCTTTCAGTATTAAACAGAGAAGTCTCATAGGTCCCAAGACCAGATACTTCAGCTTCATAATTTCTAATCCCTAAATCTGAAAAGCATGATGTTACAATAAGTGTAACATGGTCTGAAAGGTGCAATGCATTCACCTCTAGCTCTTGAAAGAGGTATTATGTGCATTTACTAGCTAATTTTATAATTTGCTTTGAAATATGTAGCATGTTACATAAGTGCTCACTTTGGTAATCCTGGAAGTAAATACAGAACCAGGATAGGAAAGTCGTTTTTTCTGTTAGTGAAGCTTAACACTGACATTTTTACTATTAAAATTGTTTCTGCTTTTTCTATGACAGACCTACCTATTTGACCTATGAGTCATCCCCAGTCCAAACAGTAATTGTTCCAGGTACAGAATTAATTGAAGTAATTAACTTCAGATATTTTTATTTTGCACGTTTTTATTGTTCTAGTTTCAATATGATCAGCAATTCTCTGTAGCACTGTCTTTTGTAGAGTTCAAATCCTGCAGTTTATGCTGCATGATGAATGCAGTAATATGCATTTATTTCAAAGAGTCATTTATATCCCCTGGTAAGCAGGTCGTCTTTGCTGTAGAGATGTAGGGGTGTTTTGGTGCAAACAGGATTTCTTACATGCGTTTGTTGCATGATTTTTTCCCCTTATGTCCATCACTTGTACCACTTTGTAGTTCCTATCTGGTGAATATTAAAAAGCACCCATTGGGATTGGACCAGAAAAGTGGTGGGGGAGGGGGGAACAGTCTCCATCTCATTCCTAGTTTCTTCCGTAACATGCCTTCATCCTGACACAGATTATTGCAAGCATTGTGCTCACCCAGTTCCCCTGCCTTAATAGCCTTATGTCTCATTGGAAGTGAGATCAAAGACAGAGAAGCACCAAAGGGCTTACATTCAATTAACAGGGAAGGGGCAGGCTTTATACGTGCTCAGCAGAAGCTCTGATTGCAACAAACTGCTGACTGCGTATCACGTACTATCACTATCAGCATGTGTAACATCAGCCCTTTCCCTGCCACGCTGAAAGGTGGTCTGGAAAGGCAAATGGCAGTTTTGTGCTCTTCCTGGCTGTACCAGGATGGAGAAAGCTGGAGAAACCCATGTTCCTTCACAGAGATGCTCAGGAAGGAGGAGGAGGAGACTCAATCTCCCACTCTGCTCTTTTTTTTCTTAGAGCTGCAGGCTGGAAACTCTCTGACAGAGTTTGACCAATGTATTGGACAACTTGAATTTTTAATGATGAGTGATTTCCCACTGCTCTCTTACATGGATCTCAGAGTTAGAGGCTTAGCCTGAGGCAATCAGAACTCCTAGGGCAAAAGCTGAGACTTTTGACCCTTTCCGTATATTTAGAGTGTATTGCAATGAAATAAATCCCCTCTCATTGCTCAGAATAAACTCTCTGCTTTTTGCCTTCTCCAGGTGCTTGTGACATTAGGAAAAACTGAAAAGTTGTGTGTCTGAGAGCTAGCTTGTGATTAGGAGGTATCTGGGCTCAGCCACTGCCATGGAAGACACAATACTGGGAAGACAAGAGATTTGATTCATTTTGGCAATCTGGGTTTACAATTTTTTCATTTCTCCTAATGAAAGGAAGAGGGGGGAGTTGCAAAACTAGGAACTGGATCATAAACCTGGGGGGGAAAATGTAGAGCATAAAAAAGATGGGGCATGGATCACAAGGAGTTTACTTTTTGAGTACTGCTGGAGTGAAAGAGCATATCCCATCCTCTGCACAACCAGTGCTCATTGCTGTTAACCCTGGTTGTGTTGAAACCCCATATTTCCCAGGATTATGCTTATGAAGTTTGGAAAAAATGTGAGTCCCTAGCTTTGCATTACTGGTGGAATTTATTTTACTATTATTTTGCAGAGCTTTGAGACAGCATGGATCTCTATTTGTATTAAACCTCTCCCTCTGCTGAGCTGATTGCTGAGATAACCCGCAGCCAGAGCTGTCTGAACTTATGTGACCTGGTTCCATCTGTGTACAGCTCTCATTTGCATTCTCTTCGATTTACTTCTAATGCAAACCTTGCAGAGCAGGATGTTCCTGACACAAACACACACACAAAATTTGTTCCTAGGGATTCAGTACCTGCTCTTGCTGGCAATATTCTCAACTATTTCAACCTTTTAGAATTTTCTGCATTACTGTGGGAGATGACCACTCCACACACTGCTCACAGGTTAACACTGCTATAAAAGAGCGCAGCTGGTCAGTGGAATCAGAAAACACTGAAAAGGTCAAAGCATGCAAGTACTGCAGAGGTTTCCCTCTAAATGAGAGTAGCCTGCAACCTTCACTTAACCCTTACTTTAAATGATTGCAAATTAAGTTGGGCAACTTAGCCTGAGCTCTAAAAATCTAAACGTGTCAAAAGATGAAACTACATCAAAAGCTTTCCATCACTGTCAGGCAGTGTTCTCTGACACACGTACACCAGATAGACATTTCTGTCTGTGAGCCTTACTTACCCACTGAGATGTATTCAAATAAAGACCCATTAACTTCCTCAGTGCTGAATGACATACATGCATTTGTACCATAATGCAGCCTTCCCCTTGAACAAAGGCATATCCAACCGAGAATCTTTTCTACAAGGTGTTTTTTAATCTTCTTGGCTTATATAGGACTTTGAGATATAATATATGGTGTTTGCATAGCAGTCAAAGCAAGGGTTTCAGCACTGTAAATTCATTACCTGCTTTCCATGAGCCATGTCAGAACTTCTTCGACTTCAGCAGGGCAATATCCAGTCTCCTGGGCTTCAGGGACCAAATTCCCACTACTGATTAAATATAGTGACAAAACACAAAAGCTCTGTGGCAAAGCATCCTGTGACACCTCTTGTCTCAGAGCTGCTCTACCTCCTTCATACAGTGACACCCCTTTTCTCAGAGCTACTCTTCCTCCTTCATACAGTGACACCAGGGCAAAACCAGAGATAGGGACCAATGGTCTTCAGGGAGGCCTGTGCATGGGGTCCTCCGTGGGGTCCCAGCTTCTGAGCAGTCATCTGTGTCCAGGAGAAGCAGAACCAGTGACACCTGCCTGTGGCAAAGGGCTAAACCATCAATATTCCTTAGTCAAAGGGAGGAGCCCTGAATAAGACATGGATTTGTACAACATTGTCAGCTCTTCTTATAGGGGTTCTTAAATGTGATCTTTATTTCTTTTATTTCCTGCTTACCTACCTGACCCTTTTTTATTCCACAGTAACAAATGTGAATGCAAAACAATTTACTGAGGTGCAAGCCCAAGAATTTCTTTTTTTCCCCACCCACATAACTCTATATCACAATAACAGGAGCTGAAGAGAGACCTTCACAGAAGCAACCCACAAAACGAGTTCTTGACTTCAGTAAGAACCCAATTCTTCATGAAATTTGTTGACACTGAGATGGAGCAGTAGTCATGGGGAAATTGTATGTCCTGTGAGCAGCTCAGATTTGTTCAATGTCATGGTCAAATAATGGCTGCTCAGTGTCTGAATTACTGGTCAAGAGAATACTCTACTTTCTGAATTCCCATGGAGATGGCCTGATTTCCATAGCAACTGGATTCTCTCTCTTGCCTTTCCCTTTTACAGGTAGGAACACACTTGAATGCTGAAAATGCTAGAATTGCTCTGAGTATTATCATATTTTTGGACACTAGAACACTTTCCAGGCAATACATTGAAATAGGTGCTCCTTAATGATATTTTTTTTATCCTCCTTTAGAACTGGTGGTGATATTATCTTCCATCTGCTCTTAAGATCTGCTGTGATGTGAGCATGAAGTTTTCTCTTTTGCTTTCTTTCTTCTCTGATTCTTTATCATTGCTCCAATTTTCTATTGGATAACCTCCAATGCAGGGTGATAACTATTGAAGAAAGCTCTTGGGGGAAAGACAGCATTGATAATACCAACTAACAACGATATCCAAAACGTATGGAATATATTTCTAGAGAGGTTGGTTCAATCTCTGTCCCAAAGCTGGATTAAAAATTCATGCTATTATTCAGTATGTCAGATGAGAGATCATGTTAGCAGTAAGTATATACATTATTTGTCACCCATTTTTCGAGGCTTTTAACCGTTTCAGAGTTTGATTTCATATGCTACCCGAAGTGTCCTCTTTAAGTTTACCTTTCCTCAAGTACATCTCCACTGCTTCTTCTTTCCAGACCACACCTGAATGAGTACAAAGAATAAAACCAATCCAGAAGAAGTTGGCTCAAATACGAATTTCTTATAGCCATTGTGAAGGAAGTAAAAGTGGACAGATCCTGTAAACCATCTCCCCAGGGACCTGCTGAGGATACATACAGGACAAGGAGCCATGGAAGTAGGCTTTTAGGTAGTAGAAACATCACACATAAGTCTGTTTCCTTAAGGAAAAGAGAGCCATGTACATCACGAGCCATGTCTGGAAAACACAGGGTCTGAAAGTGGAGGGCTTGTACCTTAAATTGCATTCATGAAGGACTGGACAGTTGGTGTGCTCTGCAAAGCACCAGGCTTATGCCAGTCTGGACTGCCTCAATGAATGGTACAAAAGCTTCTGCATGGCAGTGGGTTGAGGTTAAGGTGACACAGTTAAAGGAAGGGCAGCAGGAGGTGATGGCTGCTGATCCTGTGTCTGCTAGGACAGATAGTTGATGAAAGGTATCCCTGGCAAGTGAAGCCATTTGGGAATCCAGGAAGAACAGCTGAGTCCATGAGTTGCAGAGAAAGTGAGCAGTGCTGTTACAGAGGTGCTTTCCCTTTAGCCACAAATCATGGGAAAGTGGTGCCTGCACTGAGGATGAATTTCACCAATATCCCTTTCAGGCAGCAGTTTGGCCCTTGCCCCAACCTTCCAATGCCATCTCTCCCTGAGCACACATTGCCCTCCTTCCCCCAAACTGGTAATTACATAGTCAGTCGTGGTAGTCTGAAATGCCATGAGACCACCCTGAGGTCCTGACAGCACTTTGCCAATTCACTGACCTCTGTTATATTCTGAACCATGACAGGTTACACTCAAAATCAGCCTAAAAAATAGGCTGATTTTCCTGTGACCCCCAGTCTGACCTTACATCTGAGTTTACATTTTTAAATCTCACCATGAGCTGCTGGCTGACATCCTCCTTCTCCCTGCAGCTCCTGCATGGCTGTTTAGTGGCCGTGGTCTGCACTCCATTTTGCATCCCCACTTGCCCACAGACCCTTGCCCAACACCCAGCTATGCAACACAGGTGTTTCCTAGGCTCTCCAGCATAACAGCATCCCTGTCCCCTTCCTTTCCCTCCCCTCCACTCCTTACTCTCCTCTCCCCCTCCCCAGCTAACACTGAAAGCCACAGAGGAAAGCATAGCAAATTGAAATAAATGAGAGCAGAGAAAGAAAAGGGGAGGCTGGAGAGGAACACAAGGAGTGAGGTCCCAGAACTCTGTAACTCTTCAGCCGCCTCAGAGGCCATGGGGAGAGGAGAGGAGGGTGACAACGGGATCAGAGCTGGAGCAAAGCCTGGTCCTTGGCAGTGATGGGAGCTTTATCGCCTGTGACCTTCAGAGCACTTAGTGCTGATGAGGAACATTCAGACGATCACATTAAGGTTGTTGTGGGGACCTGAAGGGCGTGTGTGTGTGGGTGGGAGTAAGGGGAGAGCTATGTGTCCCGGGGGGGCAGCAGCCAGGAAGGGGATTGCAAAGATGAAGGTGCAGGGCTTGATACTGGCACCACAGCACCTGTGACTCCCCCTGAGCAGCCCGGGAGCAGCTAGGAGAAATCTGTCCTTCGGGCTTTTTGGAAGATGCCCATAGAGGGCACTGATTTGTCAACAAATCTTAGAGAAAAGAGGTGTTTGGGTAAGAAAGACAGACACGAATTGCTCAGGCATCCTCCTGTGTCTCGTGTAGGCGTGTTACTTCTGAGTTAATGATGGACTGCTTCTTTTTTTACTTCCCCTGTCTCTCTTGAAAATGCAAACATCACTGGGAGGTGGGAGAGGTGGCTTCCCCTTCCCGTTTGCTAGAGGAGCAGATGGCCCCACAGATGATTTCCCCTTCCTTCCCTCTGTCTGTAAAAGATACATAGCCTAGCTCTGAGAATACCATTTCTTGGCAAAGATGTCCCTAAAAAATAGCAGGGAAATTCCCGGTACTGTACTTTCATGCTTCTCTATCCTCTTTTTTTTTTAATTTCTTTCATTCGGCTGATAATGATGAGATGCACAGCTGCAGCTGTGTTAAGTTACTCAGAAGACACGTGCAGTGCTTGGCTGATGCTGCCAATGGCCCGACCCCAGGGAAAACCTGGGGAAAGGCTGCAGACATGTGTCCTTCACAGCAGCTCTCAAGAGCTCTGCCCTCTATCCGAGGGACAGCATCCACCTTCCTTGGGGCTGGCAAAGCAAACCTTTCAGGTCAGATCAGTAATGGAAATGCAGGTTCACCATAGGGCTGCAGTGTATGTGCACAGAGGTGTGGTGGAGAGGACAAAAAGCCCTTGCTGCCCTCCTTTCCCCAGTGGCTCTGCTTCCCGCGCTCCCAGCTATTCCCACTCCTCCCAGGGCGAGACCAGTAGGGAGGAGGCCTATTAGCAACAGCTCTGCTGCAATGTCTCTTTAAAGGAAGTGTCAGGGATAAAGATTTACCTGCAGGTTTAGGAAGACAATTATTGTACGTTAATTAAATATGAAATGACACTTAAGAGCATATCCATTGCCTTAACAGTGACTCTCTGTAATAATAATAATACTTAGCACTTACATAGCTCTCTCCATCTACACAGCGCTTCACAAACATTAACTAATGAATCCTCACAACCTCTGAGTGAAGCTAAAGAGGCTGCTGGCATGATGGGGAGGGGGAAGAGGAGATGTATCAGGGGAATAATTTCTTCTTGGCATGCTGCTGCCGCTTTTCAGGCTGCTGTGGTCTTCATTCTCTTGCCTTTCTGTCAGCCTTCCCCTAACTGTGCTTACTCCAGCACTGTGCAGTGTGCAAGTTGGCAGTACAACGAGGTGGTACCAGTGGGCACCACTGCAGCAGGCATTGATGCTCTCCGGGCTCCCAGAGCTGGGTTCAGAGTCCCTGTGCCATGGCAACAAGTCCCTAGCACAAAAACTGCCTCCTGTCCCATTCCCTTTTCCTTAGGGCTCAGCAAGAGAGCCTAAGTGTGGGTTTGTCTGAAGCTGGAGTGTTTTAAATGTGTCTGTGAGAAACAAAGCTCTGGCTTGGACATAAACATCTGTGAAATGCAGAAGTCCAGTACCAAGAATGAAGTTGTCTGGATTTTTGCACTTCTCGTGAAGCCATGCCTTTCCTTCAAGTCTTACTGGGGAAGCCAAGAAGTTTCTCCTGAGCCTATTTCACTTCCCCAGAATAGGATTTTTGAGCTGAAAGCCCAGGTCTCCTGGCCAACTCTGTAGGAGTTTTCTGTCTCTTGGCAAATATGCTTGTTTCATGCTCTCTGAGCTCCCTCCATGATGACCCACCCCTTGAGACCACTGCTTGACCCAGAGGGAATGACAGATGCTACCCTAAGTCTGTGTTTTCTAAAATATTTACCATTTCCTCACTATAGGTGCCTGTGATTGTGCAATGTCTTTGCTGGAGAAGTCAGGAGATGTGAAACAAGCTTTATTCTCTCTACAAGAAGAAATACACCTGGCCCTCCAGAAATCCCAGCACAAAGCTCTGTCTTCTGTTGACAGCACTCCGCTTCTTTCACTTCCCATGGTAGGCCTGGCTCTGCCTCTGCTCTGGTCTTTAGGCAGCAAAGTCCAGTTTTGCCTGTTTTTCCCGGGTTTTTACCTGGAAGAATTGGAAAGGCACTAGGTTCATCCCCTCCTCCACACCTGGGCTGTTTCACACTAACCAGGAGTGCACGGAAAGGAGGGAAGATGGGAGAAATGGATCAGAGCTGTTAGGAGGGAGGAAAGTGATTATCTGCCCCTTTTCAGGGAGTGATTTTCTGCACAGTTCACTTCCAGACTATTTTTTTTCCCAAGCTCATTCCTTTTAAAAAGGTAATAAATATTCAAAACATAGTTGCCTAGATTGCCAGCTATACTCTTAACAGCTTCAGCACCTACAAAGCTGATGCCTGTGTGTATCCACTAAGCAGTTGTCAAACTGCATTGCCTGTAACATTTAGGGTTGATTTGGAAGAAGGTCTCAAGGCTACAGTCTACAAAACACTCTGTATAGGCCAAGGGGGAAAAAAAGACAACGTGACCTAGAAAATCTTGTCATCTTCAAAGCTCCCTGATTCTACTATTCTTTATTTAGCATTGTAAGTCCACCAGATCCATTTCCGAGCAATCGAGGGTTGATTTTGTCTCCCAGAAGTCTCAAGTGAGCCTCTGAGTTTGAACATGCTGATATGTTCAGATAGTCCTGTCAGCATCAGTGATTTTAGCTGTTTTCCTGACTAACTCACTGGTGGGTTTCTTGGGGTTGCATTTACATTTGAAAATGTCACATGGTGTGCAATGTCAAAGGTTACCTCCAATGCTGAACAGAATCTGGATCTTTCTTCATAGATCATAGTTGTCCTGGCTTTATGCATCGTAGAGCTCTTGATAAGCCAGTGGGAAAAAATATTTAGTGTGTGAGAGGTCACCTGTTCAGCCCTAAATGTACAGTCCAATGGAAGCTAACCTCAAGTAATTTATTCATGCCTCAGTCTTTCCTGTCTCACAAATTGTCTTCCTTCTGCTTTCAACTTTGTTTTGCAAATGCAGCTCCTTACCTTGGGGCTTTTGGAACTTCAGGTGTTACAAGCAATTCTGGCACCTTCCTTCAGCCACAGGCAGGTGGCACTTCAGATGTGTTTGAGCTCAGATCTCCAGCAGCAGGACCACTTTGTTGTTTCCTCATGAGTGGCTTCCATGTATGGAATGACCCTGTGGGACTCCTGCAGCATGCACAGAGGAGAACTACATGGTGCAAACCTATTTATTTTCACCTGTACATCACAGGTAGCAAAGTGCACTGGATCCAATTCACCCAGGAGAAGAAGCCATTCTCTCACCACCATCCTCATATCCCCGTGGTAGGGAGCTGGGATCTTTCTCCTCCTTCACAAGTTAACAAATTGGCCATTCCCTGAGAGCAGATAATTTCTTCTTAATGGTAGCCATCTCTCAGCACATACTTTGGCTGCCAGCTTTTGAAGGTAATTGCATTGTTATTTAGGAAAGTCAAAGGTGCATTCTTCCAGAGAGGCTCAGGCTGCAAGCAGGCATGCGGAGGGCTGACCAGAGATGGCTTTGCATGCTCTTGTTACAGCAAGGTGTCACTGCAGGCAGCCAGGAGACAGGGATGGATGTACATTTCCCCACTCCCCACTCTTTTCCTCCCCAGAGAAGAATCTGTAAAAAGCCGTTTGCTGAAAAATAAACATGGGCATTCTAGTGCTGAAAATACACAACACAAAATGTTCCTTTTTTCTGATAAGAAAGTGATGTCACAAATGACCTTATTAAAAAAAGGTAAAATGCTTGTTTACTTAAAGCACTTGTTCAAAGAGAGCAAGGGGAAATGTGGCTTTAGGATATTTTTCTTTCTCCTTTCTCTTTCCTCCTAAATGAGATTGAAATACAGTTTCACATTTGCAAGGCCCAGTGCCCTTTCTGCCAAGAAATCCATTGACAGTCCAATCAACAGACATGTTCTGGTTACAAGAATCAGGCATCAGTCAAACGCTTGAAAGCCGGATCCAGCAAATGCAGCAGATAATAGTATTGAAAACAGCCAGTGGGGGAGATGAGAAAGTAATTGGAGTGTAGGTAAGAGCTGGGTAAGCAGGATGGATCGGCATATTGCTGACACGTGGAAGGGAGGAGGCAGAGGGGGGGAGCTAATGAGAGGGGTAATTCTAATGATAGAAGTAGTTCAATGTGTCAGGCTTTTGGTTTTTGAAGGCTGAGAGAAGGATTTATTTGTTCAAAGGCAACTCAGCCCATGGGAAAATATGCGTCACCTACACCACGACTCCTTCCAGAGCTGGTTTAACTCTGGGATTTTGCAGGTAGATCTGTAATGGAAAGCTATGTGGCATCAATGGGGAGGACTGTGGGGCCAGACTGGCTCTCGAAGTACTGGAGCAGATGTGATGGGGATCTTCAGGGGGATCAAAGTGGGGCGAAAAGACTCAGCAACACAAGGCAAAAGGCCTCCGTGGCAGCCTGGGGCAGCAAAGGCTACAAACACCCTGAGGGGGACTCATTACCTTGAGCAAAGCAGCACTTGTCTCTGCATGTTCAGGGACTGCATCACTAAACACAGTCATTGCAATCTCGGCAAGCCCTAAAATCTGCTGATTTCATCCCAAATGTAAAAATCTAAAGAAGACAGGAGCGAAAATGAACAGAATAGAATTTGATTGTATGGACTATACATTCTAATTTATTCCAGAGTCCTTGCTAGTAAAAAAACCAGGCTCTGATTAGAGTGGTGAGTGAAGAGAATTACTCACTTCCTATGGGTAATATGACGAGCAAATTACCTGAATTTCTTGTAAATCTGTAATCCTCTTTTGGGACACAGCACTATGGAAATGGCAGAGAGGGGCTGTTGATCTCATGCACTGTGGTATGCACTCCCTCATACTGAGGCTTGGGTGGGTTCACCTTTCATACATCATGCTGCCCTGTCTGAGTTATTTTTGATATTTTGGTTTTCCTCTTTAGATTTGCCTTCTCTGTCCCACTGCCCCAAGCACATGGCTCTGTTTTCTTACCTGGCTCAGGAGGGGCTATTTTCAGGACCTGCTCCATTGTGGGCTGTGCTGCATTGAAGACGGAGTGGACAAGGGGGCAGTGGGTTGGCAGGAGAAGAACTGAACACTCCGTAAAGACAGCACAAAATATTCCGAAGTAATGCGGATCTGGCTTGAGCAAGTGATAAATGAGAGCAGCATGGCAGTGACAGGTCAATCAAATATTTATAGAACTTCATCCATTAGCATTGCAGCAGCAGAAAGAAAGCAATGAAGTCTGGGTGCTCCAAGACCTGCAAGGGATACACATGCTGATCATCATCCCCAAAATCTTCAGGCGTATGTGGATTTTCTTTCTTGTCCTGGAGGTTGCCAGGATAGGTGAGGTGGTACAAGAGCTAAAAAGAGGTTGGGATTATGCAGCACTGTGTTTTAGAATACATTTCTCTGATCTCCTTGGATGGATCAATATATGTACATACTGGCATGGACATACTTGTACCAAAATGAGGGGAAAGCTGAGCTGTGTGTGAGGTATATACATAGATGTGTACACAGTGGGAAAGGGCATCAGGTTTTGCAATTTTCTGGAAAAGCAGTTGCTACAATCAGTGAAATGCCAGAAAAGGTTAAACCACAACAGACAAGAAACCTTAAGGAGAGAACAGAGTGGAATTGGAAAGCCTATTTTTAGGATCACATGACATGATTTGATTAATATTTTAGCAGGCAGTTATCATATGCTAAGAAACTGAAGGATTATTAGTAGCATCCCAATATGCCTTCTTTCAGGGTTTTGACAAGGGAATCCCATCCAAATTTCTCCTTCCTCAACTTTGATCAATTCCATAAGCCAGGGACATAAGTGACGCATGGGTGCACTGGAAGGTGCAAAGGGCTTTGGAAAAGTTACTCATTTGATTTGAACACTTAACTGGAAACGCCACAGTGCAGTCCATGCTGAGGCAGGAGGCAGGAGCACACTACGGACACGCACAGATGGATCAGTGCTCAGCTGGGACCATCTCCACAGTGCTCCCAGACACCCCCAAAGCAACCCAACAGCAGGCTGGTGAGGAGGACTATTCTGGTCTCTCCAACAGTTTAAATAAATGCTTGCTTTTAAGCATAGGAAGGATTGCACTGAAGTGCCTCTTTAATCTGCTGATGAAATCTATATGACTGGGGTCTATGGCATCCCAGTCACATAAATGTGCATCCTGCATTCCTTCTCAGGGTCCACAGGGTCATTCTCATTTCCTTTGAATTTAGGTTTCATTAAATGTCATCTGCACATACATGCCAGTGCTTAACCAGGTGCTGGATCTGGGACTCCTGTGATACCCCATCCAAAGCTTTTCACTAAGAGCTGAATTCATGTGAATACAGGAGGAATCTGGGAAGGGAAACAAGCTCTTTCTTCTTCATTCACTGTTCTCCTGACAAAGTTTCATTCATCTGGCCTGGGAGCAGTAGGGACACCATATGTCGGAAGCAACCAGTCAGCCAGGGGGATAAGGCACCCACCAACAGCCCATTTGCTGAAAATTGATGATCCAAAGTTGCATGGGGAATTTGTATGAATGGAAGAAAAGACAGCCAGTAATTGGGATCGGTGGGTGAAGTGTCAGCAAACAGAAGAAAGGGATACTTTGGTGACAGTGATAAATGCTAGCAGCTTTGGGCCTCATCTGGAGGAACGAATTGGAGCGAAGACTTTGTAAGAAAAGGAAGGAATAAAAAGACAATGTCTGATGGATGTTCAGAGGAAAAAGGCTCAGAAAACAAAAATTCAGCCAAGTGTTTTTAGGTGGATGATCAGAGGCAAGTCACGAGGGTTATTCCCCAAGGCTGAGGGGGTCATAATTTTTTACACCCCCTGGAATAAGCCAGCTTTGTACTTGGTGGTACATGGAGTGACCAGGCACTAGTCCCTGGAGAGTGGGGTCCCTCTGTGCTGGGTGCGACACACGCAGCTGCAAAGCCTTTGGGAGCAGCCATGGGGCTCTTCTAGTTGAGCAGCACAGATGTGAAAGGTCTGCACCTTTGCAGGGGTGCAGAAGCTCTGGGGTCACTACTGGGTGTCAGGGTTGGAGGGACAAGGCAGCCCTGAAGCAAGAGCCCTCAGCAGGCACTGGCACACTGACTACTCAGGGCTGGTTTATTTTTGTCAGACAACTCGGCAAGTTATGTCTCAGGGAGGAATTTGCCTACAAACTAAGTATGTGCAGTAACAAGTTGCCATTTCCAGAGTCGTTTCTCTGACCCACACCAGCATTTCAAAACACGTCTCAAATGCAATTGGCATCTCTACACTGCCAATTTTAGAAACGTTTTGCTTTGGAGGAAGGACTGGAGCACAGAGGTGATTATCCCTCCCCTCCTGGCAGCTTCAGGAGTCATGCGACTTGCAGGGAATGTCAGAGATGAACAGCATGTAAAAGAGCTCCTATAAATGCTCTTTCCTGGAGCCCTGGGACGTGCCTCTGTCCTCCTGCTTTAGACTGTAGAGCTTCTTTGCCTCTTACAAGAGAAAAGATCCTGGCTGAGGTAGCTCAGACATCCATCTAACATGCCCTGAGACAGTAACACCAGTGACAGAGAGAGGGACTGATTCTGCTGTCAGCAGCACAGGCAGGGAGACAGTGGAGTCAATGGGAGTCGATGTTTACTTCTGTTACACTGCCTCGCATGGACACTGATAAATGTTATGAATTTTAAAAATTGAGATTCACATTAGTTTCCTTTAACTCATTTTAGATTTTCTGCTGAGCTTTATTAAGTGGCTTTTAAAAGCAGTTTAGCCTCTACAGCTCTCACTGCAACAGCCCTGCCTCCCAACCTGTCTGGCAGCAGGAATAAAACAAAGCCCTGGGTACTTGCAGGGAATCAGGAAAGCATTGGGGATGGAGAAGCAAGTCCATCAGGGTGGGAGCACCTTGGCAGAGCAAGGAGATGGTTAGGAGGCATTAGCTGTGCCTCAGGGCCAGTTTGGGCAAAGGTGCAGATCCTTTCAGAAGGTTTTGTCATGCAAAGCTGAAGATTCAGAGATATTTCTAGTCCCTTCAAATATAGGCAGAGGAATATTAATGCAAAGGTTGAGTTTTCTCTTTCCTTCGGGATTGTACAGATCGGTATGCGTAGGCATTTTCAGCCAACAGATCCTGGGCTGATCTCCTGCACATTAGTGTAAATCAGGATTAGCTCCAGCGAGTTGAACTCCACATCCTCCTGATTTTTAAGACCTGATCCAGCTTGTCCTGAAGTCAGTGAGAACTGTTCTTGAATCAGTCTCTAAATGCCTTGTTTTAATACCCACAAGCTACAGTAAAAAAATCCACATCTCCATCCTAAACTCTGCCTGCCACCTGCCATTTAATTTTTCATTACACAATTATAATTTTTAACAATGCCATTGCGTTTTCTTGGCTAAAGAGCCGCTGGAGACCCTGTCTGAAAGAAAAGCTTCCCCATCTCCTCTTCTCCATGCCTGCAGGTGTATCTGTATCATAGCAAGCCTTTCCTAAACATCTCTTCAAAGATACTCGCAGCTTCATCTCCTCTAATCTAGATGCTCTTTTGACATCACTAAAAAATTACACCATTACACAGTAAACTGGTGGTGGGAGATATGCAAGTGGCAAATCTCTGTTCTGGTAGTTAAAACCAGTAATCCTGCCTCAGCTCTCACTGATTGACTGGAAACTGAAGCAGGAAGAAAGCAGGCTCAGTATGGACAGAAGAGTAATACTGATTTATGGGAGACAAACCTCTGAGATAGTGATTTACTCCCCTGGGATTTTTTTCTGATAGATGTCACCACACATCTGCAGGACTGGGACCAGGAGAGATAAAAGCCTGGGTTGCTATAAGCAACCAAAGAGGACCAAGTGCTCTGAAGTGGGGATGTGCTCCAGGGACATAACTCTCTTCCCTTATCGGCAATTCACTTTTTTACTATTGATTATAACAGGAAGAGAGAGATGGAAAACTCATGTAATGCCCTGTCCTTGGGGTTGTGGTCGAGGGGAAGCTGATGCTGTCTAATCTAATAAGGATGCAGTGCAGCCTGGATCACCTGGGCTCTCCTTTTATCCTTTGGGAGTCATGTCTAAATGAATAATATAGAAAAGAATTAAAAGTCCCATAAAAGGAAAAAAAACCCTACCAAAACCAAAAAAAAACCACCAACCAAACAAAAAACTCTCAGCTGATTTTTTTGCTTTCTTTTGAATGACAACCGACTTTCTATCAGGGCTCTCATGCCACTTTGGAGGGAGATTACCCTGCAGCAGTGTGAGAGGATTAAACTGCTTCCTTTACATCAGGGCTCTGCTCTGGGGAAGGTGTAAGGCAGGATCTGGTACAGGGGTGACATCAGTGGGGATCAGCAGAGCAGGCTAAGAGCAGGTTTGCAGCAGGCAGATGCCCTCTTCATGCCGGAGCCTTGTGATGGCCAATGCAGCACATTAAAAGCTGCACACTTTTAATTTTAATTAAAAGCTGCACTGGGTGCACATGCTGTTCCTGGTAGTGTCTAAACCATACAACTCCACTAAGATTAGCAAGGAGCAGAATTGGCCAAAGCTGGAGAGTGCCCCAAGAGCCAGGCTGGGTGCAATTATGCCAGCCTTCACCTTGCTTTCCACCTTCCACTGCACAGCATGTTTCCTCAGAGCCCTCATCTCTTGGGATAGGAGAAATGTGTTGACTGTAAATGTGGGCTGACATGCCAGGCAACAGTGGCAGGCGAGAAATAGATATATTGCATCCCAAGATGATGCATCTTCCCATTCAAATCAGCTCGCCAGCACAGACAGTCCTATATCTGCAGACAACACTATTTAGATGGAAGATTTTATTCAGATGGCATCTGAAACTTATTTTTTATTGAATTTAATTTTAATTAATTGTGCTGCCAAGGGTGAGATGAAACGGCCTCTGTTTTTAATTTTTTCTCCCCAGAGTGGATGTCCTTAAACTCCTTCCTATAATGATATGGTTGTAGCTTGCAAAAAGGCAGTCTGGATTTATTATTCTGCCTCTTCCCTTGTCCCTTCTAATCCTAGAGAGAGCGTTGCAATGACTGCTGGTTAGAAAATTAGTTAAGTGAACTGTATACTGTATTCTCTTTCTGTATCACTTCTTATTAGGGGAAAAAAGATAATATAGTTCCCTCTCTCCCCTCCACTCACTCTGCATTTCATCCAGAGCTCATGTAAGGAACATTTCAACACACTGCTGCAGCCTGCTTGCAAAATTACACACATCTCAAAGCCCTTAGGAGAACTCTTGACTTTGGTGTAAAGTGCAGCAAGTAGTATCATATGTGTGGAAGAAGATGGTGGTGAGATCTGCTACCGATGCACAGGTGCTAAAGAAACAAGCCTGTCGGGGTCGCTTCTGCACTACACAAGCAGCCGTCTGTCACCTGTCTTGTATGTGAGTGCTGCCTCTGCAGCAGGCAGGCTTTCAGGTGTTTGAAACACAGCGCTGCCCTTTCTCTTTGGGTCCAAATGATCAAACTCCTGCAGCTGTACACACTCAATTTGGTGGGTCCCAGCTCAGAGTAGTGCTGCAGCAGTGAGCTCAGCCATGTAGATAGCTCATATATTCAAGAAAACTCCAAAGAAAAGATAACTTTCTACTTGCTTTCATCATCAGTGTAGAGGTCGCCCACTCCAGGTGGTCCATGCATGATATTTGGAGATCAAAAACATGTGAAGACTGCAAATGGGGGCACATACAAGGTAGCTGACCTTGTCAGCAAAATATGGACAAGACACTCTACAGACGGGTTAAAAATATCGTCAAAATTAAACTGGATTTATAGCAGGTAGAAAGCCAGAAATATCCTTGTAAAACATTATTGCTATACAGTTAATAGTGTATTTTGCTTGCCTATATGGACCAGTTAAAGGGTGGAATTTTCCCAAACTGAGTCAATTTATTGCACAGGGGCCATTTTGAAAGAATATCTGACAAAGGAATAGATGAGCCTGTTATGAGAATAAACTCCCAGAGAACTAAAAGGACAGCCTCAAGGAAGGCCAGCCTGAGGAGAATGGAGAGCTATTAAATGAAGATACTCTGTACTCCAAATCCAAATATATCTCATGCAAGAGCAGAGCTTTCTAAAACAAATCCCTGTGATAGATGAAGGATTTAGGCACATCCAGGTTGTCTGTTTAATGAATTCCCTACATTTACCCCACAGAGGGAAAAAGACCCAAACACTGCTATTCAGAACCTTTTTCTTGTGGATTAGAGCAGCTAAAAATGACAGAAGACTAAATTTGCCTTGTTTCCCTCCTTCACAGCTCATCTGTCCTACTTTTTACTCTTAAAGGAATGGGTAATTCAGAAAAAACCTCCAATATTTATGGATGCTCTGGTTCTTTCAGGCTCACTGGCTGTATGTGAGCCAGAAGCCTAATTACATATTTTAGGCACATATGTAATTCTTTGAATGTATCAGGAAAGCCTTAACTTGGAGACGAGAAAGATGGCTCAAAACAAAGTTATATGCCCTTTCCAGTACCAGGCCACATCCTATCCTGAAGGAACCTTTTTGTGTGGAGATCCAGCCCCTTTCTGGTTCACTCCTGTGTTAAGCCTGGCCTATTGACAGGAGCTTTATGAACTGGTGGAAAAAGAAGGCTCAGTGGATTATCTGATACACCAGGGGAAAAAAGAAAGGTACAGATCATCCAAGAGGATGTAATTTGGACTGTATGGGGTGTCAGCCACCTTTTAGAGGGTAACAAGCTGAAATCCCAATTTTCAGTCATTTCTTTCTTTGATTTTATTTTGAAAGTGGATACTGAAGCACTGCACATAGAGTATTTCAGACCTGACCCCTGCTCACAATAAATACCCAGTCTGATAGCTAACCCCAAGCAGTTTGTAAGGAACAAGAGTCAGAGGCAATTTTTTAGGTTTTATTTAATGAACTGATCCACCTGGCAGTTGAAAGAGAAGCCCTTTTATCTTAAAACAAAATCAAAGCCCTCTGTGGCTCTGTCTCTAGAAACAGCCACAAGATGCTTGTACCCATCACTTCTCCCAGAGCTGCCCCTTTGGTTGGGCTGTGCAAAAGACACTCCAAAGAGAGTGATGTGGCCTGAGAGCCACAGCAAACGCTGAAGTCCCAAATGAGAAGGTCTCCACAAGTACCCAGTATCATGCAGCCCAGACTTTCATGGCATTTTCTGTTACGAAATTATGCCCTCCAGCTCATCATCCTGCAACTCAGGGAGACTGACATCCTGCCAGGGCTTGCTTCCCCAGGATCTCTAGGAAGGAATGATGGCCTTACTGCTTGATGACTATCAAATTCCTGCTCTCCAGGGACCACACCTAATGCAGTGACCTCCTGGAAGGATACAAACTGCTCCAGAAGGGTTAGGTTTCCTTTAGTTCCTCTGTCTTAAAAGCTCTCTGTCTATGTGTCTGATAGACCCTTAACTGGCTTTAAATGCCTATTTTTGGCACCTGAGTCTCACCCCAAGAATCAACGATGACGAATCTCCCCTTAGGATTCATGGAGGCAAAATGCATTGGGGAACCTAGTGGGCTAAATCCAAATCCAGCTCAGATTTGCCTTAGGAGCAAGTCTAAGATGTCTGTCTTCATCCTTGACCTTATTTCTTTTCCCTTGGACCTTAATAATACTCTTTTCCAGACTAAATAGCACAAGAAATGCTGGGACTGGGTGTTAGCAACTATCCAAGTGAAGAGTTACTTTAAATCCAGACTGAGTTTTTGACTTCTCCTCCTGTTCTCCTGAGCCACTAGCTATGGAAATTTTTCATCTCTGATAAAGCAGATTAGCTGCTGGAAATGTCAAAGAGAGTCTACAGATGGCTGCACTGTGGGGAAATATTTCCTTGCTAGCCCTGGAAGCCGTTGAACACTGGACCCCAGGAGAGATGCTCCACAGTCCATTGCATAAAGTGACTTGGCCTGTGATGCTGTTAATGCAGAAACGCCCCAATGTGCTCTGTTCAGTGAAGTTCACTAAGAGCAGCAAGTCAAACCTACAGACAGCTCGGTGGAGGGGAGGCGGAGCTGTTTTTTTTCTTTTTCCTACTTCCATTTCCTCCTTCTTTAATTTTGGTAATGGATCAGAGTCAAATGAACAACATCTGGCAATTAGCACATTCCTTGCCTGGCTCCGATCTGCCACTAAGTTCTGAGTGTTTGCCTTTATTTTTAAATCGGTGGCTGTCAGAAAGAATTAAATGGTGCCTAAAGAAGCACGCAGACATTATAATTAAAGGCACGCCAACCTTGACAGGTAGCTGTGAGTGGAGTTCAGAATTTCAACTTTTCATGGGAAAAGGGGCTGTTGGCATGCGCATGTGCTCTCAAACTCCATGTGTTTCCCCCAGCTGATCTATCCCTAGGTGCTTTTTATACACCCATACTTGCAATTAATTGTCTCTTTGTCTGCTCCATTTCAGCAGCCATCCAGCCCAGTATTGCAAGAAGCAGCGTACTTTAAAGCTAGAAATAAAACTGGAATCCATTAGCTGTGATTGCATGTGCTTCTGTGGGACTTTGCTGTTAACAAGGATAGAAATGATATAATGGAAAACAGAACAGAGAGCATAAACCTGCTGGTGCACAGAGCATCCTGAAACCATGTAGTCTGTAATCCAAGTGTCTTCTAGCTAGGAATGAAATGCCTAGTACTCTGGGCACCTTCCTGCCAGGCCATATTATTATAATCATGGTCTTCCCCAAACTCATTCTGCTCCTTCTGAATAAAACAGAGTCAAATCTTCTTCCTTACAGTATTGACCCATCTGAAACACAAGCTCAGCTGACTCTTTTAGGGAATAAAGGGAGCATGGAAGCGGGATTCATCTGCTACTTGCTCAGCTTTGACCCCAGTGCTGAATGGAGGATAAATATCACATTAAAAGGCTCTAGCTTGGCCTCACCCCACCTTCCAAGGATTTCAGGCTCTGAGACTGCCAGTCCAGCATTTTTCCTGTTATTGTCTTTGGGCTGCAATTGAAGGTCACATGAAGTGGCAAGCTGAGCCTTAGGGCTGGTGATAGTTCTGCAGAGGTGAGCAGAGCTGTATTCCTGATGGGAAGGGTTGTGCTGCCATGGAGTCGCTGTGCTATCACACAACTGCAAGTTGGAATATTACACCAGGCAGCACCAGGTTGGAGTGTAGCCTCTTCACATCTCGCCTTCTAACTCATCAAAACCTTTGGCCTCCCAGTGGTTATATGTGCTGTCTGCAGGTTTAAGTTGGACAACATTAATAAAAACAATGACCAGATTTAACAGCCACAACATCCCATCTGGCATGGCTTCAATAAGGTGCTGACAATCTGGCTCTTTATTTCTCAAGCAAAGTTTTAAACAAACTCACTGATCCTTGCATTTCCTTCACAAGACTTGCTTTGCTGGCTCAGCTTCTTGAGATCAGTCTATCTCATTAGCATTTAACCACCTCATGAATGTGCTTCCAGCTGCCCATCCATCCAGGGTGGGTTTTCTGTCCACCCGAAAAATGAGATGAATTTTGCGCAACTTCAGTTAGCATCCCAGGGACGAAAAAAGCAGAAAGAAGGATCTAGGAGGAGTAATATAGGCATGGTAAAGTCAAGGTAACCAGGGAACAACCTCTCGTCCCATCTTTTCACTGCAAAATTACTGTAGTTGGAAAAATGACTGAAGGAAATTAAATTCAGGGTAAAAAAACACCAGAAGGATGAAACTTCTTTCTCTCTGTCCTGCACCTTGTAGCTTACTCTCACCCTACTCCCCGGCTCTCTCACTCAACTTCCGATATTTATCTCTTTCTTTCCACCCCCTCCTTTCCCTGCTCTCGTTCCCAATCCCTCTCCCTGTCTCTGATGGATGGAACCATTAGTGGAATCACTGTAAATAATGTGTAAAGTTGGAAGTTACAACAAGGTATCTCATTAAAGCCGCTTCACTCATCTTACTTCCCAATTAATGTTTAAGGCTTCGCTGGAACGTGGTGACAATATGTCACAGCATATCACTGTGGCAGGCGACAGGAAGTTAATAACCCACTGGCCCTTAAAGAACCCTTTAATGTCAGCTGCAGGGGAGTAAATAACATTGGTTTCTCCCCATACACACTTTTTCCTTCCCCTCTTCTTTTTCCTCTTTTAATTTGCTTCAGGAATGAAAGAGTTTTGTGTTGAAATAACATCATTATCTCATAAAGCCATCTTCCTGCAAAGACAGAGCACAAAAGGTGTGGCCCAAGGGACCCTGGGATTTTCAGCAGTGTAACAAAGTTGCTCCAACTCCCCACCCTGAAAATTCAGGAGTGTTTGCCTTCACCACCCTTTCCGTGTCCATTCAAGGCGTTTTTCCTTCTTCAATAAAAGAAATGTCTTCATCCACCTTTCCCTAGTATTAATTTTTATCTTCTTCCCACACCTGTGAGCCCCTAAACATAACTTCACTTCATCATCAGTGTAGTCAAAAGTATCCTTTAATGTGTAACAGTTTTATCTACTGTTATTGAAACTTTCTTCCTTTGACATTGTTGCTTTCCAAGGGAGGAGCCATCTTTGCCTTTCGTTCTTCTAAGTATCTGTTCACTTTGAGCACAATCGCTGCTCTTTACCCTCCTGATGCTGCACCATAGGCCTTTAGCCCTCCTGGGCATCAACCACCACAGACTCCAGACTGGGAGTGGTCCCAAGAGACTCCACTGGAGTCAAGGAAACTGCTCTGATTCGTCCCAGATCTTCCAAAACAGCAACTGAGCTCCTGATTTCAGAAGTGGTGTGGCATTAGTGTTACTAGCCTGTTCCCCTCTGGGGATATAAAGATCCATTAATCACACTGTGATACAACATAAATGACCCACTATTGAAAACCCATTTTATAGATATATTTTTCCCAGGAGAAGGAAGAACAAAAGCCATACATGTGTAGCACTTATTTTTAAAATAATTACAGGCTTAGAGAATGAATCCCACAAACTCTCTGCTTTCCTCAGTCACAGACCCAACACATCATAGCAGGCAAATCATGCATGGATTTCTCATGGCCTCAATTTCTTTCTGTACAGTGTGTCTAAAAATGTTTGCTCTCCATACCTAGGTTATTGCTTTACTGTTTGGAAAGGTCTTTCAAATTTCAGGCTAAACAGCCAAGTGTTGTGACTATATAAATACTTATTTTACTTATTGTACAAGGGACATTACAAATATGTCCCCAGAGTTCTGTTCTAATAATAGGAAAATTCAGGATGAATATCAAGAGCATATTCTCAGCAACGAGATTAACTGTTATTGCAAAAAGGTCCCAAATGAAAAGTGAATGTTGATTCTTTCAGAGCATTTAAAACTTCACTAGTTGCAAAATTTTGGAAGGCATTGTTCTTTTTCAAGAAAATAGGGATGGCCAACCAAGCTGTGCAGCATGGACAATGGAGAGAGCTCAGGAGATAATCACAAGTACAAGAGAACCATGAATTCCAAAGAGGTGCAGGAGGTAGTGGAATGATCATGGAACTAAGTCTTAAAGCAGACAAAGTTTGGTCTGTGCAACAGACTTCAGTGGCTCAGATGGGAAACCATAAAGTGAATGGAAGAAGAGGGAGTTCAGTGTCCCATGGGAGTCCCTGATGAGGTGGGAACTAAGAGATCCCTGTCTTATGGGGAACATGGGCAGGGTGAGATCTGCAATAAGCCAAGAGTCCAGCATGTCTAAAGCCCTTCAAGGATCTAGATATTTGTCCCTTCACCTCATGTGGGCCACCCATAAAGGTGATTCCTTCAACCAGCTGGTTCTGCCTCCCACACTGGTGGAAGTTCAACAAATTGACATTCTCACAGTGCTTTGAGACCCTCAGCAAAAGGCACTGCAGAAATGTAATTGGTTCTTAGCTCAAATATGTTATTGATTTGCTCATTTGGCAGGGGCCACTTGTCAAAAATATAACAGCATTAGTAGCACTTGACGTAATAGGGGAATGAAGAGGTCTGTGATTAAGTTTAGACAGCCTTGTTTGACTTAGTTAATTGGTTAAATATATTCAGTTACATGTGATGCCTCAGAATTTCGGCTCCAATAAAGTATAATATTAATTTTAATTAAAGCTCAACAGAGTTGGCCAAATATTTCTATTTTCTGAATATTTTTCTTAATCATATAATTCATATTCTGCTAAAACAGGGATTCTGGTAGCAAATAAGGCTTGGAACACTTTGTCTGACCATGAGAACTTGAAAGAAGAATTAAGAGGCTAATACTAAGGAGAAGTGAATTTATTAAAAACTTTATAACCTGAAGAACAAATGAGGCAGAATGAGGGAAAATTCCCCTCTGCCTCAATATACGATTAACTTATATATTTCCATATTTCCGCTCTTTCTTAAAAATCTAAGATTGTCATGAAAACCATACTTGCAAGAAGCTGCACCTCCTCCTAAGTTTGCCCAGGAGCCTTCACACTGGCTGCCATTCCTAGGCAATCCCTGACCATTGGTCACTGTTTCCTTTCTTAAGATCTGCATCCATCACAACAGGGCAAATAGTTGTTTATGAGTTTATGAGTTGCCTCAGCCAAGGGTCCCAAAATGTGGGGACTCTTTACTATTGAACCCTGAAGGATTCCAAAGACAGAATTTTTTTTAGTTTCTTAATTAAGGACACTCCTTTTTTTCAGTCTTTGACTGAGGAGGGAATATTCATGGCAGGGGCATACTCACAAAAGGCAGATTTGCAAAGAGACACTCAGACTGGCCAAGAAACTTTCTTTAGCTCTTGTGTGAGCTAAAGTCAGGTGAGGCTGTGAGGCTTCAGTCAGGTTTGCCCAGCTGCTGTAATCCTTGGGCCACAAAGATTTCCATCCAAAGCACACATCCATAGTTACAAGAGAAATGTGCAAGCCCCAGTAACACTGTCAGATTGCTATATCTGGAGCAGACTTACCTGACCTCTAGAGCACAGCAAGATATCCAGCAGGTGTTCAAAAGGAGGAGGTGACTAACACCAATGAACCTCAATGACGTAATAATTACAAGAGTCAGTATTGCCTTCTTAATGACAGCAATTGAAAGAGCAAATACAGCCACAGCACATTAAAAATAGCCCACTGCTCCCATGAAGCAGCAGCTGCATCTGAGGACTTTTCCCAATGCAGAGCTCTCAGGACCACCCCGACAACTTTCCTGCCAACTTCCCGCCCCTCTGATTTGCATTTCAATTATTTTTCCTTCTCTCTTCTTAAATGCAGACTCAAAGATCTGAAAGAAGAAAGATGGAAGGCAACCCTTGTGCTGCCTATCTACCATAGTCTGGATTTCTTTATATTACCTATACAGGCAGTCAATTAAAAAAATGTGATATTTTTCTTTTGCAGTACTGGGATCCAGCTCTGCAAGCCTCTAATTATCTGTATAGGTTGAGCCAGTACTGGGAGAGGGTGGAAACAGCATTTATTCTTTCAGCTGATCTGTTCCTGAGAGCATTTAGCTCAGGTATTTTGAGTCTAGTGATAAAAAATAACCCCCTTTTGTATGGCTTTCCTAGCACTCTCTGCTGCAAGACCATTAAGTTTCAGATAGCCTGAATTCCACAGGACCTCAATGATCAAGCAAATCTATAAGCATTTTGTTGAACAAGAGCCCCATCTTGGCCCAATGGTCACACCTTATGTAAAAGGTAAATTTATAAATCTTCTTTAGACCATCTGTATGTGGTAAATGATGTTTCTGACAGGGCTGATAAACCTCAGCATCAACTTACATTGGTTCAGCTTTGGCTATGTTTAATGGCACACCCTACTCTCGCTTTTTATCATCTGTTAATTGTACACCTGCCCCTTAGAAACAGTGCATCAGGGAGTGCCTGTAGCAGAAGGTACAGTGGCCTGTTGCTTCACAGAGCTCTGGCTGGAATGCTCCGAGTCTAAATAAAATGGCTCATTCCCAGCTTTGAGGTGAATTGCCCTCCCTGCTCAGATCTTCCTGACTCACTCTGGATGCCAGAAGGGCATATGAACAGGGAGCCTCCAACATCAAAAAGGGGAGACAAAATTCTGTGCATTGTGTAATGGATTCATGGAAACCTGATTTCTGGGCAGTGGGAAGGTTAGCTGAATCACTGTCAGTGCCATTTAACAAGTACAGCAGTGGGATAACGCATAAAAGGCCACAACCAAGTTGGGACACACTGTGCAGCAGCCCAAGGGAAAAAGCCTGATATCTCACGCTTGTTCAGGGTGTCAGAGAAACCAGAGTTATGTTCTTAGGGGAGTCAGTCATGGGGCTAAAACAGAGTGAGATATAATTATGGAATAATGCGTATTCTTTTCCCACCACTCCCCCCTTTCTAAATTAGCTGTCATGTCACTGAAAACGTTTCTGTGTTGCACAATCAGTCCACTTAACTGTAACAAAGCAGTGCAGATCTATCAAACTCACAATAAGCTCCACTAATGACCTCTGAAATTACCAAATCAGTCCTGCTTCCCAACACCCTGCCCTTTCCTCCACGCCCCTCGTCAATCATCAGTCTGCTTGCGGCCCTGCTCACGGGGAAAGGATGGTGTCAGGGTCCACATCCATGTCACTTTGCCCTGCAAAGTTGTTCTTCTGAATGCAAAATGTTGAGGTTGTTGGCATTATGCCTTTTTTCACTGCAAGAGGCTGCTGGATGCTGGGGAGGGCTCTAGGCAGGCACTGGAGGGAGAGCATCAGAAGTACAGCCAGCAAGAAAATACTAGCAGAGAGCATTGTTCCTGGTCCTTGATTATGCATTTAACTGCATTGCTAAGCACATATTTTTTTTAATTTTTTTTCTTTTTTTTTTTTTGGTAACCGCTCTTCCGAAGTGCAATCTCACTGCTATTCAGATACAATGTGGCTTCTATTCTCTCTCCCAGTTTTAATTACGTGTCCGCCACTGCTCCTTCTCCAAGCTGGCGGGCTCTGAGATTCATAATTTCAGCCTGACACCATAGTAACCACTTAGTTTGATTCAAGACTCTAATGTCATCACTGGCTGGTCTTGAATAGAGAAGGGAGAGAGGGTGTAATTTGAAGGCAGCATCACATAGAAACTGCAATTATTTCTCCCTTTTGGAGGGAAATGTAAACAAAAGGTCATCACTGGTCAGTGCTCTTCATTTCCATCCTTGCACACTGACAAGCTGACTTTTTTGTTCATTTACTTCCTCACCCACCTACATGCCTCCACACCAACCAGGAGCAGCAGTTATCACTTCAGTGTAGGGACATGATTACGTACCTAGAACTCCTCTGATGTTTGGAAATGGCCCCAGACAGTTTTGAAAACCACTCCAGGGTCCCATGAAGAGACTGGAAGGGACTGTTTCTGCTGAGACATGCAAGATGCCCATCCATAGCCAGATACTGCAACAATACACACCAGTGATAGACATCCCCGGCTTCTGCTGTCCTTGCAAGGAAGGGACTTGATTCAGATTCTCTTCTCATTCTTTTCTGCCTTCTCCCATGCTGATCCCATGTAGAATTTCTTACATTGTTCACCTTAAATTAAATATGTATCTCCTCTGGACATCAGACTTCATGACTCCAGAAATTACCTGAGAGCTCCTGAGAGTCATCCTGTCCTCTGCCAGCTTGAAGGGATGGTCACACAGGCTCATACTGAAAGAGCTTCTGGACAGTAGTGCCACAGTCCAAGATGGTAGACCATGATCCATGGTTTGCCTCTTCTCTGGACAAAACCTTTCTCTGGTTCTACTGGGAATGGCAGAGACACATAAGATGCATATCAGAAAGACAGATGAATGTGTACACACAGTGAAATGCAATTCACTCAGCAGCATTTGCTGCAAATCCTGCTGCACTAAATGAAGCTCTCCTGCCTTCCCCTCAATGACTCAGTGATAGAAAGGAGTTAAGTGAAAATAAATGCTCATATCAAATCACAGGTATTGATTTTCTGAGCTAGTAAATGAAGGCGCTTTATCTCTGATGGGAGATTGAATGTCTGTGTGCCACGCTTTGCTCCATTTTCATAAAAAGGAAGGCATGGTGAAATTATTTTACCCAGCTTCTCATAAAGTGTTGAGGGAGCAGATTCTCATGTCCATGACAAGGGATATTAATCAGGAAAAACGTCATCACTATGATGGAGCCATTGAGGATTGACAATGGAATAGCAAGCCTGGAATGCTGCTCCTGGGCATTGGCTTGTCCTTCAGCAAACATGGCAGTGCCTTTCATGGGTCTCTATAGTCCTCTTTCCTCTCCAGGTGATGGGGACAGGCAGTTCTCTGCAGTTTTTGCTTTGGTTTGCTAGAAGGTAATCTTACATCTAAATCATTTCATTCTACTGGCTGGTTTAAGATGAGAACAAGGGTTTCACTGCTACTTATGCCCTTTTTGAGCTCTAATGAGTTCTGAGCAGGATGTGATATTAAAATTATAGGTGCATTGCATTTAATAATCTGCAGAAAGCCTTAAAGGGAGCTGTCCATGGCCTTGAGGAGTGGTTCAGAAGATCAAAGCTGACTGATGCAAAGTAATTCATGTAGACAGGGGAAGTCACACTCACAAAGGTCCTTGGAAACACAACCTTCTTCTGGCCAGGTTCACCTACACAGGCATGACTAGAGCTAAATTTCTGCATCTGAGATCTACAGATCTGTGTTCAAACCTTCCGTCTTATCTGGCAGTTACCCATCTTATCAGGCAGATCTCTGGCACTAGCAATCCATCTCTGCAGCCTTCCACCCATTTCACTGTGTAGCCAGCTCTGATGTATTTTGCTGCTGATATTTTTCAAAGTGAAAGAGATCAAATATATAAAAATAGATACAAAGAAACAAGCCATTAAAAAGCAGACCCCATGCCTTTGCAGCAGAACATGGATTCTTCTGGCATAAAACTGTGTTGCTAAAAAAAACCCATGCATTTTCACTCCCAGCTTTCTGTGACCCTGCTCACTGAGACAAATCAGAGGGGTCCAGTTTAATCCACTGACAGGGAGAAATTAAATGGCAGGTGGATTTAAGCCAGGAGTGACTTTTGCATGTTCCTGAATTGAAGCCTGGCTGCCTTTTATATCCCCATAGTATGTAATGCAAAGCCATACAGTCTCCAGGGGCCCACCACTGATCTTAAACTTTGGGGCTTCTTTGTGTCAACTTGAAGAGACTTGGAACAGTATTCATGTTTTAAAAGTGGTCTGATACGGCCCAAGGCTATTCACTGTTCACCCCTAGCCTTACAATTTCTACTGAAGTTTGAGGGAACAGGACCAAAACCGAGTCCATCAGTTTGGTGGAGAAAAGCTCATTTGTCCCATTGTGGAGCTCCATAGGACAAGGAGAGAAAACTGGCTCATGATTATTAATTTTGTTGAGGTTGAATATGAGAGTTGGGAAGTGGCAGTATGTGTCTAAGGAAGTGACAACATTCACTTTGCTAGGAAAAAAACCTACAGTATATGGGAAGCCGATCTGACACTGTCCATGTCAGCCCTTCCTCCACCAGGTATTGAACATGGCCCTGCAAGGCAATGCTGTCTTGATGTCAGGCTCCCACAGTGGTCTTTGCTGTGCAGTTGCAAAGCAGCACTGTGATAATAAAAGAAGTAGTTTTGTGACAGCGTCCTTTGAAATTTACTTTATTATTTCTCAGTTATTGTACAGGCCTTCTCAAGGTGATATGTGAACATCTTCCAGGAGCTCAGATCTGCTCAGGGAAGTGGGCACTTGAAATAAATAAATGGAACAAGGCACTCTCTTATAGATCTTGATTGAAGCACTTGAGTCACTTTTGTCAGAGCCATGGGGCAAATAGGTGAGATTTGCTTTTTATTCCCAGTGGGAGGGTTGAACATAAAGCGTTATCATTCTGTTTTGGTAGGACTTCGATTTTCATGATGACATTTACACCAGCAAGATTTTTTTAGCCTCTGTTTGCAACTGGTTGTGAGTTTTATTTTGTTTGCATTTTTGTTTGGGGGGATTGTGGGTTTTTTTTGGTTTTTCTTGTATTAGAGGAAGTTACTTTTTATTATGATCCCCCCACTCACTTGTTTGAGACATCTTTTTTAATAATCTTCTTTCAGCAACAAGCAGAAACATCGCCCTGTACAACCTTTCCACAGAGTGTGAACATCAATCCTCTCTTATTAAGCTGAAGCTAAAATGCTCATAGACAAACTGTTAAAAAGAAGAAAGCATCCACGCTGTGGTGGGAAAGGTAAAATGCAGTAATTGTCCAAACCTTTCAAGAAAGAATGTCTCAGGAGGGAGGGGAGGACCTTTTTTCCTTTCTGTGGCAAATTGCCAGAAGACTCCAGGAAACCTCACTTCACCAATATATATTTATTTTTGGGCACCAAATCACCTTTATTTCCCTTGATTCCTGCGAATTTGTTGCAAAGACAGAGAGGAGAAGTTGATATCTTTTCCTGCCTGGTTTTCTGCACATGTTATCCCTACCTCACATTGCTACTCTTTTGAGTGCTTTCTGAATCTGATTTATTTGCAGTCTCACCAAAAAAAAAAGGCACTTCCTGTCATGTCTACACAGCAGCAAGAGAGAGAACTGGAGCATGTGTAGACACATAGGGTGAATTAATCTGTTTAAATTCAGGCTTCTAAGTTTAAGCTAGTCACCCAAAGCTCCTTTCTTACAGTAGACAGACGTCTCATCAATATACAGTCAATGGAGCCAGAGGTGTAATTCATCTCATTCCAAAGTAGATACCTTAAGTAGGTCACATGAATCACACTCTTAAGAGCCTTTTTTCTGCCCATTGACTACAGAAGGATCCTAGTGTGACCAAATCACTTGTAGGGGACCGACTGAGTAGATTCTATCCGTTGCACAGTGCCATTGCACTACATGCCCTTAAATGCTTGTGGGAACTACTCTTCTCCCCTAACACCATGCTGAGGTTTTGCTGTTGTCCTTACTCCCACTAGTAAAGTAGGGCAGGTCCAATTATGGAGACAGGTATAAAAGCACAGGTCTCACTGAGGGACCCTGAAGCAGTTTAGGAGAGCACTGCAGGCAAAGCAGAGCAATACTGAGAAGACAGTGCCCTAATGATATTTTTATCCTGATCTTGGATACTGTGCACCAGACAGCCCTGTGCAAGACAGCATAACTTTGTAGATGAGCCCTCTGAAAACATCTTTTGTCAATCAGAGGTGACTAGACCAATGGAAGTTCTCACTTGCCATCACCATCCTACCTGAAGTAATCTAGGGGCAGTGAAAGAAGGTGATAACAAGATTGAAGCAGCAGAATAGAGGAGCTCAACACTTTTTCTCTGCTATGGAATGGTATTCACTGCCTTTGTGACTCCACTTCCCTCCTGTGGCACTGAAATGATTGTCTCTTTTCCCCTTCTCGGGTTTATCTCTTGGACCCTGGGTTTCTTATGATCTTACTAGAAGATGAAGATGTAAACCCATGGCCCAGTGAGCTGTTGATCTCTGGACTTGATACACAACTTTACTCCAAATAGCAATAAATATAAATATCTGAAGGCTGGGGAAGCAATTGAGAGCTTGGTTGAGAATATGAAATGAGTGGATTTAGGTTTTATGTTGTAGAAAAGGCCTTTTTCCTTTCTTTGCCAGATTCTGTACATAACCTTTAGATTAAAAAAAAAAAAAAAGGGCAAAAAAAACCCCACCTCCAAAAAACCAGGAAAAAACCAAAACAAAACCCAAACAAACCAAACTAATTCAAACCAACAAAACAAAAAGAAAAAAGAAGAGAAGAAGAGAAAGAAGAAGAGAAAGAAGGAGGAAGGGGAGGGAGGGGAGGGGAGAGAAAGAGAAGGGGAGGGGAGGGGGAAGAGAGAAGAGATACAACCAAACTTAACCAAGACACCATGAAAACAAAGCTACAGAGCTTTGAAATCACACCAATCTGCTCAGGTGTAACCAGAAGCCCTCCAAAGCAGAACCCAAGTTATATGTGAGATTTTGATACCTAGTGAAGAGAACTTTAAAACAAAAAGAAGAAACCTGTTGAAGGCTGAACAAGTCACTGCTTCACACAGTTATTTTCATGAATCCAGAATGACATTGCATACATTATTTAAACCATCCAATTTATTGAACAGCTCAAACAGGTTCTTGCTACAGCAGTCAGAGTTGACAAGGGCTCACAGAAAACTTTGCAAAACATTCTGCTTTCAGCCAGTTCTGTTCCAGCCATGGGAAGTTTTGCTCCCTTGCCTGGATCATTCGCATGAATAAAGGTCTTTGCTCCTGTCACCTCTTTCCTGCCTCAGAGCAGAACCTCTGGTGTTAGTAACACAGTCACCTGTGCTGCTTCAGAGAGAGGTGTTGTAGAGCTTCATGGCCCCAGGCCAGCACCTTCATATGCAGTGATGACTCCACTGGCAACATCACAGCACTGAAATAACAGACAGCACAGAAAAAGATGAGTCTTTAATAACATCTATTCTGAGATCTGTTGGAACTGGGGTAGCAGAAACACTTGCTGGAAGGCAAGTGTTCCAACCCATGAGTTTGAAGAAAGAATTGTGTTAAAATCCTTTGCAACACACAGACAGCAAACTGCCCATCCTTGGGTATCAAAAAGATGCATATGCCATAAAAGGAGTTAGAAGTCCATGTTTCCAAATAAAACCCACACAGGTAAACCTCTTAGAAGCTGTGAAACTGGGGAGTAAACCAAACTCTCTCATGCTCCAAACAATCTTGGGTTTTTCTTTTTCAGACTGTGCTTGAATGAAAGTTTGCATCTTTAGTTGAGGTATTTTAACAAGTCCATTTTTCCCCCTTAGTAACAATCCTTTGCCTCTCTAGTATTTTCTCACATCTAAGTCACAAAGTCATATGTTTATATTGGAAATGTGTGTGAGCAGATCTTCCCTAACTAATAGGGGATTGGAGAGAAACAGCTGAACAAGTACATGCTTATACATGCAAAGACACTCTGGACCTAGCACAGCTAGTTATAAATCTAATAAACTGGCAAGCACTGCGAGCCTTATGCTGGCCATAAATAATTCACTGCCAGGATGCTTGTAGGTACAGCACCTTCTGCATAGTCCACGGGAAATTCTAACAGGTACCAAGCCTTGCTGACTCCAGTTATTAATCCTGTTTATTGCTGCAGTGCCAAAGGGCCAACACAGAATGAGCCCCCTTTGGGCTAAGCACTGTATAAACATAGACTCTTGTGTTTCAAAGGACTTGAGGAAGAGAAATCTCTGGTATAACTATGCTAGCCCAGCCCCGGGACTGTCAAGATGCAAAATCTTTCTTCTCCAAGAAACGGCAATAGCTTTTAGGCAAAATTCTCTGCTTTGTGTTAGAAATAGACCCAAGCTGCTGAGTCTGGAGTCTGGTAAGGATGTGAAGGTCTCAAATTCTAAAGGATTTGCATGAGTTTTACTTATTGGAGTGGTCTCTTCGTAGCATATTTCACCTCACTGGGTGGAAGTGGCAGAAGAGGAAGATTTTGCCCCTTCTTCTAGGAATGCTTAATTTCAAAAGCAAAATTTACCTGCCAAAAGCTGAGTGCCATCCTGCCTCCTTCACCTGAAGTCCCCCAACAGGAGCTGGGGCTCAGCCCTGCCACACCCAGAGGAGCCCAGGGCTCCTCTGTCGTCATGGAGCCACACAGACCCCTGGGGGCAGTTCGAGGTCCCACATAGGGGTCTGGGATGTGACAAAGGTCTTGGGAGGGGGCCTGAGCAGACCAGTGCTGGAGGTGATGTGCAGAGTGGGGAAGAGGCTGTGGTTGTAAGAAGGTGTTCTCCATCATCATCCCAGACCGGAGCAAGGTGGAAACCAGGGAGAGGGGAATACCCATTTCTGGGAGCTCCCAAATCTGGAAAGAGCAAACTCAGCTGAAGTAATCTTCTTAGCCCTGTTGCTGGAGGCAGGTGGTGGGTCACATGGAGGCCCTTTGTGACACTCCCACTGCAGCACTAGTGATCAGTGAGGTGATGGCCCCCAGCCCACAATGTCCAGCAGGACAGTGACAGGACAAAATGGGAAAACAAAGCTTGTGATAGCCCCTGTGCACTGCCCACTCCACATCTTGTCACACAACAATGAGGCATTTGTAGAAGCTCCCCCAGTCCCTACCCAAAGGATGGCAGAGAGAGCCCTCAGCCACTCCAGAGTGGCCGGGGAGGAGGATGGGGCTTCATCTCAGCTCTTTCTTTCGTCACAGCCCTTCAGTCCTTGGAGACAGACCCTGAGACCTCCACTTGGTCTCTGGCAGCTCTGATCATCCAGGTGCTGAACACTCTCTGGCTGCAGAGAGAGCGAAGACCCAGATCAACCCTGCGAGAGCTGTGCTGGTGGTGCTGCTGATCCAGGCATGGGGGCAGCTTTCCTTGAGGAGGCAGGGAATTGAATTTAATAAAATTTGCAATGAATTTAATAAAATTGGTGTAAATCCGTGATTGAATAAAGCTGGGCCCAGTAGTGCTCAGGGCGTACTGTGCTGCCTGTGTTCTTCCTGGCCTCTCCTCTCAGCTCTCCCCAGCCCCTGGCTGCAGGGACAACTGACCTTGCTGAGCTCCTGATGAGTTGGGGGGCTCTGACTGCAGTTTTGGGGTTCACCTCGAAGGTGTCCTTCACTACCTATGTCTGTCTCTAAATGCTGTCCCCATGTCCCCACGTGTGGCTTTATACTCTTTCTCACTAAACAATTACTATTTCATTAAATTTGCATTAAGCAACAGCCATGGGGAGAAAATCCCAGCTAGTTCTCCAGCATTGGCTACTATTGTCACCACTCCAAATGACTGCCAGTTGACTCAGTTGGAGTTACATTCAATGCTGCTGTCCTATTAAATGTATTAAATTGAGGCTGATATCAGAAACTGGAAACCTGGGTAGGATCAGGTTTGGGGTGCAGGGTACCGATGTTTCATTAGCTGCTTAATAGAGATTTCTAACCTGAAATATAACGTCTGCACCACCTCCAGTAAGGACCTGACTCTCTTTGGACCACGATGGGACCACCTATGGGGTGGTGCTCAGGTTTGCAGATCCTGTCCATTCAAGGAAAATAAAAACAAGATTAGTTAGGGGCAAGGAGGTTCCTCCAGGACTGAGGGGGCATTTGAGAGAGACATGGTTCCTTTCCTTGGGCTCAGCCACACACGCCTGGGGCTCACCAGGTTAGTGCTCTCCTCTCTCTAATCATGACCACAGAAAGCCTTTGGGCTGCTGCCAGAACAGGTCCCCAGGGACCCTGCCTTAGTCTGCTCCTGTTATTTACAGAAGTTTCTGCCACAGAATTTCCTCCCCAAAAACATCCTACCTGCCCATTAGGCATTGACCTCAGATGATCTCTATCCAGGGCAAACTGAGAAGCCTAGGCTGGAAGACAGCAGGATGCAGGTAGAAGGCAGAATCAATGACTTTAAGAGAAAAACTACAATCACACCCCATGCTGTCAAAAAAAAAAAGCCATGTCCCAGCTAATAGAGGAGAGAATCACACGTTTTTTTACACCAGCCAACAACTTAAATTGATCTAATGTAGGAAGTCATCCTGACTAATCCTAATTTTATAGGGTCTAATGGCCATCACTTAGCTGTGATCACAGTCTACCCAGTGTGTGAAAAAGACACAGGTCGAGTCAGGGCGGATGCGAAGGCAAGTGAGAGATTATCTGCTTTACAGCTGTTCAAAATGAGGCAGGAGAGGGGGAGTGGAGGGGAATAAACCTACTCTGATTGAGTAAGGCAGTTCCTTAGCACTTCACAAACTGCAGAAATGGATCCTGAGAAACTATAGAGATCTCCTTTCTGTATTGGTTTTAAAGATTACTCTCCTTGTAATCTGTCTTTTAGGATCTAAATGGCCCATGACAAAAGACCTCTGATTAAGCACTTCTTTGCTTTGTTACACTTCTGGGTGAAACTAGTGTTCCTGAAAATAAAATAGCTGAATAAAGATGAAAAGGAGGGAGGACTCATTGCAGACTGACGGTGCTGGAGGCTCTTCAGTGTCTGGTCCAAATTTAATGGAGTTTTAGCCACAATTCCTGCTGGGTCAAATGCAACATTTTACTAAACTAGAAATAAAGCATTTAATTTCAGGTTTTGGGAAACTTATTGCAGCTCTATGAAACACTCATATAAAAAACCCACTTAGGTTACTTTTTTCTACTTTGAGGAAGACTTGTCCAGTATTTTAAAACAGAGTCCATTCACCAAAACAGAAAAAGCTGCAAAACCATTTGGCTAACCCATGTCTGCAATTCAATAAAATGCTTATGAGTGAGTCCATCCAGCTTTACTATCAAAGGAAAGCAAGCTTCTCACTTAAGTTTCTTTTTCCAGTAGGATTTTGCAAAGCTTAGAAGATACTTTTTTTCTAATTTTCTTTAAAAATTATCCAAGAATTAGCTTTATAAGGACCATGGTGGTTGCAGAGGAAACAAGCAAATTAAACTTACTAAAATCAAAACCAACAAACACAGCAACATTTTTCCAATGCTTTTCCTATGCTTGGGGAAAGAAAAGATAAGATTAAAAAACACAGTGCACAAGGAGACCATCTCCTCCCTCTTACCAATCCAAGTACTCGCTGTTCAATCAGTGAGGACATTCTTTCCAGCCATTGCAGCTTGTATCGATGCACAGGCATTTAGCAATACAGGACACACACAACTTCAGCTTGAGACTCTGCTTTTTTACTTTCCCTCGGGACAGGTGAAATGCAGCATTACACAAATGTAGTACAAGCAAGTGGCATTTCTGCTGAGCGATGTGGATGATGCTTGCGGGGCACACGCATGGCTGGAAGGCCAAGTCCAGAAGTGATGAAGTGATGAAAGATGGGGAGGGAAACTCCTCTGCAATGGCCATTGTGCTCCAGTAGAAAGGAGAGGCAATTTTTTACTCATGGCATTTAAACTGCGTACAAAAGAGAGTTGCTACAGGATGGAAGATAACATGTTTGAACATCCCTCAGAACTCTGTTTTTTTTTTTAGAGAGCTTGTTGGCATATTGGCAGTGGAAGGGAAGAAGCAGAGAGAGTTCAGTCCCAGAGACCATGTCTGCAGTGCCAGGCACATACACTTGAGCCAGCAAGGGAGTAAATGTCCCCGTGGTTTGTCAGGAGTAAGAATCAGGATAAAAGGCAATATAAGGCAATGCCTGTTGCATACAGCAGAATGAATTAATCTTTCTAACTCTTTCCCACTGAAAAAATGATTCCAAAACTCCCAGGTCACCAAGCAGAGGGAATCCAGATTGCAGAGTGCTGCTGACACATCTGCACATGAAGTAATCCAGAAAAGAAGTCGTTCACTGCCTGGAAGAATTGGTTCGCCATCTCAGAGGAAATTTTTCAAAAGTCCTGGATCCACTAGCACTGTGAATATACATCCATTTTTCATGGGTTCACAGAGTTCTCATCCAGGGAACTGAACATAAATTTTGGTTAATGAAGTATTTAAGGTCTAGATCACTTGTTTGTTCCAACTGGTTCCTGGATTAAGCAGCCAGACTGACAGGCCAGAAGTATTCCAGTGAGCAACTGGCCAAGATCCTGTACCTGTAAATCTGATAGGCTAAATTCTTCTCTTCTTTGCCTTCCTACCTATACACTCTGAAAAGACCAGGGAAATCACTTCACCTTGTTAACTCAGGAGTAGCAGGCAAAAGCAGAGGAATATCTGAAAGACCTCTGTCTTTTTCAAGCTTATCCATTGCTGTTCCAAAGGAGAAAAGAAGCGAATTTTCTCTCAGCCCTAGAGACCTGAAGATTTTACAATGTCCATACAGATGTCAGAACAACTCTCTCCTTCATATCTCCATGAGATCTTGAACAGCTGCTTCATTATTCCTTAGAACAAAAGGGCAGTTGGTGTTCCAGATGTCTGAGTTTGCAACTGAATGATTTTTTTCTTGTCTCCCCTCAGCATCCCCATGCTTTCCTTTGCAATTTTATTGCCTATTTTGCAAGAGCAAGTTGCATGAACACAACCTTTTGCCTTTCACCTCTGCCCCACCTCTCGTTAGGTATATAACAACTTACAAAGTAGATATCCCATGGACAAAAGCAGGAGATAGCTGAAGGTTTTGCTTTTAGGGGACAGACTCTGTGGATAATTTTTGAATGGGAGAGATTAATAGAGCAGTAGGAAACCTGAGGATTTAGAGATTCAGTTCCTTTCTGATCAGCCCTTGAATAAACAGTGAAAGCCACGATTTGCTAAAGGAAGAAGGCAATTAGATAAAGCAGGATGCATGCATGTTTGATAAACTTGTCCCTCAAACCCTCAATGGTTGTTCCAAAGGGTGCACATAAGCCTGGTGTTCCCACCACAAAGAAGCATTTCCAAAGCTCACCATCAGAAAGGTGTGGTAGAAAGGTGAAAGATGAGAACAAGGAATTGAGTTATCCAAATTGAGCCTGCAGAGCCACAGTTCATGCGCTGCCCCCTCCAAGGTGTCCAAGTCCTGCTTGGCCTGGGAGGCTGTACCAGGAACCCATGGATGTAGCTGTCACCAAAGCCCTGGGCTGGATCATTGCAGCCCCTTGATCTTGGCTCCACTGCAGTAAATGCTTAGGAAGGGCTGACTCCTTGCTCCTTCCAATGCACTATTATCTTTGACCACACCTCTGGGGAAAGACGAAATGGTCAGCCAAGTAAATTGCTTTTTGGATTGGTTTTTGTCCCGTTGTGAGAGCTTCACTTAAGAAGCTATCATGGGAAGGGGTGACATGATCAGGTGAAAACCCCACATCCCAGGCTGCTGCAGGGGCATAGTATATTAATACACTAATTCCTTGCAGCTGGGGCAGGAGCACAGCACTGCTTTGGAAGACTATAGATTTCTGATGGAGCAGTGCAGAGAAAAAGACCTATTTTATACCTAAATACTAAAAATAATAAAGGGAGACAAATAAATAAATAAGTAAATTCTGCTTGATAAATGCATTATTAGCTGTAGTAGGAGCAATTACAAGAAGAATGGGAAGTGACAGCTGCAAGTCCCAGATAGCCAAGGCACAAAAGGCGAGTTTTAGACAAATGTCCTTCAAATAATGGATTTGTTTCTCATCTAGTTTGTGGAGGAAGGTGACAGATATGGGAAGCATTAGCAGGCTGTGCCATACATAGGGAGCAGAGATGATGCAGGAATAATTTAGCCTTTTTTTTTTCCCCTGGTACATCTGACTTCATATTTGCTTAAAGCAATGTGATTTTCTCCATCGTCACTCTCCCTGCTCCGAGTTATTCCCATAAAGAGAAGGAAAAGAGGGTCCTTGGATTACTTTCTTTATAAGCATGTCTATTGCAGGACTGGAAGCTCAGATTAATAAGAGAGTGAGGTGACCTCTGAGAATGGCATCACAGGCTCTAGGGGTGTCCATGTTGAGGGAGCAATGGAAACAGCAGTAGCCCAACAGAGACAATCCAGAGACTGCTATCAGGAGGCCCCTTCCTCCAGATGTCTCAGGGACTTGCAGCAGTAATGTCTGCCCATGGGTATCTCATCCACGAGGCAACAGTTTGTTTTGCCCAGTCAGTCTCTCCAGTACATTAAATCCTCTCTCCCCTTAGCATAGACCAAGCCCACTGCCCAGAGCAATGCACTTCAACACAGCAGCCCTACAGCCCTGGTGGGCATTTCTGCCACTCTGACACCTTCTATACTTGTGAGCCCCACGTAGCCTGAACTTAAATCTGTATCCTCTCTGATGGCTGATGCTTGGCTAGAACATGGAGATGAAGCAGCTTGATGGGGAATCCATAGGGGATCATTTTGTTCCAGACCTTGTGCCAAATATTCAACCTATACTTGCTGGGAGCTCACTATAATATCTTGCCTCAATGCTTTTTCCACTAAGGATGAACAGTGGGAAAAGTGAAGCAAATCACCTCCATTTTTTTTTGTACTGATCAGTTCTATCCATGCCTCTGAGTCTGGTATTTGGAGCCATACCTGTAGCCCTTTTCCTGTGAGGCACACACCTTATGCTGCTTTAACCCATGACACTTTTCCAGTCAAACAGTGATGAAAGATTTTGGCCTTTTCAGGAGCTTGGGAAAGCATAGGTGATGGAAGGCAGAGGGAGAACAACTCGCCTGTAAAGCAGTGTGTTCCATAAGAACAGTGTGAGAACCAGTTGCAATTTGCTGGGGATGATGACACTGAGGTCAGACAAGCTGTATTGTAATTTACATCCAGGAAAATGTAACCAGACATGACCAGACAATGAAGGATCACTCTTCCAGTTATTATGAACAAGGAGCATGCAGCAGGAAATCATAGAGGCCTCTCTACAAGACCCCTCTGCCTTCAGTTTAGCTCCACCTCAGCCTAATTGCACACCCTGGCTTGCATTATTATTGTCTCCTGGCTCTCCCGGGTCCCCTTCTCCCCGTGTGTCATTCAGAGCCATTAGCACAGATTGCACAACCCTATTAAGGATTCTCCCAGGGCATATATAAACTTTCCTTACAAAATATGATCAGTCCAGCCTGAGGCAACACCCAGGAGGGAAGATTTCAGTCTAAGTGGTTAGAATTTGGGAAAGGTGTAAGTAACAGAAAGTGGAATCTAATAATAGGACACGTTAGGCAGCCCTAATAGAAAGCACATTAGGAGGCCTGTGCTCTGCATATAATGTATCGTCTCCAAGTTAATTGCTCATCAGTTCAGTACATAAACAAAGACTGATGCTGTGACTGTGCAAGTGGCAGGGCTCTTTCCACTGTGAGCTTCTTGCTGCTAAAAAAATGCTCTCCCCATGCACTGTCCCCTGCCCGCCCATGATGGAAGAACGTCTGAGAGAACAGCTTCCTACAAAACCAGGTGGTCCTTCTGGACCTAAGGAACAGGGTGTCTGTCACCCAGCAATGGCTGGGCTCTCTGCTGCCAACAAATGTGTCCAGGTGGTGCGGTGTTACTGCAATATCTCCTCATCTCAAATGCAATCCCTTCTCCAGCCCCAGGAAGGTTTACAGGCAGATCTTTGGTAATTGCAGCTCCTGACTGGTGTTTCGAAACCCTGCCAGTTTTGCTTTTGTAAAAACAGGCACCTACAGGCACCTACAGGCTTTACCACAAAAGCAATGGCTCTGCCAATGCAGAGTTGTTAGAGCAAAGTCTGAGTCTGGGAACAGGAATCATCCTGTGGTTAAGATGTGCCCAGGAGACTAGAGGCAGGTAGTGCCAAAATTCAGTCTATTCCCACACTTGTGCACAAACAGTTAATGGAAAAGGGCAACTCAGTCCCAGGGCTCAGCCCAGCCTCACAGGGATAGCTGCATGAAGATGTGTTGCAGGGAGAAGCCCAGAGACCAGAATTAATCCCTACATCATCCACAAAAATCACCCACCTAGATCCAGAGATCCAAACCATGGTACCATCAGTATCCTTGGGTACTATGGGATCTCACAGGGCACTATTTCAAGAGCTATTTTCTCCTCTACCCACAAATACAAATTTTTCCTGTGCTGATTGTAAGACAATAACCTCATCTAGGAGGCTGGAAAGGCTGTCTCCATCACACTGGGAAAACTGCACAGCCATCCTAGACAGCACTAACATCACTTCTGCAATTGTTTTTGCTTAGTCTTTGAGGTTGTCCAGAGCATCTCTCTAGTTAGAAGGGTATATACACACATCTAAATATTTCTGCATGGACTGCAGTGGGCACAAGCAGGAACCTGTTTACCAGTCAGAGGCAGTAAGGTCAGCACCTTGCAACTAGTCTGGGGTCCTTAAGTTTGTACCAATCCTGTGGCCACCACATGAAGACTGAATTTGGATGGCTTGCTAAGCATTGCATTAGCATCCCGGTCTGTCCCTGCTGGAACAGAGGTCCTTGGCACTTGGCTCGGCAACCATTTCTGAAATAGCCTTAAGGGTTATCCATGACAAAAGCCCAAAATCTGGTATTCCTGATTGCATGAACAACTGGTCTCACCTGGAATCATACAGCAGGAGGTGTAATGAAGTGTTGGTCTCTGGCAGCAAATAAGTCTAGACAGATCACCAGGCTGTTTCTAAATGGCAGGGAATGAATGGCCAGAGGTGAAAATTGTCTGCTCTCGGGAGTCCACTGTTTGCAATAGTCTCACTGCTCAGCAGGATAGTGTAAGTCATCCCATGGCAAAAGATATTCTAATTTGTCTTTGGCTCAGCCTTCGAGTCTGTAATCAGTGCTGCTAATCTTTAATAAAAGGGGTTCACAGGGGCCTTTGTTTTTAATGACATGGTGGGTGATAGCTCTTTCTTGTTATAATCCCCTTTCAGAAAGCATCTGATGGGGAAAATGTCTCCCTTGACAGTTTGTTTAAATTTTCATTTGCCAAAACACTGAATAAACTTCTTGTTTGTCTAATGGAACTAGAAGGAATTGTGACACTTTTATTGTTTGTTTACTTCCTCACTGGAGCACCAGCTAAATTGAAGATGTCATCACACAGCAATGAGTATCAAGCTTCTTAATTTAACTGACTGGTTTGCAAACAAGGGTCTCCAAAGCACTGCTGAGCCACACAGGCTTTATAGTGACCACGGACTGAAACACATCAGTGAACACAAGCAGGAGAAGCAACGCAATGGGGAGGTAATCCCCGAAAAGCTGCTTCTTTTACAAGGTATCTCACAGAGGCATTGGTCAGACAGCATCTGTAAAACCAGCAATGGGAAGACAAAGAGAGCAATATATTTTCCTACAAATACTACATAATTAGCAGCTGCTGCTGGATTAATGCTAGCACTAATTCTGAATGGGTGGAGGGGGGTCTGGATTTCTTGCCTGAATTCCCTCTATTATTCAGTCTTTTTATGCCCTTAAAGCCAGGGGTAGAATTACTCTCACTTTACACTGCACTAAGCAAGAAGAGAAAGCAGCACTCTGGATGCAGACAGAGGAGCAGTCCCCCATGGATCGGTGAGATTTTCAGACAGATCAAATGGTGAGCTTCAGGTAATTGGCAGAGATCCTTTAATGTCTGAGTTTAACACTCACCTACTAGAAGAGAACGCAATTAGGCAATGAGATTTGGAAGAGTCTGAAGTGCCAGGTATAATAATTCAGCTGTAGTACGCTGTTCAGAGAAAAGCTGAAGGCTGAGAGCTGTCAATTACACCAGGGGTGAATTAATACAACCAAATTCATGCACTGAAGCGTCTTATTATTGCTGTGATCACATTTTATTATGAAGCAGTTTGGGTGAGGTTATTTTTTTTAATTTATTTATCTATGTTAATTTTGTACAGAGGCAAATAAGTTATGAGCTGGGAATTGTATTAATTTCACTGCTTGGAAATATTTTAATAGCCGATTAGGTTGTTTGCTAGTTGATGCTTTTTTTCTTTCTTTTCTTTTTGCTCATTAGAAAATTAGTGTTTTTCACAAGAAACAGCACAGGGTAGCAAACCATAACCCCTCCTTGTTCTCATCCCACCCAAAATTTACTGGTCACCCCTAAACTCGGCTTCCTGATCATACATCTCCTTGCCTCCTCCATGTGCATTTTAAGGGCTTACCTCTCCAGGGCAAACAGAAGTTGATTTTACATTCTGGAGGGAAGTCTCCCATGTCCTCCCCAAGTCAAAATATTGTGTTTTACTCCCACAGTAAGCACAAGAGGGCTCAGCAATCAGACTCCACAATCGAGGAAAATCACCATAGAATCACAGAATGGTTTAGGTTGGAAGGGACCTTAAACATCATGTAGTTTCAACCCCCATGGCCAGAGTCACCTTTCACTAGATCAGGTTGCTCAGGGTCCCGTCCAGCCTGGCCGTGAACACTTCCAGGAATAAAGAATCATAATTCAGCCACATCCAGCAAATAATGTACTGAGGACATGATCCCAGCCTGCCACCAGCCATGCCTTTTGCAGACCAGGCAGGCTGGAGAGGAACCACACAGTTCAGGGAAGATGCTGAAGTGCCTTCTGGTTCTGGGTCATGGTATCTAACCCTGGTTCAGGTATCTCACCCAGGTGAAAGCCACTGGTGCTTGGTGCATATTTGGGATGGGCAGGAAGATGTCTCTTCACAGGACATGGCATGGAGGACACTAAGTGAAGCCAAGGACCGTGTAGATAGATTGTACACACCACAGGAGACTGCAGGCAGGAGGCTGACGCCTGTTCACTTGTTCTTACAGTGAACAATGCTCCTGGGCTCTCCAGCCAGTACCTTGTAACTGCACAAATCCAAGCTTCCTGAAGGAAGAGAGGAAAAAGGCAGAGCTGGGGGAAGAAGAAATAAATTCTGTGACTTCTTGTTTCCTTACAAAACTATGTGAGGTAGGAACAATAATGTTGAAAGCCCTGAGGTGACACTGAGAAAAGTTTTGCCCATCCCATTCAAAGAAACAGAGATGTCTGAATATTTGCCACTTTTACAATTAGACATATCAGACAGTTTAGAGATGTTAATTAGTTTTTCACCTTGACAGGACAGTGCTCCAGGATTTTCCTCCTCCACATGTGTGGCACAGGTGATGTGGGTTTTTTTGGTATCACTCCTCTGCTAAGTATTTGTCTGTGGTAGAGCAGGACTGTCTGCAGATGCCAGCCACAGCCCCTGCTTCTGGCAGGTTACTCAGTCCCTGGGCTGGCTCTGCCTTTCCAGGCACCTGCTCTGAATTGGATGAGCCTTTAAGTGTCTCAAAGTGAGGGAAAAGGCCACCCCATTGCCTTGTCTGCAGATATATCAGCACAGGCCCAACAACTCTAGCTGCTAGAAGCTCAGAAATCTAGAGGAATCCTACAGTAACATTTTTCTTTGGCTTAATTACCGAAATAGACAAATGTGAAATTGGCCCATCATGAAGATAAATAGCAATAAAAAAATGCAGTTGAGAAAAGTGTTCCTGCTAAATTATAATTAACCACCCACCAGCAGCTACCTGACAGAGGTGAGAGGGGAGGCTTTGAGCAGCCCCTCGGATTGGCCATCAGTGCTTCCTGTGATGCTCCTTGTTACTGCACCTCCGGGGCACTTAATGCCCCATTTTGCTTTCAGTGCAATTATAAAAGGCCACTTACATTTACTACCCCCCTCTTTGTCTCCCCACCCCAAGATCTCTAATAGTCTAAATTATCAGCAAATTGCCTATTTGATAAGGGCAAGCCATTTTGCATTGAGAGCTGAACTATTTCCCACTTCTGGGGGATAATATTAAGCAAATAACAAGCATCATTCTTTTGACATGTACAATTATTTGGCAAGTGTATGTTTGAATAGCCTGCTCCTTTGTGTGACAGGGTCCGTTCGCCATTAGCATACTTGACAGATGAATATGCTGAGTCCTTGTGGAAAACCTGGCAGTAACCATGGTGATTGGGAGACAATGTTTTGAGTGAGGGATGTATTATCAATTTCAACTGGAAGTGGAAAAAAAAAAAGTGTACTGCTAACGAGCCTATCTGCAATCCAGGAGAAAGACATTGTTCCCAGGTAATTAAACCAATCTTGGTATTAGTTTTAAACTCACATAAATTAGAAGCAGAGGTGCTTCTACTTTGCTGTTTTGCTGGTTCCCGGGGGAGGTTTTTCTGGTTGAAATTTAATTAAATTTCCTTTTGAAGGGACTGAAATGTGGTTTTCTACATGTTACAAAGTTTTGGGGGCCCCAGGGCAAAGTGGATGACTAAGACACACCCTGTCCTTAGGTGTGTCCTGGAGGGGAAGTTGGTAACCAACCTTAGCAGCTCCCACCACCTTTTGGATTACTCTGGCTTTACTCTGAGTTTTCCCTGTAGAAGGGAGATGTTGCCCTCATGTCACTGGTCAAAGCAAGCAGCTCAGCAGCAGCTGTAAAGATCTTTCCTGACCTTGCAGAACCAAAGCCAAAATGCAGGGTCTTGTTCCCACCTTGTGGATGTGATTTCATCTCAGGGTAGCTCTGATATTTGTCCCAGCTCCTCCTGTGCATACAGATTTCCCAGTGGAAGTTTTGGAGAGAGAGGCAGACACTTAGGATTACCTGGTACATCTAAAGAGACAGCACTGGATGCAGCAACAAACCATCACAGGGAGGAGAGGTACCCCTATGCTTACATTTTGTTAGAGAGGCTGTTCTCCAGCCTCTCGCCCTTGGGAAAGAGACTAAATAACCCATAGCATACCAATGTTTTGCCTCCAATCTTGCCTGTTTAAATCTGTACAAAACAGATGAAAAATATCTCCATTTTGTCTCAGTAGTTACTTTGCATCAGCTTTGCTTGAGAATAGACTGACACAACACCTGGGCAAGGAGAATCAAGACCAGTTTTCCGTTATGTTCATAATAAACCCAGCAAACTGAAACCATTGCTTAGTACCTCCACGAACCCTCTAAATCCCTGTCACGCATAACCCCACTTTACTGAAAAAAAAAGCAAATTAGAGAAACAAGGTTATTATTAGCAGTTTGATTAGGAACATATTCTTTACATTCCTTCATTAGAAGGAATGTCCCTGCCTTTTTAGACACAAATTTGCAATCATTTCCCACACACCTGGTGCTCTCTCCCTTTTATTATTGTAAAATATCGACATGGAAAATGCTGAGTCAGGTGCCTGAGGTCAGAGAAGTAAATTTTTACTGGAGTAACAAAGCCTTTGCCTTTCACGACTTCTTTTTTCCTTGCCTTTTTCTTGTTTCTGAGTCTATTTTAGGCAAATGTATTTTATTTTTTTGTTTCCCCCACCCCCAGCTTCTGTCCCCATTACTCTCCCTGTTTTGGACTTTGGCAGGTTGAGAGCTACAATTAGAGCCACTGTTTATGGTTCTGGCCATATGGCTCACAGTGCAAAACACCAGCTGCATGGGAATCTCGGAATGAGGCTTCCTCAAGGTCACCATGCACATGGAAGGGTGTGCCTGCCCAGGTGGGACATGCAACCTTGTCACCCATTGATGTGTGATCACACACGTACCCATCGAGTGCCTCTGCTGCAAACTAATGCCAGAGCAGCTACAGAGCCATGGTCGTGTCACAAAGGCAGACCCTTTGCCCAGCACCAGAGCTGGGAATGTCAGGGGCTTCTGCCTCCTCTTCAGGAAACCAGCTACAAATTCCTGCAAGATTGCAGCACCGAAGAGCAATTTCTTTCATCTTGACATCTGTGTGGCTCCCAAAGCTTCCAGCCAGACTTGGTGAGCTTGGCTTTTGGGAGTCGCAAGTGTCTCTGGGTGTTTTTTCATGGGGAAGAAGGTGCCTTAAATGCCAGGTCTAGGCCAGCACTGGAGCTGAGGTTTCTCTTTTATCAGAGGGTCTTTTACAGGGAGTTTGGCTCCCTGGAAGAGCAAAGAGCCTGGCTACCACTGGTGGAGAGCCATACAGACAGAGGCTCTCAGGGCAGAAAGCACCTCACTCTGCTGAATCAGGCAAATTCTTGCCCAGTTTGTTGCTGCAGTGACCCTCTCCTTCCCACCCCAAAGGTAACTGACAGTGTGGCAAGCACTGTGGTTCTTTGCCTGATCTGTAGTCTCAGCTGTGCCGGTGACAAAAACATGGCAAAAAATTCCATTGTTGTAATCACAAATGCATTACATCCATGTCTAAGAAGCAGAGCTTTGTCCCAGAGTCAGGGGAGAAGAGTGTTTAGATCACTTACTTTATGTAGAAATAGCCCTGTAAAAAGCCACCTGAGTGTCTTCTGCACCCAACTGCTTTTTAGGAAACCTAGCACCAAGCTGGGATTTCTTCCAGGTCTCTCATAACATTAGCAGACATGCTTTTAAAGATGTCACATTCATAAAAGAGCAAGAATGTGACCTGACTGAGGCAGGCATTTCCCAGGCTGTTTATCACCCTCCGATAAATGAATGAGAGCATTTGACGCTTACAGGCTCTAACTAGATCAGAAGGGCACTCTCTGGGACCATGCCAACTGCCCTGCTCTGCTCAGAGACGATAAAACTACATGTCCCAGGGACTAACACATGGACCACTGAGCAGCTCATCATCCTGAAGGAAGCCAGGGAGCTTTATATATCTCCTGCCTCTGAAATGTGTCCATTGCTGCATGGAGGATGCCCCACTTTAACAGTATGTGGCAACACCATGCAGCAATTCAGCACAGGGAGAGAGAAGGCTGACACAGCTACCTCAAACTGCCAGGAGAAATTAGCCCAACACTAGCCTTTCCACAGGGAACAGCCTCCCAGCTATTGCCAGTCTGACTGTTGTGTCTGACTTAAGACCCAAGGCTCCAATTTTCGCCTGAAAACTAGCAAGCAAGATCTTGTCTGCCTGTGATTACCATCCTGTCCCAAACTAAATCTATATGGGAAGGGATGGGAGAGGTTTTCAACTAAGCACTTAATTCCCAGTGTTGTTATCTATAGTAACATTCAGTCTTCATATAGTGCCCACACTAAGTAACAGATAGGGAGAGAAGATTGAACATAGGAAATTTCTCAGAACATTAAAAAGTTTCATCAATAGGTCTTCAGAATTCTAAAAGAGAAGAAAAGTGCCTGAAACTAGAATAGCTAAAGTGTGTAAGAGAAATCTTAAGTGAAAGAACAAGAAGAATGAAAATAACTTTATATCTTCCATTTCCTTGTGGCATCCCAATGCCCAGTCACAAAAAGCAGGCATTGGGGGGCAGTGAAAGAGAAAGGCAAAGAAGGTGAAGGGACAGAAGTTTTTTCTGGGATCAGATGTGTTCCCTCCCATATAGACAGAATGCTTAAAGCATGGACATCTTCCTGTGAGTCTTTCACAGTGCCTAATTTAGGTTTTACACTGTGCATTGCTATTCACGTGGTTGCAGAGAGCAATTGAAAACATCTTAATGAGGTACTTGGGCTCCTTACATAGTCCACGAAGAGAGCTGGTGACTGACAAACAGCTGAGGAAGCCTGGGAGCGATCAGAGAGGCTCTGCTCTGTAGAATACACAAAGCACAGCACAGTATGAACTTTCTCCCTTCAGGCAGGAAATAATTGCCTGCCTTCCCAAACCAGGGCATTTCTGTGTCTGCATGTCACTGGATAAAGTTTTCAGCTGAGTAAAGCACAAAATAGGAGTTAGCCATCTTCAGGGTTTATCAATGTGGGATGGAGGGCTTCTGGGTTGAAATTTTGGGATGCAAATACCCCCTTACACTTTGCTGAACCAGCTTCACCATGCAAGTCTCTGAGGAACTGCTTGTTAGAGAGAAAATCCAAATCTGGTGGTGAATTCAAGGTTTGGCAGCCAGAGTTGGTTGGGACCTCATGGTTACCTGCATGCCTGTGCTCCAAGATGGACAAACTGGGTGGTAAGGGGAAGGAAGGACCAACCTAATTTCTCTTGTGAGACCCACACCTGGTTGATGTGCTGACATGGACTGTCTCCAGCAGTGGAGATACCATTTTGGGCTTCTTGATGTTCCCCACCATGAGGCTTGGGCCACTGGGGAGGCGCCCAGCCAGAGTCAACACCCACATGCAGGTTTTCTGGACTGCAACACCCGACTAATTCCAGGGAGATCCAGAATGAACATTACAGCTAGATATAGGCCTAAAGACACATTAAAACATAATGAAGTGCCTTAATCATCCTCTACAAGCGAAATTTATCACAGGGAGCCCTGTAAAAAGAAAGTGAAAGAGCAATTCCACAATGACGCTTACCCAAGGATTGAGAGATATTATTTGTTGTTAATGAATAGCAAATTCATTGCCATCTCATCCACAGGAATAAAATTTGTGGGGACGTGGAGTACGGGCCCTCGGCTGCACAGAAAACATTCTGTAATCAGCTCATGGCACCTGTTAAAACTTCCAGGGAGCTTGGTTACACTGATGCTCTAATGCCCAGGCGCAGGCATGTCTGCCTCTAAATCCTCTGCTAACCTGGGGCTCAACATCTTTGTGGCCCCTCCAGATCTAATTGACTCCATCAGCAGGATTTTCCTTCACAGAGCCCGGGGGAGAGCACAATGATTTCTGCAGCTTCTTTAATGAAGCCAAGACATCTCAGCCTAAGTGGTATCTTCCCCTGCGTAATTAAATATTTGGCAGTGGATAAATATTCAGGGTAAATACCACAGGTTCTCAGTGTCTGCTAGGCACCTGCAAAGTTGCTCTCCCCACCCATGTGCGTCCCTACTAGAAGATGCAAAGCACAAGGAACTTCTGGCCTTCCCTTTCCCCATCTTCCCGTAGCTCTCTTGGACCTCCCACCCCTCCAAACCTGCACCATTCACTGCAGCCAAAGGGCAGAGCAGACAGACATCCCTCATGATCACGCTCTCCCTCAGGCTGGCTGCTTGTGCAAAGCCCAACCCAGCCCTCAGTGCTGCCCTGAAGAGCGAGGGTTTGATGAACATGCTGAGAGGACAGATGGACCACATCCCACCGGGCTTCATTACAGACCTTTGCTCTGTTCAGCACAAGTGGTCAACAATCTCTGTCCTCTAGATATGCCCTGATGTGCTGTTTTTCTGTAGCCTTAATGACAGTGACGCTGTGTGTTGTGAATGCACAAAAATCTGTAGACATAGCAGAAATGCTCTTCACTCAGATCCACTTGACATCTCCAGGGATCCAGGGATCTTGGTGCTGAGGGAGCACCCAGCAACCTCTCCAGCTGAACAGAAGCCTTTGCCTCCAAGTGCCACCAAGGGCACATCCATTGGGCAGCCAATGCAACCTCTAAACACAGGGGGAGTGAATTTAAATAACTGACTTTCCAGAAAAGATTCACCAGACATCTCATACTCCCCTGTTCTCATCTCATGCACGTCCTTTCTCTGTGTACTTCCAACTTCTTGGACCATGAGTTTATGTCACTGTGCTTTAACATACCAGAACTCTGCTGTTTGCCTGCTCTAGCCCAGGCCAGTGCAAAGCTGAACTTTTCTTCGTAGGACTAATTTCTGCACAAAGCAGCAGGGGCAGGATGCACTCTTGAAGGATAAATGTTTTAGGATTGTTCCAATGGACATTATAGGAAGCCTCAAAGCACAGCTGGAGAGGTCCAACTTACTGCTTTACCACCAATTCACTGCGTGAGTGTGGATAAATAAATCATCTCACCTCTTTCTGCCCCCATATAAAAAGAACTGATGGTGCCTTTCCTTTGTTGAGCACTGTGAGATCTCAGGGTAAAACACGCTCAGAGTTTTATTAATTCTCCTTTTGGGCTCTTGTTATTAAGGTGATCTGTGTGGTCATGCACCTTTGAAGTAAATATCAGCAGGAAATAGAAAAGCAGAGCTCCTCAGCATCCGGGGATCAGACAGTCCCATCGATTGCAAACACATAGCCTCACTTAAACGAGCACACACAGCAGCTGGGACTCTCTGCTCCCAGCATGGCTCAGCTAGATGTCCTGAGTAACCTACTGGACACACATCTAATCAAACTGATGGCACGGGAAAAAAATCCTTCTTCATACATTTGCAGATTTGCAGCTCAGCCATCATCGGAAGCCAGTGGCATCGCATGACCTTCCTGCCAGCAGACGATGGCTGAGCTGTGTGTTTTCCTTGAGGGTCTCATATATCGTCCTCTTCTGAAACGTGGCTGAGGCAGGTAACTGTTTGTTAGGCTGTGTGCTGGAGGATTGTACAAATACAGCATCTTCTTGTCCTTGAAGAGCCTATAAATAAATGAGCTCTTACCTTGACTGCAGGCTGCAGCATTAGTCAACACTCAAGCAGTTCATTTGTAAATTTGTACACAATAGAATCTGAGACACTTGAAAAAGCAGCAGAATGTACCTTTTTTGTGTGCAGCTGGATTTAGTGCTTGAGCAAACTGCTGGACTAATAGGCAGAGAGACTAAAGGTTCCTATTTATCCACAGCAACATAGCTCGGGCAACCATGTGCTTGTGCTCCCTACTTTGCCACCCCAGCAATGCTTCCAGAGCCTTCCAGGGGGGGCTGAAGAATCACAGCCATCCCTCTCCCTGATAAAGGTGGTTGTATTGCAAAATGGCTATTCATCCCTGGGACATCGCTTTTTCATTTGGCCTTGCAACTTGAGAAATGACAGGACTGGTTCTCCTCCCATCATCCATTCCCTTCCTATTTCCCTCCTTTGGTCTGAATTGTAAAAAACTTATAGTCTGTCTTGTCCAGTTTTGGGTACTCAGCACACCTGAAAAGGAGATCCAAAGCAGTGCACAGGAGCTGGATGTCAAAACACAGTATTTCTCTGCTGGTCACCTTTGGGGGTTTTTAGCACATGATTATAGTAATTTTTTTCCTAGCTCTTATTAGCCTGGATGACTTAATTTTATTCTTCATTGACTGTGTTCACTCTACCACTTCCATAATTTATATTGTTTATGGTCTTGCCACTTTAATTATTTAATTTTGCAAAGTATTTTGGATTATTTAATTTTGCAAAGTATTTTGGAGACTTGTTTGTCCAGTGCAACATACCGTGTCACCCTGGCACGTCTTGTACTGCAGTGATTTCTGGCACTCCCGCAGTACAGGAAAGCAAAGGGCAAAACAAAAGGATGCTTCAGCCTTGTCATCTACATAAAACGACCCCAGACTAATGGGTCTTGTTTCTTGAGCTACCATCTCTCACCTCAGTTGCATGTTGTGTGGGATCTTGTGTTATTACTGAGGACCAAGGACAGGCTCTACACAAAAACCTATGAAGGAAGAATTAAAAACCATCCCACGCTTAGTGAGGATAAATGAGTATTCAAATTGGCTAATAAAAAAGTAATAAGGAATGCCTGCAGCCCTGAGCCACCTAAAGAAAATCAACAAATGCCAGCTGCAATGCAAACACTTTCCATGGTCAGCAGTGGGGATTTCAAAACAAGGCAGGCAGGGCTTGTGGGGATGACAGAGGAAAATGACACAGGGATTAGAGCTGCTGGAGGAATTGTGAGGGAAAATCATGGGAGAATTTCTCACTGAAGGCAAACACAGAGCCACTCCACAGAGCTCCCAGCTGAAACAGACCACATAGTCAGACGCCTGCTCCAACCACCCAGGAGGAAAACCTCACCTGGGTATATGGCTCACCTTGAGAGGTGAGCGATGGACCAACAGGCTTCCTCCGTCAGCCCAGAAAAACTTTGAGCTCAAGCAGTGACTCTGGAAGATGTCTAGCGGTTTGGGTTCGGTGTCTTCCAAGCCACTCCCAGGCTGCTGGGGAATGCTCTGCCACCACACATGGTTTCTTGAAGTATAAGGCCATTGCTTCCACTGCATCATAGCAATCCCATCGCATGGTCCAGCTTGGAGTGCTTATCCCTTGACTCACCTCCCATACAGATCAGGGCCCACATGAGGCTGCCCACCTTCAGATGAGCAGAATTCACCTCTGGTGCTTCCTACCTCCTTTCATCAATGGTGGGAGCTTAAATTCCGTATTTTATGCTGGGATAGATAAAGTTGGTGAGATATGTGCTATTCAATGGGAAACACCACAGTGCACAGCACTGGAATAGGGTGCCAAGCCACCATGTCCCTCATTCAACCCAGGGGGATGAAAGAGAGGAGGAGGGGATGGTGAAGATGTGTCTCTCAGGAGCATGTGAAGAGAACTATATTAGAGATTGTGAAATGTTCAGATACCCTGGAGACTATATAAGTATCTATGACAAGACAGTGAGAATAATTAGCTCAATAGCTGTGGGTACTGATGAAGAGCATTTTTAACAATATCCTGTCATGTTTGGGTCTATTACTACAGTCCAATGAGGTATGATGCCATTTTTCCTGGTGATGGCTTTCTTTCCAGGAAGCATTGAGGTGCTCTTACATTTCAGTAGGTATCTTGAGGATCCTTGGCATATTCTATTCCTCATTTAAAACTCAAAGAACCTTTTGAAAAATGACAAGCCAGAGAACTTGAGTCTAACAGACCTGTGGGAATAAAGGCTGGCTCTGCAGGGCCACGGTGTTAGAGTGTAAATGAGCTCAGAAGCAGGCCAAGCAAGATTTAAAATGCATACTTAAATGGGTAACAGGATTTCCTGGCCCTCCAGGCTCAAAATCTTTGCCTCAGCAGGCTCTCTTATGTTATTTATCTCTTCTAGTCAAGAACAGTGACTTAGTAGAGTAGCCAAACTTCAAAATATGAAGGAACAAGGATGGAAAAGTTGCACCAAGTGTCATTCTCAGAGTACCCCAAGTTCAAGATGGGATGACAGTCTGTGGGTCAGCACTCGTGTCTTCAAAACAGGCTTCCCTAACACCCTCCAGAACAATACCTTCTGCTTGCAAGAAGTTCAAGGACCAGCAGAGGAGAGACCAAGTAACATTGACTTTCATACCACAGCTAGGAATGACAGGAGTGTGAAATAAGAAAATCCTGGAAGAGAGCCAGGGAATGTGTTTTTCAGAAGCATATAATCTGTAATTGGGCTAATTCTGATGTATTTGTGTCTCCAATTCTTTGTTTCCCTGGTGCCTATATAACTCTTGATTGGAACATTTGACGTCGCTTTTGTGAGTTCCTAAATCCAATCCTCTCTGATGATGTACATGAATGTGCATCTGATGGATGTTTTCCAGCACCTTTTTGTTGCCTCAATTAAGGGATAATGAACAAGAATTGTTCCTATTTGTAAAACAACTCCTGCTATTTCCTGCTTCCCAATTGGTTGGACAATATGTCTTAATTAAACACAAAGCCTTGCAACTTCTTTCAGGGGAGATAGACCAGGACTGGGGAGAGAGGAAGAAAAAGAGGAGGAAGGAAGAAGTGAAAGCCTTTTGTACTTTCAGTGACTTGCTTGCAGAGGCATTTTTGATTTGTTGCACTAATGGTCACACCTTGCAGTTTTCTCTGAGTCTGCTACTGGGGGAATGGATAAGGACATCAGAGCAATCTCCACTCAAATCCATAACTTTAAAGAATACCAAAATCGATGCCTCAGGGAATAAGAAATGAGATGTAGAGCCTTTCATTTTTAGTTATCAGACAAAAATCTAGTTCATCTCCCAAAGCACAAAGAGCAATAGCCATCACCTGGACACCTACTACGTCCTGTGTAACATAAGCTTAGAGATAGCACATTAAAAAAGTAAAATAAAATAAAATAAAATAAAATAAAATAAAATAAAATAAAATAAAATAAAACCAGAAGACATTGCACTGTATCTGTCTCAGCAGAGATGTGCAGGAAATTTGCAAATTTTTAGCAAACTCATCACTTTGGATTGATATATGCTGGGGGGGTGGGGTGAAGCTCCCTTTACACGGCCTCTGCTGCTGTGTGAAGGGAGAGCAGGCATGTCATACCATCTTTCACCAACACATGGTTCATTTGGTTATATGATTCTAAATAAAATCCATCCAGATCTGAGCACAAGCATAAAACACACAATTTCATGTTTTAGCCCAGTTAAAGGTATTACAGAGTGTCATCTATTCTGCCTCTGAGGTCTCATCTGTCACCCAATCAAACATGTCTGTTTTGTTGTCTCTGGATAAAACCCAGAGTGGGTTACTGTGTCGGCCCTAGGTCTGTTAGATCAGCTGCTCCTCCTGCCTCCCCTTCTCTTTCCAGTGAGTGCAAGGTGTGACATTTGTGGGAAGGATCGAATTATGTGCTGCGGTGCCATCACTGACTAATCGGATTCCATCCGCCCTTCTTACTCACTGTCACTGCCAAACTTTCCCATCCACAGAGGATGAGGGGCAACCACAGGAAACCCTCACCCCGCATGGAAGCCTGGCCCCTGGTTTAAGTGGAGCCATATGTTTAATGCATAACACACAGCGCTGGCAAAGGAGGGAGACGATAGAAGTCTTTGGAGCCTGTGTTACACATGCAAATACCGCCTGTGAAAGGCAAGTCTGTCTCCTTTGACACTGCTTGTAATCCTGATGTCATCCTCTTCACTCCCTCTCACACACACAGTGTTTATTTTGTCACGGTGCATCTGAACACAAGACTAAAACCCTGTGGGGCAGCAGAATTTTGCACATTTTCCGAAGCCAAGTCTTCATCCCCACAGAATATGTATGTTTAAATATAGAAAAGGGGAAGCATGACAGAAAGATGAGGGAATTGTGTCTGGTCTTTGTCATTGTAACATAACTCTGTAGAGGCATCCGTGAGCCTAGAGCAGCTCCAGCTGAAATAACTGGCCAACCCTTCCTGTCTGCTGGGATATCCCAGGCAAACCCATGCCCTGAGCTCTGCTGTTTCTTTATATTTGCTCCAAGAAATCTGGAAGTAAATATTGAATCTGTGCAGCAAAAATACTCCATTTGCTTTAGTGTATCTAACCCATCTGTAGCTGAGAATGAGAAGACAGCAATAGATGTTGCACTCCATGACTCTTTGTGGACAAAAGAAGGCACATTAACCTATCTGGATCGTGGTACCATCTTTTGGTTCACAAAATGAAGAGTGGCAGCATAAGCATCTCCCATTGCTCTGCCTCGAAGTCATGATCTGCAAGCACCTTGCCAGATAAGGAAGAAGAGCTGAATTTCCATGATTCTCTCAAACCCAAGCTTCTCTGAAGCTGCCAGTGAAAGGATGAGCTACTTTGTTCTCTCTGTTGATACCGTGTAAAATGTGCTTAGGTTCTCTAGAGATGGAGACTTCTGTAACAAGGAGATAAGCAGGAGGTAGTGGCAGCTCTGGTGATAGAGACAGGGATGTTTGAGTGCTGGACACAATGCTGAGGCTCTCAGGAAGACATCAAATGGTCTGATAAGGATATTCCCCATCCAGGCAGAGCAGAGACCCGACGGTCAGACCTTTATCTTTCCCCCCATATGGGCTCCCTCCTCTCCTTTTTAATAAAAAGCCTTGTGCTTAGACCAAGAAAAATAAAAAGCACCAAACATCCCTGGGGCTCTCCTTTCTCAGGAGGGGACTGTGCCAACTTGGCACTCTTTACCCTCATCCCCTCCTTTCCTTCTCAATACCCCATTTTTTCTGGCTCCTCCTCTCCTGTCCCTGTTCTTCTTGCCTGTGCCTTGCCCCAAGAGTCAGGAAAGCCAGGGACATCCTACATGGGAGCATTGCTGCTCTGTGCACAGGAGATGCAGTAAGGTTTTTTCTTTTTTCCACTGCAACTTAAAAAAAATAATTCTGCTAGCCACTCAATAATTAATGCTTATGAGCACTGATTCAGCATGTCAGGAAGAGAATTTTGCACTCTTATTGTAGTCTTTTGTAATTGAATCTTATGCTGTTATATTAGTGTGGCCCCAGGTGAGTATGCAATAGCTGAGGGGGAAAAAAAGGTAAGATAAAGGAATTACAATAGAGCCAAGCTAATGTGAGAACAAGGCAATGTCTTCTGTGCCTCAAGGTGTTAAGTTAATCTGTGATAAGTTATTAACTTATTAATGGGCTGAGAAGGGATGAACTACTTTTCATCCAAAGTCCCAAGTGCTCCTCGTTTTCTTCCACATGCTTCTCCTTGTCAACTAATTCTCCTTCGGCGATACTCCCCCACTGCCCTGCCTCCCTTCCTCCACGTATCCTGTTTCAGCCGTAATGAAATCGGCTCAGAGGAGCTCCTCTGCGGAGCGATCACATCGTGCTCAATGCCCGGGATGTGGGGACTGCAGGAGAGATTCAGGGACAGAAATGCGAGACTATGAAAGCTAAAGAAGTCATTACAGAAGTTTCTAATTAATATCTCCTCATCTTGTTGACTAATCACTGATGTGGAAAAACAAAAAGAGAAGGCAGCAGTCTTCAGATTAAACAAAAGGACTCGGAGTTATGCACCTCCATCCCAGCTCTCTACTCAGCACTGGGTTCACAGTGAGTGTTTCTGCACTCAGGACCCAGTGTATGATGCATTATCTGAGATCATGGCCTTTGATTCCAGTTTCTACAAAACCAGAGCAGGAGTTTAAAACTCATGAAATGGGGTGAAATTCTGAAAAGTTTATGTTGAAAGAGCTTATCTTGTGAGATATGGTTTCTTCTCATAGCAGGATTCCCTTTGCCACTTTTGCCACTGAAGTGTCTGAGTCATCTCCTCTTTTGAAGCCACTGTTTTGCTGCAGGGGGGCTTTTCCCCCCCCCATCCCCATTGCAGAGTCTCAGAGCACTGATCAGAAACCACAGCTTGTACCCTCCTCCAGGTCCCTTCTGCCACAGAGAGGTAGCTCCTAATGGTGCAATGAGGTTGTACTAAGCTGGTGATCACAAGATTTAAAGCTCCTCTTTAGTGTGATTCAGCAAGGTCCAGGAACTGCCCAGAGCCCTTTCTTTTACCTGGCCAAAAATGGAAATGGTTTCAGAGTGCTGAGGGATGAGTGGCTGTCCCCTTGATCCAGAGGAGCAGGCTACAGAGGGTCAGCACATCAACACAATAGACTTCTGACATCTTGGCTGGACCAGACACCTCCCTACAACACCACACCAGAGCATGACACTGTTCCTCCAGTCATAAAAACGGACTGTGCTTTCAAGCTTCCCTTCTGAGCTCTGACACCGGTGCTGAGGTTGCAGAAAGCAGATAAAAAGGATACTGTTCATTCTAATCTGCAGAAGACGATGAACCTGATAATTCTTCCACATGAAAAACACCAATGACCTTTTAGCTGGGGAAAGGCACGGGCCATTGCATGCCGTAGCTCAGAGCAGGAGAGGGATAAAAAATAACCAGCAGTCAACTTTGGAAAAACACCCAAGGGGTCTTCTTTGAATCTGCTAAGGCTTCAGCCCAAATCTTTCTGTTTGCTCAGAGACAGGTTGGCATCTCTGTCTGTGCTGCTGCTGCTGCTGTTCCTCCATGGGGTAGGGAGCTCACCAGAGCATGAAAGAGATTGTGATAAAGATACACTGGCTGCCAGCCTCCTTCCTTTGGAAGCAGGCTCAACTTTATATACGAATGACATCTCAAACACCAGCACCAGAGAGGGGGAGGGAAGGAGCTGCTCTTTCTTTGCCCTTTCTGGTTTTGATATTATGATTATTATTTGCAATTATTCATTGCTAGGGCAGCTTCTCAGGTATATAAACAGAGGCAAAAGAAGTCCCCTTTCCCCTCACTGCTTCAGTACATGCCACTCTTTCATGCTGCACCCAAGCTGATTGAATTGTTTGGTAGATAAAAGCCTTTGTTGAAGATTCCCCTGCATTCCCACTTTGTGAGCTATTCCCATGCCAGTTCTGCTTTCCAGCAATATCAGCTGTGCATATAAATGTTCAGACTCATCTGGATGAATCCTCTTCTGCCAGCCAGCTGTTTGAAAGCATTCCCTGACACCACATGCCATTTGCTCTGTGGAGGTTGGCTGGCACTGAAATGCTGCAGTTCTGCCAGGATGTAATGTGCATGTCACCACGATGGGGAAGGAGTAAAACTCCTTCCACCTCCAGGGCTTGCCCACAGTGGGCTAGTTCATACAAAGGCTCTTCTAGCCTTTGCCAGGTGATGGCAGCTTCAAGATGGTCTTCTGTCAGCTGAAGTTCATAATTCATGCCAGCCTCATGGGAGGGTAGCATAGGAACCACTACCAAAATACTTTCTTGTGTCACAAAAGCAGCTATACTCAGGAAAGCAAGATGTCTTGTAGGCATCCAGCCAGCTAAAAACAATGACCTACAGATAACCAGGTTAAATCTGCACTGTCCTAGGTGCCTCATGAAACCATTGGTGGGTTGTTTCACTGTGTCTCAGTTCTCCCTCTGTAAACTGGGAGGGAATAACAAGATTGTACCATCTTACAAGGGCGCTGTCAGGATGAATACCCCAGGGACTAAGGTACTCACATCCTCCAGCATCAAAGGCTACCTAATCTTAAGAGAAACAGTTTTGCTCCAACAAAGCAGTATAAGAATAGCCAGGAAAATAGAGTTTTCATGTCCCAAAGAGTAACTTTGGGGAAGGACAAGGGAGACATTGCACATCCCACCAACGCCAATAATTCAAACTGTCATTCCCTTTCACGTTTATGAAGTTTTGAGATCTGTAAGCATTTTCACAAAGACCTAATGCTCGGCCAAATACCTGGGGATCAAAAAGAAATTGTGAAAAACCTCGTAGTTATGACCACAGCAAAGATACAGGGAAACAATTCCAGACCACAACCAATACCTCATTGTCAGATGGAGATAATCATCCAGGCAGACTCCCAAGTGGTGAACTCCAGTGACGAATGGGAGGCAGACTTCCTCATAGACGTGGGAACACAGGCATTCTGAGCATGTTTTCTGCATGAAACCATAAATCACCCACAGCATTAAAGTGGCTGAAGCACAGATAAAGGGTCTCTGAAGCTGAGCAGAAATCTGAGGTGCCTCCTTTAAGTGCAGAAGTTTTCATCAAGTAGTTAGTGTTCAGCTGATTCACATGAACACGCTGACTTCTTGTGGGAAGAGTTACTGTGTAAGGAATACAAACCACAGCACTGGTTTACCATCTTGCTCAGCCCAAAGGGTGTTCACACTCACCCAGACAGAGAAAGCAATAGGGTCCAAGTGGCACCGCCAAAAAAGTCCAGCCCAAACTTGCATCTACAAGCAAACCTGATCACACAGGTTTTGGCTTGAAGTTTGATCACATCTGGCTGGTTCCTCTCAACCAACTCCTGAAGGTACTAATCTGGTGTGATGAATGGAGCCCAGCACATGGGAGTAGTTCAAGCATAGGTTTGATATCCCTTGCTTATCAATACCTGTTGCTAGGCAGGGGAAATGTCACTTATCCCCTCCATGCCTGTCTTTGATCATGAACAAAACAAAAAGGATGACTAATATTTAACTCCCACAAAGAGAGAAGTGAAAATGACTGCACTTGTACTCTTTCCCATGTTCCTTAACCTGCACTTACACCATTTTTTGTGTCCCTTGAATTATTGCCCTCTGATGCAGCATTATCCCATGTTGACTTGTTGTCATATTCATGGCAGCATTACATTCCCTGGGGAAAAAGGGCTCCTGGCAGTACTGCTTTGAGAGACCCTTTATTATATTGATGCCAACAGAGATTGCCTCTTTGATAAATGAGCGTGTACCTATGAATAAATACAGGAGTACATTTTGTATGTATTGTATATTTGCAGTGACAGGGTAGAGGTTTGTGCAGGCATGTGCTTTTAATATGTATGGAGGACACAAGGCAGCAGGAATTGGCAACTGTGGGTTGCTGCCTACATATTCCAGTGACAAACAGAGGATCCCAGACTGTCATCTAGACAAGATGTTTCCATTGCATCCCTCTTTTGAAAAGCTGGGAGATACCTACTCTGCACACTGACTGGGTAGGATACTGTTTGGATGCAACAGGACCTCCCTGTGAACTTGCAAGCTCAACAGTGCTGGCCTGTCTTCTGGTCTCTCCTGAGGCAAGAAAGTGAAGGGAGGTGGAGCTATATGTGTATTCCCAGACTGACACAACAAAGCAATTGCACATGAAAATTGTCCTCTTGAGAGGTCTTCCTGGAGGTACTGAGTGCAGGATCATCACTAGAACGCTTTGGTGCACAACAATGGTTGGGAAGAAACAGATCCAAAATGGTTCAAGAAGCAACAACAGACTCCAAAGCCCATTTTGGTTACCCAAGCCTCACAGTGAACAGCACCACTGGAGCTGAGAGTCCACACCAACCCACAGCCCAGGCAGAAGTCTCTGTGCTGCCCTGGGGAGAGAGCAGTGCAGGAGGAGGCCACCATACAGAAATGATCCCAGCAGTAAATCATGCACAGATAGAGAACATCATTTCAATGAGGAGCTCAAAGGGTAAAGCTTTCCCCCAAGTGCTCAACTGAGAGACGCCAGCGAGCTGACCTAAACCAGACTTCATCCTCTAAGCCAGCTCTGCAAGAGGGGAATTGGGAGGGAAGGGAGGGAGCACCTAGCCATTCTCATATCTCCCTGAGATGAGCTCACAGTCCCTGGGGGAGGGAGTGGTAGCCTGCCCCTTGCCAGTCACCTCCCTGCCTGACACCTTGCCTCTTCCTGGGTAGCAAAGGAAACACATTTTCCAGTTCTTGCTGACCCTGCTTGAGCAGCTTCTTGTTATATTCTCTGAAAAGTTAAGAAGTTGTCTTTGAATACCATAACGTCAAGGTGATGGTTACCAAGGGAACAAGCTGGGAGAAGGTCAAACTTTTCTGGGTATTTTTTTGTGCTTCATCTTGGCTGAAAGTTTTTCCAGACAAATCAGATGGGTGTCTTTCCATTCTGGAGAAATAAAGTCATCATCTGCTTGGAAAAGGATTGCTAAGAGCCAAAAGGGCTAGCTCAGATTTCCTACAACTGCACACCACATTCTGGGGGAGTTACCCTCAAAATCACCTGTGATGGGAAAACCCTGTAGCACTATCAGCAGTTGTGATTTTAGTCCAGGAACATAACTAGTAGAGCTGTGTGGTGATGAGTTTAAAACTGGATTTGCTTGGGGGCCACAGAAGAGATACAGAGTAAAAATATCTCCAGAGCATAAAATAGAAAACTGAACCAGCAACTTGCCTGAAGTAAATCAGCACAGCCTTTGGAGCACTTGCATTTCCATGGAGCTATGTCACTTTCACCAAGAGAAAATTCAGCTCTCCAGGAAAGACGATGAAGCTGAGGTCTGAACATAAGTTCTCCCACAGAAGGTCATCATTCAGCCATGAAGCGACAGGGATATGGAATGATTTCTGCTATAATAGGAAGTCACAGTTGTGAAATTAAAATTAGCTAAACAAAAACAAGTGGATGCTGACCTTCACATGCCAATTGCTTAGCATGATTCCTCCTGGCCACAGAGGACTGGACCTCTGCTCTTTTAAGAAGTTGGTTATCCAATGACGAGGTTCATTTTTCATGCTGCACATAGCAACTATTGTGCTACAGCTGCTAGTCACATCTTTGATTTCTAGTGCTGCTGTACCCCCAACAGCCTGCCTGAGTTCAGTGAGATACAGGAACCAAGGAATGGCCATTTTAAGCTCCTGGTGTGTGTTGAGTACAAGCTGCTGCCAACTTTTCTCCTCTAAGGGCACTGCCAAGCATCCTTACCTTCTGCACTTGAGTTTGGATCTCTGTCAAAGTCCTTCACTAGGAAAACCACTTTTGCTAATGAAAACCTATAGCTTTGCTGGCCCCAGTTGTGAGTGCTGCTAATGGGGGGGTCTCAGGAGACCCCATTTTTGTACAGCAGAGCGACTTGACATCAATCAATATTAGTTGCTCTTCCAGTTCCTGATAGGGTCAGGCAAACAAGCTCTTCCTACTGCAAGTAAAGAGCTGGCTTTACTAAACAACTAAATGTCAAGGCAGGTCAGCCAGGGTGTAATCAGCTCTCATGGCATAGCTGTGAGCTGCAAGGCTTTGTATTGGTGGTCAAGCAGACTACTGCTGGGAATGAAACTCTTCCCCAGCTCAAAAGGAAAATCAAAACTCTTACCTCCTGCTTGGCCTGCACAAAAGAAAACCCAGCTAATCAGGCTGATCAGTCAATGACATGGTTTTGAAAGAACAGGTTTTCATTTGCAGACAAATATGCATTCCCAGCACCAAGGTTCTTGTGGTTTGTACCAAAACAGATGTTTCAGTGCTGAATTGCTGGGACTGAGGGCTTTTCTCTATTCTTTCCCAAAGAAAATGTCAGTGCAAGTAGCCTTCATGATCTGTTCATGTGCAGCCTTCACACTCCACGTGTGTGTGTGTGGCACAGGGGGCTGAGCAGTGGGGGCCAATGAGCATTAGCCCTCACCAGCACACATTCATCAGGCATTGGACAGGCAGACTTCCAGCTGATTTATTGGTATTTAATATTTAAGTACCAGCTGATCATTTAGCCCTGGTGAGTAGAAGTTCAGTAACAGCAGAGAGGAGCCATCTCCTGCCAGCCCACCCAGCCTCCTTCATCACTTAATGCTAAACACAGAGCCCTCTCCTTGCTCCCTGGGCTCATTGCAGGGCTGTGCCATGTGCAGTTCAGCTTCNCTTAGGATTCACAACATCAGGAACTAGCAAGGATATTCATTTGAGGTACCTCCTAAATGAGACTGACAAAACTCTGTTCCCCTCCCATCCACCTATGGGGCAAAGAACCTCTCCACAGCTGGTGTTCATATCCATTTCTCAGTGTCATCTTTTGCTGCACAGCTCTTTAGCCTTGTCCATCTGACTTAAAACTGCCCTTTCTTAGCAAGCAAGGACCCTGACAGGCATCTAACAAACTGCATCAGTGACCTTGCAATAATAATTCACTGTCCTGACACATGCAGCTGGAGCACAGGGGACCTTGTCCGCTTAAAAATCATCACCACACTTCAGGGACTCCACATCCAGCAGTACCTGAGATGACTGAAACAGGAAGAGTTTTTGAAAACCAATTTGCTCTACACTCTTTCTACCTCTTTGTTTGCATTTTCCATTTCTCTCAGCGTGGAGGATGAGGCTTGGTGTTCAGCTCATGTTTATCAGTGCTTGGCTCTCTGATTGTCACTTTACAGCCCTGTCTGCAGGCCCTGCAGGTGGCACTTGCTTTCCCCTAAAGAAATAGCACCCCCACCATTTTTCTTCCAACTCTTGTCCAAAAAATAAATAGTACAAGAATGTTTCTAATGGTGTCAGGCTTTATAATAGTTCATTCATTTCAACCCTAAATTTGGGACTGAATTTGAGCTGGCAGTAGCTCTTTAATATACAGGACCTGTCTTATTACATCTCCGTCTAATGCATATTTGGGAGCTTTCCCTGAAAGCTCTTGTATAAAGGAGTATTATGACATCAGGAAGTCTAAAAGTACCTGAACTGCAGATGTGATAAATTCAGTAGGATGGTACGTGTCTGGAATTTGTACTTGCCTTTTTCAATTGGCAAATGGCCGCCTGGGCTCCATCCCCCGGGATAGCTGTAGAGAACAGCCAGTTTGATGAGCCTAACCAGCCATTGGATGTCACTTTGGCTCCACACTAATTCAAGGGAAACAGCATTTATCTGGCAGCCAGGCAGCCAACCCTTCAGCAGCTGAGAGTTTAATTATCAAAGGTTCAGGCGAATCTTGCTCTTGCTATCTCCAACCAGCTGCTGCAGAAAAAGAGACCTTCTGGCCCCATCCAGAAGTTTGTAAAGCTCTTGCAAGTTCCCTTTTGCTGCTCAAATGAGTCCCAGCCCATTTGCCCTTTCCTGTGAAAGCTCTGGGCTTGATGCCACCAGAAAAGGAGAGAGTGAAAATAATACAGTGAGGAAGGGCTCCGGGTGGATGGAGCTGAGCAAGCAGCAGTCAGGAATGGGAGCAGTGGGCAGACTCCAGCTGGTGCCTTGATCCAACTGTGGGGACTTGCACTGATAGATGGATATGGGCACGGCTTCTTCAAACTATAGGGTGTTGTTCTTTCATAGGCTTATTCTGCAGAGGCAGAGTGGAGTCACTGTCTGGCTTGTGTTCAGTCCGGGCGAGCCATGTTTCTGCTGGTGGACCTCAACCTGAGTGGTCTCAAAGCAAAACACAAGTGCTACAGCTGCCCCGCCCTACTCTTTGGCAATCCGGTGGGAAGGGTGGAGATTGAATGGGGCAGAGCAAGCAAACTGAAGGCAAGACAAGAAGAAAACAGTCTCTGCAAAAGCAGCCGTTTGCACAGTATTTCTGCAAGAGTAAAGACCAGAAGGAAAATAATGGGGGGTAGAAAGCTGACTTCAAATGAAGCCACTGTTTCCCCTAAGAAAACAAGAGACCAGTGTGTGAGGAATGTGGAAGAGGTGTTGGGGTCTTGGGGATGTGCTGCTCCACTCAGACACTTGACATGGTTCTCCAATGTCTGGGTTCAGGTATCCCTGGGTTCCTCCCCCAGCCTTGCTATTGACCACAACAGTCCAATACTCCACAAGGTTCTGCTCAATATCCAGCTCTAAGTGAGACACTCAAGACCTGAATGTGATGCCATTTCCAATAGATCCTTTGCACTTTTGTGGGAGGGATGTCCCTGCCCTTTCAGTCCTGCAGTGGCTGGTTAATAATGGGGCCACTTAAGTGCCTATCAGGAGAGTTTGTAACTAATGTGCTAGTGATGCACCTGCTTTTCGTTATTCTCTGGCTCTCTGCAGACACAATCAGACACAATTGGCCATTCTCAAGGCACATTTATCTTTTCAATATGAAGGCAAGAGACTCAATTATCTTTTTCAAAAGTAAGGTAAGATTCTGGTGAGCAAATTAGTTATCCTCCCTATTCTTCTTCAAAATGCCGTCAGGAACCATCATAAGCAAATACTATCAATCACTATCTGTTTTGCCCAGTCTGCCTGAGGTATCGGTAAGGAGTCACACAGGGAAATACATTGTCTCCACTTCCCACCCAAGAAAAGATTGTGCATGATTTTTGTAGTTGAGACTCCCAGCTAGATGCAATAGAACTAGAGACTCAGAGCATGCATGAACCTGAAGGAGATGGAAGGAGCAGGAATCCATCAATATCTATTATTCCTTGGAAATACAGGGCCCTCCCTGCCCCTTTCCCACCAACTCAAATAAATTTGGAAGCCACCCAGCCAACTGCTTCAGATGGAAGAGAAACACACCCTGGTAGCTGGTGCCTGCTAGAAATTTTATCTTGGGCTCCCTTGTGTAGTCCAGAAGCACTGTCACTAAGGGCAAGTTGCCTTGGGAGTCTCGTTTGTCCATCCTGCTTGAACAAAAGTGTTTATTTAACACCATCTCTCCAGGGTTTCCCCAGCTCCCTCATCTCCAGACCTGTCAGTTTACTTACAGCATCGCCAACTGCAAACTGATTAGTCCAGTCTCCCTTCTCTTCTCCCCCATGGTTAACACTTTTATTAACAGCAAGGGAGTGATAATGGGGAAAGATGATCAAAGCTGCTGGTATTAACGCAGGGGATTAGCAGTATTTATATTCCTGATCAGTGCAGTCTCAGTGTGGAGAGGGAGCAGCCACAAATCAGCCTTTTCCAACTGAGAGTTGCTGCAGTGCCACTACCTAAATAGCTGCTGGCTAATGAGTCCTTTGCAGCTGGCTGGGGGAACAGCTCGCTCAGTTGGCTACTTCCCTTGCAACATAATGTGGCCAGGCTTGCATTCACAGCAACATGCAGGTACCTGATCTCAGGTTTCAAACTGCTCTTAAAGGAGCTTTCTTGGGGAAAGGTCCACTGTTGAGATCAAGCCAGCTAGTGCTGAGCAAGCAACTGAACTGCTGTGGCTAGTTCCTGGTGGGATTGCACCATTATCATAGGGAAGGAAAACACAACCTACATCCCAGTCTGGGACTTTGTGGGAAGTTTGGTGAGCACCACACTGAAGGAGAGAAGCCAAAAAAAAATCTGTGCCAGATTTTACATGTAGGGCAGGAAAGTAAAGGGTTCTGCAATCATCCAAGGAGAACACATGCGGTGTTGTATATTGATTCCAATGATATTCCAGCAGACACTCAGTGGCAGGCAGGGATGCAGAGACAGCCAAGGTTGGTGCCCAACACCAGCAAACCAAGGTGAGGAGGCTTCACCTGGAAGGGGCTGGCAACCAATGCAATGGATAAAGAGCAAATGGAGGATACCAGGATCAGGAGCCAGGTAAGGAACACTTTTGGAGATACAGAATTCCACTTCATATGGAAGAATGACGACACAAGGAAGCTGTCCACTTCTCTACTGCCTCCTCTGAGGAGACTTTGAGGTCCATGACCCTCATCCTCAGAATGCCCACAGAAAGGCCCCATTGCAACACCCCCTTCCAACGACAGAACAATGTATGAATGCTCAAAGACGACCTGAGGAACCAAGACAAGTCCTTTCCAAACCACCCACTCTGTGTAAGCTGGTCACACTTCAATATTGAGCCAAAGACATTCATTCAAAACCAGGGCATTCTTATAAATAAATCTTTACAAAGGGCAGGAGAATAGATGTCTTGCCCACCAGCTTTAGGCAGATTTTGCTGTCAGCCCAGCGAAAGTGCAACCTGGGTTTGATTTGCAAGTTTGAACAATTCCATATGGGCCATAAGGTGCTTCCTCAGGAAAACTATCTGAGAGCTCAGGAGACTGAATGGAAACTCTTCTTCTTAATTATTAATATTAGGAAATAAGGATCTTAAAATACCATTTATTTGCATATAATAAGGATCTTATAAATAACATTTGTTTGCATAGAATTTAGGGTCATTAATACCTTCATGACCAGCTAGAGTTATCTTTGACTATCTGCACAACTATTTCTTCCCCACCATCCCCAACCTGTTGTTCATCACTTTCCATCTTTCCTCTATGCAGTGCAATAATGTCGTGTTTATTTATATCATCATAATTGGTTGCTGTGGAGACAATCATTATGTCATAAGTATAGGCCAGGGAGTTTTGGCTGAAAAATGAATGACAAGGGGGCCACAGAGGTGGGCCCGGTTGTTTTATTACACACTCCCATCCTCCTGCTCACACCAGGGATCATCTGCATCCATAAACAAGTCCAACTTCACTTGCAGATGTTGGTCCCACATGTGGCCATGTGCAAACACAAGCTGACTTGCTTTGGCAGAATCTTAGAGGAGTTTTTATCCACATAAGAGATAGTCACAACTGAGGGGAGAGGAGACACAGTCATGAACTAGAGGAGAAGATTGGAATCCGTTAGGGCAAGGCAGAGGTCAACAGTGATGCTCCTAAGTCTTTTCCACTCCCACCCCACCCATTCCTGAGCCATTCCCTACACACATGCCCAGTAAAAATTAATCTGTAGCCCTGTGTGACCTCTGGCGACTAATGAACACTTCACACAACCCCTTTACTGTTACTCACTCGTCAAACTGTTGTGGATTACCCCACTGTCTCAGCCTCGTAGCACGGCTCAACCAAGATCGAGTATTCTGGAGAAAACCTTTTTTCTCACAGGCTGCTTCCAAGGTCATGACACCCAGTACAGTGTAACAGCGGACTGTCATATAGGATGATGTGGACTTCTCATATACTCCATCTCCAGGATGTGTTTGTCAGCAGGTCACAGTCTGCTTGGGTCTTGTGCATAATCAGGAGTAAGTAAGAGATGAAGGCAAGTGTTTTCTTTGTGTGTCTGCATCCGTCCAAGGTCAGCAAAGCCACTCACTGACTGCCCTCCGTGCCAGATCCAATTGCAGGTGAATGTAGAAAAGCTGATTGGCATTAGTGGGCTCTGGATAAATGGAGCTGTTTGCCTTGGATCATGAGTTCAGAGGAAGGTCAGTTCGCTGTTGACCACCATTCATTAGCCTCTGGCAGCAACTCAACCTCAGTGAAATAAAGAGCCAGTCTTGGCTTGGGTCCCAGTGGAATGAGAGTCTGTGTCACTGCAGTTGCTGTCCTTTCTGGACTCTTGGCTGGCCCCACAGGGCAATAACAAAGCAGTTCAGAGAGCCCATCCTCACAGCTTAGAACCTTCCTGGACTAATGCAGGGGAGTTTCTGCTGTGTCTCAGTGTCGGTAGGGGCAGACACATCTGCTGAGCTCCAGCTCTGGCTGATGAGTGGAGACCAGACGCTTCCACCAAAGATTTACAGCAAGGAAAAGCTCACACTGAAATGCGGGAGGTAGGAGAAAGGTTGAAATCTCCTGTGGAAGTCAAGAGAAAGGCGACTAGAATGATTACAGAGCAGCTCACGTGTGAGGACAGGAGACAAGAAGGCAGAGGATGAGGTTAGAGACTTGTGTGAGGACCCCATTCTGCCCTGTTGCTTTTGGACACTTTAGTGTTGAAGGGGGAAGGAGAAAAGCCTTTTCATACTTTTCTATCCCTGTTTGCCCCATGCCCAAAGCATATGTAGGGTCTGCAGAAGTAGAGCAGCCCTACAGCCCACTCCTGTGGACTTCTACATTGCTGGGCCATGAGACCCAGGGGAGGAAGGGAAGGACTAATGAACCATCCAACCAAATTAACCATCCAAGTGGCTTGTAAGCCTTAAATTGAGCATTCTGGTACATACTAAAATAAATGCAATAAACCAGGTCAGTATCCCTTGCATGAAATTCACTTATTGTTTTAAATCATCATTATCGCCATATAATTAAAATCAAGCAACAGCTTAAAGAAACTAATGAATATTTTTATACGTGAACTTATCCCAGGAAGGGGGGAAAAAAAACCATAAAGTGAAAATGTGCCTGTATTGCTAATAAATATTATTGGAGGGACTCCCAGCTTTTCACATTACCACAGTGTGATATGACAGCCTATAATGGATTACTCAACTGCCCGAAGCCATTGTAGGAATAAATCCCTTTTAATATTCATGTGAGGTCTTTGAGAAAATAGATGTAAGCAGTTAATACTTTTCTATAGACAAAACAATGCAGTTTATCAAAACAAAATGTGTGCTTGAAAACAAAAATCACAAGGCTCCTGGACTCATTCTTTTTTTTGCAAATCAGAAAAAATAGGACCCAGAAAAACCACAATTTGGAGAATGATGGTGCACAGAAAGCAAGATGGAGAAGGACAGGATATTAGCAAGGGCCGGTAGAAAGGGGAAAAAGGCATAAGCAAATGAGTATTTTGTGAATCTGTGGTTGTAAACAGAGCACCAAAGCAAAGTGATGTGTGAGGAAGGTGCTGGTTGGCAGTGGGGCTGCTGCTTACCCTGTAAAGCTCTCACTGGGAGGTAGTATATGGGTGGGAGAGAAGATCAGGCACTTCCCAGGAAGGAAACACAGTGCTCTATGGAGTGTAAGGATACTGCTAGGTCATGCTAGAGCTTAGCCATGTTTATAAGACAGTAGAGGATATAGTAAAAGTGGTGAACAGCAAAGACTGTGCAGGGCCAGCTGAGGGCTGCTCCCTCCCAGCCCTCTGCTCCATCCTCCTGCTTTTCCTTTTGCAGCTGATCTATAAAACCTACCTGGCTTTTAATCTCTACTTTGTTTTGGGTTTTCTTCCTCCCTTTACACTGCAGAACAAGAGCAGCAGCAGTGTAGAGGAGCATTTGTGACTTTTTGTGTGGTCAGGAGTAAGGGAATTGGAGGTTAACCCTTCTTGCCCCAGCAGTTTGTGCTTGGAGAGAAAACCAGATAGCAAAACCTTCTCAGGGATTAGAGGGAATGGCTGCAGCCCCTCAGAGGTGAGGGGGCAAAAATGAGAAACTTGATCTTACAGAACTGGATGCAGCTGAAACGTGAACCCAACTTTTATTTGGCTACTATGGTCTGTGGCTATAAATGGCTGTAGATGCATCTGAAACTGTGAGGAAGAGAGAGGCAAAAGCTCTTCATTTCCCCTCCTGCTGTGAGATCTAGGCAGCAAAGAGAAGTTTAAACTGAAGCATCAAGATTAAATAAGGCCCCCCTGGGACTCATGCAGCTTTGATATCTGAGGCTGCCTGGTGGGTGAAAGAGTTGACTCACAGATGCCTTCTGCTTGCCCATGTTCTGAGAAAGCCTGTGATGAAACCCTTTGTCCCTGGTACAACCACAGCAAAGGCAGCTCAGGGTCTGTTTTGGATTGGGGTAGGCGATGTCCAGGCTGTAGGAGACACCATGTTCTTGAATGAAATTCAGCTCAAAATCTATCCCAATAGACCACACTGCTCTGAACACTGCAGGTTTTGGTGGAAGTTGTGAGTCTACAAAGACCCACAGGGTGCTAAACTTGACCTTCTTGCCAAGTGCCACTGGCTTCCATAGACGTAGTTGAAGGAATTCAGGGTGAGTAACTGCAGCAACCTGAGATGCTCCCATGTTTAAAAATGCTTGGGGAAGGGACACTATTCTTAAAGATATCCAGTTTTACAGCAGTAATTCTGATCAGGACAGGAAAAAAAAAATCCATGAACTTACCATGTTAGCATGTCAGACCAATCCATTCAACTTGCTCTGATTTTATTCTCAGGTCATTTTCATGGAACAGTGAGGTTCCCCATCTGGACAAGCTTCAGCTGTGTAACCATTTATGTTGCCAGCAGTGTTGGAAAGATTCTGTAATTAGAAATATTCCAGGAATGCTTGTAGAGACATTTTTCGTATATCCCTTTATTAATTTATTGTAACAATAATCTTGTCTTTGTAAACACCAGGAATGTCCCTTTAAATGCCAGATAGCTTTATAGGCTATACTGGGTGATATGTAAGTGGGCCAGTTTTATAGGTCATATTTTTCTTTGAAATGGAATAGGTCCAGGAGACAATTTGGAACCAGAATGGGGAGAATTCCTCCCACCCACCTCCTTCCAGCAGAGCAGAGGTGTGTCTTGCTACGAAAGGGAAAGAAAAAGTTTCACCTTCTAATTGTTGTATTGAGTAGCTCATTGACTGCACTTTCTGTTCAATACCTTTTTTACCACTTAGATTGTCTAATCAAAGGCTTTTTCCTTCCTTGGTTTAGCTTTGCAGCCTCTAGCATTGATCCAAAATCAGAAACGAAATAGAGAAACAGGCTCTGTGAAAAGAGAACACAATTAACACCCGAGCGGCTTCATTTTTTGGGGTGCCTTTAAACATCTTGCACCTCTCAGTCTATTCTCCCATTCTTTTATTTTCCCTTTTGTGTTCAGGAGGTTTCTTTAAGGAAAGCCTTTATCAGCAGCTGAGGGAGAAGATTAAAGCACCCACCACCGAGAAACAGGTTACTTTTTGTGTCCAGGTTCTTAATCCACTTTATTAAAATGTTCCAAATTTTCCTTCAAGAGGAGAGATCAGAAGGACATTTCCTTGTCACCTCTGGCATGCCTTCCTTCCGGATACTTGTGCTTCATTAGAGGCTAAAAAAAAACAAAGTCAAGGCAAGGAAAAGAAGAGAGAACAAGACTGCAGTGACTGGTTAATATGGGATGTGGAGCTTTCTACTTCATGGTCGTTGGTACTGCTTTGGCCCCAGGCTGGAAGCAGTTGAAAGCTTTTCCCATCTGAAAGACACTTGTGTGAACTGACTCAGAGATCTCTGGCTATTTTACCTTTGAGGTTCCAAGAGGAGAGCTTTGCAGTGAACAAAGCCAAACATCCATCCAACCTGCTGCCCCATTGCAGACAGAAGCAAGGAAAGGGCACAGAAATGGTGAGGGTATTCAGTCTGTTTTGCTGTGTACTCTACATGTTCCCCCAAACCTCAGGCCTAGTATTGCCCACCTGAAATATGGCTTTCCATGATTAATAAACCTTCATGGATTTTCTTCCATGATATTGTCTAATCTCTCTTTCTGCATGTCCATAACCTTTCTCTGCACTATCCTGGGCCTTCCAAAGCAAGGCTGAAGGACACCAACACAAGCTGCTGCCTGAGTGTCTCTGATCTCTAGGAGATCAGAGTGGCCCAGTGAGCCACTTTCTGTGATGTTTAGCTTAAAGGCTTTCATATTAAGACCCCTGAAAACAAAGCAGGTGATTCCTCTGGGCAGCCTTGAGAGATGTCTTGGGGGAAACAAGCCTAGATCGGGTCTAAACCCTGCTTTGGATCTGGCACCAACTCCTCACCCTGAGATGCTTCATCCTAACCCTCCTTTCCCTTCCTCTCATGATTCTCACATTGGATTTTCACAATCTGTCTGCCCTGATCCAGGGATATGACCATGATACAGGGCATGCAATCAGTGAGATGCACCATCTCCAATAGTGGAAAACTGAAATAAGGATAGAACAGAACCTGCTCCAAGTAGCAGATAGAGGTCTAATGAGGTAGCTGTTGCGATGGCTTTTCTATGTACCCTGTCTTAGATTTAAAAGGCCACTTGCTTTGTGTAAGTAGCTGCTGTTTTGTAAAGCAAGTGTATGTGATGCAGACACTCCTCGTGCTTCCTCAGGGTACAATTGTTTTCTTATCTGTCTTGTACTGACGTTTCTCTTCAGCTGAAGTAAGTTCTCCAGTGTGAGACTGTAGGGTTAATCTTTTGAGTAGGGAAAGTGTAAAAGGGCTGGAGAAAAGCATGGCAGCCTAAGAGAGAGAAGAGCAAGGAGGTGACATCTTGGCAGGCAGAGATGAAGCGCAAGATGTTCCTGAAAGACGACCGTCACAGTTCCCATCAGTGCTGACTCATAAAATGTCAGATTCATTAAAGGTGAAATACACAAACTACAGCTTGAGCAGTTTCATACTAAGCAAAGCACCTATGCAGTTGGCTTTTCGCCTGCATCTTGACTCTTCCAAGTCCTCTGAGTCAAGAGTATCAAAGTAATTTGATATTAAAATGTGTCATCTTATTAATTATACCCAAGTGGAAGGCTGCATTTTATTTATTATTAAAATTACAGTAGCTCTTTGAGACCTTGGTTCCAATGCAGCCCTGCTTAGGACTCAAGAGGTAAGTCCCGTGTGCTCCTACCTCAGTGACTGCCACATTCCAGGGGGAAGTTTCCAGAGGGCTGCAGAGGTCTAGGTGTGGGACCCTGTTTATTCACCTACATTCCTGACTGCTTTCGACATGCCTTTGTAGAATCCCCTCTTCAGTTAATACAACCAGTAAACACTGCAGGAGAGGGAGCCCAGATCTCTTGCAACAGACTCCAGCCACTCAGTGTCACTGCTGTGCCTTAGTCACAAATCATCTCTTTTCTGCTTTTATAGCAGGCACAGTGCTGAGTTTTGTACCCACTGACACTCCTGTTCCAGGTGTGGTACAATACAGAAGTCTAGCCTGCGGCAATCGTGGTGTCCCATGTTTATCTGGTCTCTCCTGATGGCCTCCACAGCATATTTGCTCTATTTTCAAAGTCTGTTTTTAAGCTGCTTTGAATTCCCTTTGTGCTTAGTGGTCTGCCTCACTCCTCAAGCTCCGTGCACCCTCACCCGCAAGGTTTTAAAAGCAAGGCCGTAGCTGGAAGTTGTCATTGATACGTGATGCAGAACAAAATCCAGCTCACTCGAATGCAGCTAGATTGGCTCAGCGGGGCTGACAATGGATGAACTGGGTCTTATCAGCGGAGGGAGCAGATACAACACAGGAGCAGCATGCAGGGAGCAGATAGCAGCTCTGTGAGAGCAGACGGACAGGCTGGTGATAGTGCAGGGCGGGGGAGAAGTATTTTTTTTTCCCCTGGCTGTTTGCGAGGCTGTTGTTTTAAAGCTGGCACCTTTCTGACCACAGCTGCTGCATTAATGGGGAAAAGAAGCAAAAGCGACGGACAACCCAACAAAGCAGTGCTGTGATGAAAGGTCTCAGCAGGGCGCATTTGTCCAAATGAGCCACTGCTTCCCTGCACGATTTATTCCTTGCTCCAAATGCATTTGTTGGATTTAACGACAAGTTGGTGGCATTTCTGCAATTAATCCTATCAAAGGGAGGTGATTTTACACAGAGCAGGTCTCCTATTTCCTACCCCGTGTTTTTGTTTATGAGGAGAGGGACTGCCAGCTCTCTGCGAAGTCAGGGCACTAGAGTTCATGGAAAGTAACAGTGGGTTATTAACCAAGTGTCTTCTCCTGACATCTGAAAGCAGCACAGCTAAAAAATACAACCTCAGATTGTCTTAACAAGCAATCTCCAAACTGTAAATATGCAACAGTGAGAGCAAGTATTTCTTTAGCAGTGAAACACTTTAATGAGTGGATGGCTCAGCAAATCTTTTATGCAGCTGCTTTCCCTGCTGCAGATACTGAGATTTATAGTAAGAAGGGAGGGGAGTAACAAACAACTGGGGAAGTACAGTCCCTGTATGCTTGGATTCCATTTCATGCTCCTGTTTGGCTGGTCTGATCCTTCTGTGACTCTCCTTGGATAAATCGTTAATGGTCCCAGTCACTGGGGTCTTGGAATTGGGAATGGAAGTAGCTCCTAGTGCCAGAAATCATAACTTGGCTAAGCAAGAAGGAACAATCCATCGTGCCAATGAGGGTACTGATGACATATACCTAAAGCCTTTAAATATTGGATGATCTTTGAATACTGGTGGCCCTTTTTGGAGAGAGAGAAGCAAAAGAGAGAGAGAGGTATTGGATATTATGTATTTTTGCAGTTCTGAGAAGTTTTTCCATATTCCTATCCAATGGATGGGTTCTTAAGCTCTTTATCCTTCTGCCCAATTAGTGATATTTCTAATGAATACTAATCCCAAAACCAAAATCACAATACCTGGAGGAATGGCATCCAAAACAATCTTTCTTCCTGACGGCAGTAGACTACAAGGCAAAAGAATACCCCCAACATCCATTTCCAGAAGGTTCTTACTAATGATTGCAACCTCCAACAGCAAAGCCTTTTTGCAAAACAGAATCCCTAGAAATGGAATTAATAGCAAAAAAAACTCCACCCAAACAAAAAAAAAGCAAACAAAAACCACAAACAAATCCCAAACAACAACAACAAAAAACCACCTTCAAAAACAAACTATACAAACCAGAACATTCTAAACTAATTCACAAGCCCTCTGAGCTGCCTTGAGCCACTCTTCCTGTCACGAAGAAATTTTCACTTCTCCTCGACCAGAACTCCAGCTGGAGGAGGAAGTTCACACCCCAACTTGCCTTTTGCAAGTAATGTACTCATTTGAGAAATCTGTTGTATCAGTGACAGTGTAGAGCAATTCTTGTTCTGACACTGTATCTTATTTTGAGCGATTTAATAGTCATTACACTCAGTAACAGTCATCTTCTGATTTGAAAGAAAAAAAATGTCACCAAAAACTGTTGCTGTTACCGCACCTTGGTGTTGCAAACTGAGCCATTCAGTCTGTTAGTTGCTGGAAAAAGACTTACCTGAGATCATCTCCAAAAACACTTTCTCATTGATATTTGTTTGCAAAGGCTCTGAAGAGAGACCAGCCAGACACAGAGACTTGAAGAAAGCTCCTGAAGGAATGTGAAGGTCTTGCTGTTGAGGACACACAGATGAACACATCAGCAGAATACATAAGATGCTTTGCACTTTTCTTATTTATCCAAAAACCTATTTTTGTTTATTAAAACCTAGTTAGTAGCTGCATCTTGCCAATAACCTGGAGTGCTTGCTTGGTTAATTTAAGCAAGCAGAGCTTTGACAAAGTAATTTTACCATCCTCGGGGATCTGCCAGCTTATGCCGGTCTTCACTATTTCAGATGAAATTGAGTTAATTTTCGCTGAAATTGCTTCTTAGCATACAAACACATTCCCCATCATTGCGAGCTTATGCCTCTGCAGCTCTATTATTCTTTAATTTACACACCCCGGCAGCGAGGGATTAATGCCTGAGACATACAAAAGGCTACAGTGTGGAGAGGAGAAGGGAAGGAGAGAGAGAGGGAGCTGTGAAGGGAATAGGTAATGGCGTTTCAGTTTTATAGTCAAAACATTTAAAATTTGGCATTAATACGGAATCAACTCTTGTCCTTTCACTCTGAAAACACATCGTCCAAAGTCTCAAGGCAGAAAACGTCTCAGATGCTCAGTCAGGCTAGAGGTGATGGCATGTCCCTGCAGGATTGCCAGGCTGAGAGGGCAATCACTGGGATATTTCAAATGGCTCCACATCGGGAACTGATTGCAGGCGGTCAAGACAATGTGGAGCAAAACTGCACAGGAAGGCCAGGCTTTGCCTTTGCATCTTCCCCAGCACTCTTGGTTCAAACAGGAGTTCCCCCACCTCCACCTTCTCACCCCCCACCGTGAAAATGCTGCTGCCAAGGCTCTGGGGATGCCTTCAAATGCTCAGAAATTAAAACCATGGATTCTCATAAGCATGTAGACAAAAAATATAACTAGTGCCAAAGCACTTGCAAATGGGTGAAAAAGGGGGATTCCACTATCTGGCTTTTCCAGAGAGAACTGGCAGAAGTGCCAAGTTCAGCAGTCCCTGTAAAGTCTCTAGTGAGATTTTAAAGTAGCCACAGTTTAAACTAGTCCTGGCTGTTGATTGATCAGAATAGCAATTATGCTTCTTTTTTTATGTTATCACTTCAATTTTGCTTCCTTAATTAAATAGCTAACCATTTCCTCTTTTAATATATATACCTCTGAGGTATATACAGGTTATTGGATAAAATATGGCAATCTTGTATCATGCATTAACATGCACATACCGATGCCATAACGGGATGTTTAAATTCCTTATCTTCCTTTGAAGGGCTGCCCTTCTTTCCCCTTCCCTGATTACTACCAGTGCTGCATCAGTGCCTCAGTGCATACCAAGATCCCACTCTGCTGCCCACATGTCCTACTTCCACACAAATGTTAACGGTTTTGCCTTCCCACCTTCTGCTCATGAGAAGCTATCAGCCTGCACTATTATTCTGCCTTCAAATCCTTTCCTGTTTCCTCCGTCACTACGATGGCTATCTAATCTGGACACCACAAGTTGCTGATGTGGTAGACTGCTGCATCTTACACTAATTTATCTCACTGTTGTCTAACATCCAGATATTCTTCCTGGCTTCTTAGTAGATGGCAACCTCCTTGGGATAAATGCAATTTTGTGCCTTTGGCTTGAGCACCGTCATCATGGGTGCATGCTATGAAGTCTACAAACACAGCAGCAAAAAAAGAAAGCTCTCGGGCTCCAAAGCAGGGCAACTGTATGAAATATATTCTTGTATTTGGAATGTATATCTTGTGATATACAAGAGACCAGACAGGGAGAGTCCCTTCCAGGAAACAAATCTTTGTATCTTCAGCCTGAGAAATAATCAAGTGGGATATTTTTTTCCTATGGAATCTAACAGACCTTCCAAGAACCATGGCACACCCTTCTGCCAACAACCCAGATGTTTGGCTTTGAGGCCAATGGAAGAAATACTGCTTTTTTTCCTCTAGTTTGTGGACAACACTGACCAGCATTTCATACCATCAGAATGATGACACTTGCTTCTGCCCAACACTGACACATTAAGCTTCCTTCATCTGATAACGCTTCCTCCTCAGCACTGTCATTAATTGTGGGTAGGATAATAGCGGGGAAGACAGTCTTCAATGTAACTCATGTTGAAGAAAATGAAAGGAATTCTGGTTCTCTCCAGAAAAAACCTCACCATTTTGCAGGGCTAGCACCAGCTGGGAAATCGCAGCCTCTGGAGCAAGTCCTTGTTGAATCCAGGAGTAGGTCATGGTAAGAAAGGAGATGTTATTGCTTTACACTAAAGACAGACTCACAAGAAACTCCTGAGCAGTCAGAGCAAGATCAAATCTGAGAGCAAGAGAAATGCCCTCCCCATTTGCAGAAGGGGGAAGGGAGGAAAACGTGGGAGAAAAACATTAGCAGAGAAACAGTTCCATTGAAGTGAGTGGTAACTACTGAAAAATGGCACTTTCAGCCATGTGCAGTTGGGGTCCAGCATGTATTGGCTGGTAGAAATTCCCTCTGTTGTATCTGCATGACCACCTCTTGAAAATACCTAAAAACAGCCCAAAAAGTTATATTAAACCAGTGATTTAGTAAGGCAAGGTAGCACCAGCAACATGCCAACAGCAAGGATGATTGGGATCAGTGGCTCAGGTAGGTGTACTTTTTCCTCTCTGTGCCATCCACGAGCAACTTCTGCCATTTTCCCAGCAAAAGTTATTTCAGAAATCAACTCCTTTCAGCTCAGTTGACTTTTAGCTTCATGCATTTTTATACACTCTCTGCAAGAATGAGAAGGATATTTACATTTTTTAATAAGCCTGACAGTTTGAAAGTAATTGGGGATTTATAATGGGTTTGTTTAGGTCTTTTTTCCACTTGAATTCCAACTGCTGGTCTTAGGCCTAACAAGCAATATTATCTCTATGGTGATGAGGGAACCTCAACAGGAGGCCCTGAAGCCAAAGAGGAAAGCACTGGCATGTTTTGTTTTGTCATGTTATTTTTTTCTTTGAACCTGCTTTTAAAAGCAAAAACAGCATAACAAAATTTGAAGCAAGAGCAAAATTCCTCCAGCCATCCAGTGCTTATAATTCTGGATTCTTCCGCTAGTTCTCCCAGGAGCACACAAGCCAGTGTCTGATCTCTATCTATGTGGGTTTTTTCTTCCTGGCAAAGATTTGCATTTATTTGTTCTATTATGGCTCTAAAATGATCTTAACCCTGATTTTTTCTTTTGAAGGAGTCTGATGTTTGGTGGTAAGGATGGAATTAACCTGCAAAACCCAAGGCCTGGGATCAGATTCCTGCAGCTGAATCTCAAGGACCCAGTTCTGCATATTCTTGAAATTAAAAGACAGCTTCTGCAGGTGGAAGAGATAAAGGAGTGAAAACAAAGAAGGGATCTGATTCAGTTGTGATAATGGGGTTTGCAGCAAGGACCACTATCAAAATGAGAGACTCCTGTGTGTGTCTTTGACATTGCTGAGACTGCAGTGTTGGTTTGTCCCAGGCTCCTCTAGACAAGGGCTGCTGACATTTCACAGGTGACAAGCTCTGAACCAAACTTTTAAATTGGGTCCTTGGTTCTTTGTGCCTCAGTTCCACACATTCTTAAGAGAAGAAACAGCGGTCGCTGTCTTCTGCAAGAGTAAGGATATAAATGCAACAGATAATGGAAAGGCTTAGTGTTTAAGTAAGAATTGTCCACCAAACCCCACAAAAATCAGTAATAATAAGGAAAAAAACCAAACAGGACTAGCACTGACCCTGCTCAGCAGACATCAGCACATGCCTTCATTTCAACGTGAGCAAGCACCAAGCAGTGGTGCCATGGCACATTCCTGACTGTCAAGGGCAGATCCTCTCAGTTCACGTCTCCTTCTTGTGCCTCAGTCCTCCATGGCATGCAGGGCACACCAACAAATCACTTCCTGCACCCCACAGTGCTGTTCTTTTCTCAGAGCAGCTAAAGCCATGGAAAGAATGATCTTCATAAGCAAAGCAGAGCGGAGGTGTTGCCATTTGCCATTGCTCTTGCTTGGTCTTCACTGTGTGCTTTGGGTTGACACTCATGCATAACATACAGCCAAGGGGCAGCTTGCTCCAGTAGGCCTCAGGCATGGTACTGTGCAGACTTTTTTCCTTCCCCTGTGGAGCAAAGAGGGACAAAAAAGGACAATGTCCATGCCTAGTGTTTCCTAGCTTCCACAGCACAGGAAGGGGCTTCTCCAGCCCCCTTGCAGCAGAGAGCTGTAGGAGCCATTCCTCGCTCTGGCACCTGTGGTGGTGCTGCCCACTCCTTGCTGTACCTTCCCAGCAATGATATGCAATCATATGCAATGATGCACAGGTCTCATATCCCTCTGGGAGGGCAGAGGCAGCAAGAGGGCTGTGAGCAGCCTGGTGGGACATGTGGAAAGAGGGATGGAAGAATAGTCAAAGACAGGGAGATGAGATAAGGAAAGATGAGAGGGGAATGGGAGAAAGGCAACAGTGAAAAGAGGGGAAAGTGGGAAATGAATCGAAATTAGTTAGAAAATTCCAGGCAGATGAGCTTAAGCATTCAGCAGCTGAGATGTGGGGCTTCATTAGTACAGACTGACTGAAGATAGAGACATTAAGGAAGGAAATGTGTGACTCACGGGGGAAAATGGGAAAAACAACACACACCATAGCAGCTGCTCCGTTTACTTCAATTAAAGAACAGCTCAAAGGGTATGTTAAGGGGAAAGGAGGGGGAAGCAAACAAAGGCGCAAACAAAGGCACAAGTAACAGAAAAAAGCCAACTAGATTAAACAACTGTTACCCTCAAGCACCTAAATGAACTGAACAAAGCCAGCGTTCTTCACCCTGTGCATCCAAACTGGTCGAGCTGCCCAAGGAGCCTGGAGGCAAGTACAGGGCAGCAGGCACTCACAAAAATACTGTCCCAGCTATCAGTGGTAAAGGGAAAGGCAGTTTCCCTTAGCATAGCTCTGTGACATCTAAGGAATGAGCAGTCAGTGCATCCTGCTGCACCTAAACCACTACCCACAGCCTGTCTGAGCAAGGAAGGGAGGATGGCAGCAGTGGGTGCATTATTCACAACCACAACTCGCAGCAGAGCTGTGGTGGCCAAAGAGAAGAAAATTGCACTTGGCTACAAGGTGGTGGGGAACACTGTGTCAGCCTCTCCATCCTGTAAGTGCCACTCCACAGCCATCTGAACTCACCTGTCTCAGGCTATTCTGGCAGTATCAGCCAGAGCCAGGCAGCCTCTCACAGTTACCTCATCAGTCACTATATCTGGCTGGGATGGAAACATTTCCCTTACCTCCTTCTGTGGTGCACGGGGATGCAAAGTGCTCACTGAGATTCCTTGTGCTGCTTTTTCAGAAAGATTGACATTAAATCCAGCTGGAGATTGTAGTTAGTCCAGCCACCTTGGTGTGAACATCCTGGCACTGGGCAAAGAGGAGAATGAGCAAGGTGACACCCATCTCTTCATTTCTCTGATTGCCAACTGTAACGTCTCAGACCTCATGAGCACTGAGAAATGTTATACTAAAAAGTTCCTGGATTGCAGTGAATCCTGTTTTCAGCATTCAGGTGATAAACATTGAAAGTGAAAAACAGAGTGGACCTGGAAGAGAAAAAGTGAGAAACAGGAAGTAAGGGACAAAAGAAACTTTCACTTCTCTGTTTCTTCCTTGTACCTTCCACCAGGATGTGTTAAGGATTTATAGGGGAAGAAAGTTTTCTATTTAGAGCTCACTAACTGCCATAGATCTCTGCTTTCTTTACTGGTTCCCTCACACAGGAGGTTTATCACACTGCTCCAGCTGTGACACCAGCCTGCAAGGGTTAGTTGCTTTGCTTGGTTGACTGAAGCCTCAAATCTGGAGGCTGCTGGGTCAATCCCAACTCATGGCCTTCCCAGATGATCAAGACAGACAACTTCACAATGTCAGAAAAGGTCTGCTTTCATTTTTGGTTAGGGAAAATCTTTACTCATTTTTTATGCTTCTCTCCTTATCTTTGTGGATGCTTCCCAATTCCCAGATAGACCAAATCCATGACCCTTGGCAAACTCATTCCCTATATGAGCATGGCAGTGGATTTCATGACAAAGTCCCATGGTCTCAGGATAATTACCTGCCCAAAGTCTCAGATGGAGAGCCTAGATACAAGCAAACTCCCAAACTCCTGACATTTATCACTCTGAAGAGCAGCCAGCAGAAAAGCACCCCCTATCAGATAAGAAGTGTCAGTCAAGATTTCAATGTAGTCAGCTGCAGCTTGTAAAGGACACATCACAGTAAATCTGCAGGACGAAGTGTGGCGAATGTTAAATCTCCACAGTGTGGGAATTAGCACAATGGATCCCATCTCCATATGTGATAATAGGAAATTCATTATTTTCTTACATGAAGTTTAATGCCAAAAAGTTGCCCAGAGAACCACCAAGGACACAAGGGCTTCTTCTTCAAAGCTTCTGAGATAGGCAGCATTAAAGGCATTTTCTTTGAGCTGGCTGTGTGTTAAGCTTCCTCTCTGTCCCTTCATCTCTCCCCAATCAAGCTGTGTCTCAGTCAGTCCCCAGTTGTTAAATTCTGGATGGATTAAAGAGCATGAAAAAATGCTTTTTTTAGGAAAGTGATGTTTATCCATCACTCATCTACATGAGTGTTAGACTTTAGATCTTCTGCTCCTCTAATGATCATTGCATGGTGGTGTATTCAGAGTCTTTGCTTTGCACGGTAGTGGGGATGTTTGATCTAAAGGTTTCTCTTTTCCCAAGATTAAATCTGAATTTGAGTCATCCTTTGGGGTCTAATTGCATAGGATTTTTGTGGCAGTGCAGCAGGGCCACAGATTGTATTGGCAGGAAGAAGAGAACAGGAATTCCTCAAATGGCAGAGCCCAAAAGATTTCAATAGCATTTTGGGCAGGGAAGAAAATGAAATTCAAAAACAGAAAAAAATAAATTTCCTTGTGCAGTGTTAAAAATATAAAAAAAAAAGGGGGGAAGGATAATCGCTCTAATTAAATTCTTAAAATTTCTACAGACTTCCAACTATTACCAGCTTCAAAGAAGCACTGGCCATTTTCAGACCCTCTCTGATAGAGCCGTGGGTGGACAGGGATCAGACTGACAGTAAGTTCCTCAATACTGCAAAGTTTCGACATTGCATTAGGCATAATTACACCTGTCAAAGACGACATACTCCTGGAAAATTTCTGTTGCAGAGCTAATGGTAGAGGAACTCTTGCAAACCCCTCCACATTATTTTCTGGATGCCTCAGGACTTCAGAAATTTCTGACAGGATGATGACATCTTGCTGTGCAAGAGGAGGTTCTGTTTCAGCTACAGGTGGTGTTTGACCAAACAGTTGAAGCACCTTTGCTTTTCTTCATCTAGAAAATTCCACCCTTCGCACTTCGGGAGTGTCACCACTTAAAGAGATATGAGAAATATCAAGTCATAAAATACCACTTGCCAGTTAGGTCCTCTGGTCTGTCACGTCCAGTAAAGGGTAAATACTGCAACACAGCAAGGAAATGCATGATGACATAGGGCTGCCTGGTAAGACAAACACCTTGTTCAGCCCTTCTCAACCCTTCAAATACCTTAATTAAAAACAAAAAACAAACCAACCAAAACCAAACCAAACCAAAAAAAAAAAACCAAAACCGGTATCTCTGTACAGGGCCAAGCATGGTGCTGATGGTAGCCAAGAAATACATGCAATAGGTGTAATATCCCTCCCTGGTTCAACTTCTTGCCAGCCCAGCAGTGCAAAAATGATGTGAAGTACCCCCCAGAACAGCAGTTTTCCTCTACACAAAAGAAAGCTCTCCCAGACTGAGGCTAAGTAGGACAGAAAGCTCTGTGTCAGAACAGGACAGAAACCACAGGGCTTGCTACAGCTTTTCCTCAGCTCTTATCCTAGTCCATCCCAGTGCCCGCCCTGCCCAGGTGGATCTGGAAAACTGCCTTAGAGATCCTAGACAAAGATAGTCTATGCCATGTACCTGTGGGCATGAGCCAGAGCTGACACACACAGGTATGTCAGACTGTTAACCACGCTCAGACAAGGCTTTTTTTCCTTCCCAGCAGCAGTTCTTTCATTGCCACACGACCACACGCTTCCAGCTCCAACTTTGTGTGCCCTGGGGAGTAGGAAGGTTGACATTCAGTGCCAAAGGATGAAATGTTGAAATCTTCATCCAGCTGAGATTAAATTAAGGGAGAAGGGAGGGAGCATGCCAAACACAGTGAGGCTTAGATAAAAGCTCATTGTCTTCACTGAGAGCTGGGTTTGAATAAGAAGTTCAGGATTTGGCAGACTCTGTGTAAAGCATTGCAGAATGACTGCTATGTGCATGCAGCTAGTTTTCATGCATAATATATATAGGAGCATACCATATGTTTAAAGCATCCAACAATCAGGACAATCTTGGATGATATTATAAAGCTTTCCCACAGTGTTGCATTTGTTCTAAACAGATGCATTTCTCCTTGTCCCTCTCCTCCCCCCAAGCTTCCCAGCCTGCCAACACTCATTTATAAGGAAACCAGGTGTCCATCTTTAAAAAAATAAATAAATCAGTATCCAAAGGAATCTGTCCAGGAAGAAAGTAAGTGCCCATCTCTGCTATTTTTGTTTTAAACAGGAAATATGTTGATAAACAAACTAACAAATGGACAAACAGGAATCAAAACAAGACAAAGGAAGACATGAAAACTCATAGGAATTAGGTTCTGAATTCTACAAAGCCAAATGCTAATCATGCCAGTCCCCAAATGTACAGAACAGATGAATTCAAGAACAGAAAGTGTGCCAATGATAGCAGATATGCTCTGGATGAAACATGTCCTGCATCAGTTATGAGAAGGGCTGGATGCTCTTGTCTTTAAAGTGTATGGTTTGATTTTATATTAATTCATCATCAGTATCACAGGTCTCAGGGGTTTGTCTCTGCTCATTATAGGTGCTTTGCATATTGGTTGAAAAAGAACCACCATCTGATTTGCCTCGTTGCTGCTCTCTGCTGTCGCTGTGTTACCCGGTTAGGGAGCTGTTGGCAGACCTCTCCACACTTCAGGAGCTCTGCTGGGCCCTGGCTCAAACCCAGTGGGTGCTGGGTGTCCCGCCAGCACGAGCAGCTCTGACAGCTGGGAGACAGCCCAGCATCTCCCAGCATGGGTGTTGGCAATGCAGGGAAGGGATGTGAGAAAATCCAAGGCCAACCTGGCTTGTGCAAATCACCCTCAAGTGAGTAAGAGCAGCTCTCTCCTCCCACGATGCTTCAAGAAACGGTCCCTCCCTCAGTCCCTGGGGGAACAGCAAAACCACCTTGCAGGCAAAAGCCAACAGGCTCAGCAGCAGAGCAGCTGGGAAACCCTTGCAGCTGGCTCCCTATCCTTCACATGGAGTTCCCTCCACTCGTACAAGCTCTTAAGGCCATGTTTTATATCCTAATTAAACTGAAAGAAAAGGAATTGGATAACAGTCTAAAAGATTTGCAAGCTACATCTATTTCATAAAATGACTCATGTTCCCACTAGTGTAGCTCATCAGGTCCAGCACATGCTCTAATGTGTGGGACTAATAGATTTGTAACAGTGATAGCTAATATGAGTCTGTTCCGGTTACATACTTATCATGGGTCCTCACAGGCTTTCCATCAAAGCTGCTGAATGAAAGCATTTTTTATTAAAGAAAGAGGAAAAAAAATCCTCCTTGCCCATAAATCGTTCAGCACATTAGCCCCCAAAACAATTCACTGAGGCAAGGTCATATTTCCTTTACATTAATTTAGATCCTTGGAAAGTTCAATGAGATGAGGAGACAAGACAAAACACAGGAGAATGTTTCTTCAGCTGCCATGAATCAGCCTGGCTTCCCAGCAGCAGAGAATTCAACCATACATCTAGAGAGAGCTATAAGAAACATACAACAATTTCTTTACAGTCTTGGGGTCTGGTAATGATAATCCATGTGTTGCCTTATTACATCAGAAGGAAGGGAGACACTACAAGGACAGATGACATTCGGCAGGTGAGAGCAGCTTTTACAGCCCCATGGGAAAAGCTCTTTTGATTTCAGCAGGCTGGGGTTTGTCCTGTGGTGTTGGCACATTTAAAAGGAGGGAAAATATTTTGTTGCTTTTTTTTGTTTCCAGGCAGTATTTCAGTGGGAAAAGTCCTGATGCCAATCACGGGGCAGAGCATGACATGACAAATCACATCAAAGACGGACTGACTTAAGTGAAAGATAGTCATGATGATGATGCCCTGCCTCTCAGTTATCTCCGATCCGCTGCTCCCAACAGTAAGGAAAGCAAGGAAGGCTGCCAGCTCTGAGCCCTGTTCCATGCCCTGTCCCTTTGATACCGCAGCTCTCTCCATCATGTTTACACCCTTCAGATATTTTTAGGCTTTTTTCACACACACACGAGTACGTGTTGTCATCTTGTAGCCTTGTGTAGTGGTTTGAGGCTTCCTACATAAATCATTTTTTCCAAACATCCGATCATTTAGTGATTAGAAGGCAGAAGTGTGGTCTGGTTGCCCTTCTTTTAGCTTCCTCTCAGGTCCTGTTATCTGGTCACCTTGAGGTGGCCAGGACCAAGAATATGATTGGATTTGAGGACAAATCAGAATCACAGAGGGAAGAGCTATTTCCTTTCCATGGCACAATTTGCTTCCACAGAAGCAGACAATTGCATTTGCAGTAATATACTATTTCAGACTGATCTCTAATTTGTCACCCACTGGCACTTCAAGGACCCCTGTGCCTTACCTGGAACTGGTGGAAAATAAATTGTCAAAACTGTTAATTTCTGATCTAGTTGGAGGGGAAGGGTGTCCCCTGAAAACACATTATGGTTTAGGATGAATACATTTTGGTAGAAGGGACTTGATTTTTTAAAATTAATTTTATAAAGAAAGCAGATCTTCTCCCCAGGGAAATAACATTTTCATCTTCTTCACTTTGAGACCTTCCAAATCCCTTTTTTGTGAGTTGTCTCAACTGTTTTGGATAGCATTCTTGCACATACACATATTTGGCAGGTTTATCAGCAAGCAAGTATCACATTTGTGGGCATGATCTGGTCCAACTAGACAGACAGCTAAGCAATATAGAGTTCTGTCAAATAATTATTCTCACCAAATTTCATTCTCCACAGTGATCATGTTGTCCAGATCAAATCCTTGGTCCTTCTGTAAAAAATTATTAGAACATCCCCCTCAGACACCATTAAAACAAGCTACTCCAGATAATGAAATAGAAATGCATTCAACCCATTATTCTAGGAAGAATCCCATTGTAGGCCAAATTCATTTATATACCATGTTTGTAACTTCATTCCAGGAAACCTTTGGGGGTAAATAGGTCCATGTTACTCATTATGGGGTGTTTCTTAGCAAAAAATCTCCTATTGTCATAGTCACTCCTCCCTGTCCCACCCTTGTAACGACCTCCAACAATTGCCAGATCCCAGCTGGTTGTTGACACGAAGGTGAGAAGCTGGGATGTTGTTGGGAGTGGCATGACAATTAACCCAAGGCTTGATGAGGTCTCCAGCTTTTGCCCACCTTTTATCCCCAGTGTTTCCCAGAACAAGGAGTGGCTCCCAGGGCAGCAGCCTCTCAACAAGGACCTGGCCATGGGTTATCACTTCACTCTTCATCAGGTATTATGCCTGTCACTGTACATGACAGGTCTTGCTGCTGTGAGATGTAATCCTACCTCTTTTATGGGCTCCGTAGTTATGAAGGGTGGTGGGTAACCATAGAAACATTGTTGTAAAACAGCATGGGAGTTGACGTGTAATAAAGTGCTACCACCGTGCAGTGCCTGGGCAAAGCCCTCCAGGAGGAGTCCTTGTGGATGTGCTTGTATGGGTTTGAGCAGGAACGTCCTGTGTGGAAAGTCAAGCACAGGCTGGAGGACAGAGTTAGCATGGGAAGGCTGGTACCAACTATCAATGAACTTAAAGTCCTTAAATTAAAGTCCAGAAATCCATTATACTTACGACCTTTTTCTTTCAGCTTATGAAAGGAACAGGTGATGCTGAGCTCAGCTCCATGTCCCCTCACAGCTTTGAGGCTGTGTTCACTGAAATATTCTACAAGCATATGTCAGACACTGCAAGTCTGGTCAGAATTTTTTTCTTCTTGGCTTGTTCCAAAGCTTGGTCATGTATGGAGAACACTCTTTAATTATACAGAAGTACTTAATTATGAGATATCCTATAAACAGATGTATTCAGTAAGCTACAGCAACCTGCAGAATCAGGTTCACAGATCAAGATCAGAAAAATACTTCTATTCTGCCAAACAGAAGTTGAATGCCTGTGATGCTCAGATATGCTACACCAAGGAGTTTTCAGTTTTAACACTGAGCTTCCTGGCTTGCTTTCAAGACATTCCCATGAAGCTCAGTATACTGTGGTGACTGTAGATGGTACAACTAAAAAGGCCATGGCTCTAGGAGGACAGAAAAAGCAGATGTTCTTCTTCTACCTTCATTATTTACCCACACTGAGGACAGTCGTTGTTTGGACCTGAGATTTCAGCCCAGCATTAATCCTTCTCTTGCCCTATCCACAGCTTCAGCTGTAGAACACAGTCATGCAAGTGCAGCACAGTCCTACGCTGACACTGGTTTCTGTCTGTGAATTCTCCTACACATGACATGATAATAAATCATACGCAGGGCACGCTGATCAATTCTGCCTGAGCAGTATGTGTGTCTCCAGGGCCAACAAACCAGCACTTAAATAAAGTTTCGTTGCTCAGTGTGCTATGCTGCAATAAAAAAAGTTCTGCATTCCAGGCAGGTCATTTAGCCTCCTGTGCAGGGAGAATGACAAAAAGATACACGTGTAGGCATTAGGAAATGCACCCAACAGATGTACTCAAAGTGAGCTCTCCAACAGCTCAAAGTTTCCCCTGTAGTTCTCCTAATAATTAATGGAAAAAAGAGTCCTCTGGGAAAATTGTCACCACATAATTAATAAAAAATGAAAACGCGAGAGCAAGAAGAAAGAGCAGGGATGTTGCAGAAAGCCTGCAAATTGAAAGAAGCAGATTTACAGTTGTGATGTCCTTCCCAGTCTCAGAGGGAATTTAACACATGCTCCACCTTGCTCCACCTTCTTCAACAGCTCACTTGGGAGTCTCCACTTCTTCCATTCACACTTCTGAAACAGGAGACATTGTGATGGAAATGTTCATTCTCTACCACATTTCTCAGTGGCCCTGCATGCACAGACCTGCTCAAACAGATGGGGAATGGTTGTTAAGGACAAATATCCAGAGTCCAGCAGGATCTATTACTAGTTGATCACTTGAAAATAAAGGTCACTGTTTCTTTTCTACCTCTGAGTTCAATCTGCGTAATATTTTGATGTGGGCAGTGCATTAAAACCTGGGAAAGAGGTCCTTTATCAAAGATGTGTTGTTTTGCCTTAGCATCTCTGAAATGCTTCCCCAAAGATCAAATGCCCAAGTACATTTATGTCACAGCTCCTAAAGCAGACTGGAGTTTAAAAAAACCCTAAACTTTCAAGGTCGGAATTTATGTCCTGTTGTGAAATGGAGTTGAGAAACCATTGCCAAAAATGCCCATCTCCCAGCTCTGTCTCCACCTGCAGTTTACCAACACATGTGCCTAAGCCATCATAGATGCTGGAGAATCCCGAGAGGGAAGAGGATGAAGATGGATGGTCTTATGATTAAGCCAGAAGACAGGGATTCAAGGGATCTGGCGTCACTTACAGACCTCCTGCTCTGACTCCGGGCAAGTCAATTAACCTCTCTGTGCCTCTGCTTGCCATCTGTAAAATGGAGATAAGAGACTTCTCTACTGCACAGGAGTGTTCGAAGGAGACTTGTGTGTTTGACAGATGTTCTCATCCGATGCCAACAGGAGTCACGAGATTTCATTGACAGGAGAGTGATGGAGTGGAGAAGACCCACTGCCATTTGGGGTTATGTAGCTTTGTGAAAACTCAATAGGTATCTGTTCTGCTTCCCTTGCCACCTCCTTCACATCTGTCTGTCTTACAGGGCACAAATGCTCTCTTGATTGAGCATTGACTCCGATACCAGCTATGGGAACCCATGAGTCTCATTGAATGATCCCACGAGACTGGACTGCATCAGCGAGGATTTTTGCCATTAAAAAAAGTAATGGGAATGTCAGGAAAAAAAGCCACAAAGAGGCCAGCCCTGCCTTAACCCTGTCAGTGTGGACATGCCTGAGATGAAAGGTCTGGTTGTCCTGGGTCCCACTGTCCTCGTGCCCACAGGGCATGCAGATAAATGCCCACTTGTGAAGGGGCATTCCACCCATGGCAGCAATGCAAGAGGTATCACAGCTAACGTGACTTGTCCATCTCTCACACCATGCTACAAGGGCTCACTAATTCCTCCAAAACCTTTACAGCTCTGTAAACAAGGGAACATAATTTGCCATTATGTTCTTTGATTTCTGGTTGGGTTTCTTTTTTAAGACACCAGAAAAGAAAAGCATTCCTGTGCTTTCACAGGGAGCATTCTATTTCCCCTTCCAGTTTCACAAGACGAGTTAAAGCATCTAATGCTGACACTGGCAGAGCCTGCCTGACCCTTCTCTGCAAAGCTTGGGGGGAGGATTTCTTTTCGTCTCCTGTTGGGTTTGTGGTTTTTGTTTTTTTTTGTTGGGGTTTTTTTTCCTTGTATTAAAATCCCATAGTGTTATTAAAAGGAATTGTTCAATTCCTTTAATTGGCTCAGAAGATAAATTCTTCCCTCAGCCCAGGGGGTCATGGCCATCAGCAGCTATTTATTAGCTGCATTGATTGAGAAGAACAGCCTTTAAATGGAAATAAATTGAATTCTATGGCAAAGAGGATTCCATACAGGCTATTAATGTAAGACAGGGAGCTTAACAGTTTTATTTCATATTTATTTGTTCCCCTCCTCAGCTTCTAGCTATCCTTATATTCTCAGCTACTTCCCATGTCTCCCCCCAGCCATCCCCTCCTCACCATGGGTATTTCTTTACTTACATGGCTGAGAGCAGGCACAAGGGTGATGATGATGATGAAGATGATGGAGACTTGAATGAGTTCAGGGAGGCTGCAAATCAGGTCCCTGGGAGCCAGTGAAGGAAAGAGAGGTGATGAGGAGTGAGAGAAGACATCCACATGCATGCACAATAGAAGTGAGAGCAGGAGCAGAGCTCTCCTATGCTCACTGGGGAATTTTCATTGTATGTTTGCCTTCTCCACTGCTCAGAAATCATCTTTGCCACCCCCTTGTTGACTCCAGAATACATTTCATGGTGCTCACCTTCATTCCAGTGTTTAATTGCTTGAGATTGTTACTTGTAGGCTGCTAATTTATTAAAACCAGATCTCTCATATTACTCTGGAGCCCAGAAGAATCATTGCCTTCTATTAAAGGCAGTGGTGTGTGCCTGCTTGTCTTTTTTCTCTGGTCACCTCTGTAATTGCAGCCTACTGTTAAGATGTGAAACTCCCCCCTGCCAGCTAAGCATCTTCCACTGGGTGGGTTTGGATGAGCAGCACATGCAGGAGACAAACTCTCTCAGGGTGTAAATAGATATAACTGCTCTGATGTTCATGGAGAAGTGTGAGATTGCACTGAGGACACAAAAAGCCTCTAAGCTGCTCAGGTCACATTTCCCCAGATGGGACAAAAAGTGAAGCTGGTGACTCCTGACACAAATAGTCACTGGACACATCATGCAGCCCAGACCTTGCTAAAATATGATGACAGATCCCCACAGCATTCAATGGAGCCAGCACTGTCCTTGCCCAGCTAAGCAGAGAAAGATCTTCCTTGGTCAGTACGGGCCATCTTTTGAGTCAAACATGTCTCTCAAAGCCAGACACTTGCACCATGTACTGGTGCCACAAGCACAGATGAGACTCATATACCAGGAGATATAAAGATAGATAGATAGATAGATAGATAGATAGATAGATAGATAGATAGATAGATAGATAGATAGATAGATGTGCACATAAAGACATATATGAATATCTCCATATACCAGAAGCTCCCTACTTCTTCTCAACCATCATCTCTCCAACAGGTTCATCCATCTCCAAAGGGCTGCCCAGCTGCCTTCATGATGACTATACCCTGCCCTGGCAGCCCCATGCACACACCTGATCCTACAGAGCTGCTCTATAGCATCTAACATAGAGAAGTAGCATTCCTTAAAGCAGTGCCTGAGCCTGGTTTTCAAATGCCTAAGAAAGAAAATCAACAGATAATTGAAAGATAGAAAATAATTATATACTTGAGATACTGCTGAGCAGCAGTGGAGGAGTTGTCTGTCCCTCTCAGACTGTTTTCTGAGATCCTGCCATTGCAGGAGGCAGATATCCCTCCATACACAGAGTCAACAATCCCCACAGCCCCCTTGTGCCATGATACAGCTCATGTTGTAGACACACAGTGTCTCCCTCAATTCAAGTGCCTATGATTTGCATCCTCACCTAATTTTGGCACTTAGCTCCACTGATATACAAGCGCAAGCCCAAACACAGGATTAAGCCATCCCCAAATGCTGTGATGGGGCACTGGATCCAGGCCAGCTGGGGGATGCCTTGTGGGGTTTCCAGCCTGCTGACAGGAGGGCTCAGGAATCTGAATCCTCTTTTAGTCCAAAAGCCAATGACAGACAAAGGCCAATACACCTAGACAGCCCATGACACTTTTCAGAAAAAGTGAGTGTCTGGGGCAGAGCTCACAGCACCTGCAGGCAGGTGCAGGCAGAGGCAGAGGTACAGGTACAGGCAGAGGCACAAGTACCAGCTTTCATTACCCATCAACCAACAATTACAACAGCAGTATTACAAAAGTAAAACAGTAACATTATCTCCTAAATAGTTACCTCATTTTAGCACTCTGCCTCCAAGCGCTGGATACTAATAAGATACAAGGCAGGCAGTAGCTTTCTGTATCCGAAACAGTATGGATGTGTCTGTGATTGTAAAGTGGAGAGTTGCTGCTTCAGTTTCCCAACCCTGGAAGTGGTGTGGCTTGACATAGTGGTATGAGCTGTAGGTTAGGCTGATTTATAGGGATTTCTCAAGGACACACAGCTGGGGCAAGCTAGACTAGCTGCTCTGGTGCCTGTGAACTGGCTTTGACCTACACCCTTTGAAGCTCTGGTTCCCTGTTCCTGAAACAGCCTATATTATTCTAGGACTGCTTTGTTTTTACCTGAGTAGTTGATTTATTTTAAGTACAAATGTCCCAGAATCTAATCTGAGATCTGCAAGCAGGAGCACACAGAAAAAGACAGACTTACAAAGATCAAAACCCCCCCAAGTCATTTAGATTAAACAAGGCCATTATTGTGTTTTAATATAGGAATTGATTATTATAAGTATGCGTCTTGAGCTTAACATCTTAGATTTATATCTATTTCATCACTGTTAATCTTTGATAAATATGTTTTTAATAATCTCTGTGTATTTATTGAACATAAAACTGTCATGTGAAATTGAGAGTAAGATTGCTAAAGATACTTATTATACACTACTTCAACACAAATTCATTATTAAAAACCTTTCACTGGGGCCTACTTTTAACCACAACATAAGTGATGTGCATATTGCATAGTTAATCTATAATAAATATATTTGCAATAAACTATTGATATTTAACCTGCAGTTAAATAACCATTAATAACCATTAATAAACATGATATATGGAAATAGCTATTGGACAAGCTGCTCTTTTTAGCTCTATCAAACACTTGGAGGATGTGGGGTGAAACAGAGGAAAGCTGTTGCCTAGTAGAAGGCAATTCGTTTATCAGACCCCACAGCCTTCACCTACCCTGGCCACTGGACTCATTGCTATTTCAATCCCCAAATCTCCAGCCCCACATTCCTACAGGGATCTGACATTTGATCTCCTGACTCAAATTGACATTTGGCCCCAGCCGTAGGTACAACTCCAGTGAGCTGTGCCATACAAAAGCTGTTAATTCAGCTCCTGGTGCCCTCAAATGATGCTCTGCCTGCCCAACAGTTTTGCAATGTGGGAATTGCCATCGAGGGATCTGGAACCCAGAACCCATACTCCTGCGGCAGTAAAAATACAAGCTTTGTGAGAATATGGATCAACAGAGAAGTTCAGATGAAGAGATTTCAACTTTGAACTCAGCAGAGGCCACCAAATGGCTTTGACATATGAACTAGAGAGGAGTCTGACTCCAAGCCATGAGAGGCAAAAGATTTGACCCTCAGTGCTTCTGAGACCCTCTGGGATACTCTCAAAGATGTGTTTGTCATTCTTTGCATCAGTTAATGACTCGAGTTAGTTGCAACAAGCCAGATCTAGCGGATATGCACAAAATTTTCCTCCCAGCATTAATCAAATTAGGGAAGGAGTAATTCCTCCTATGTCCTCTCCTCTGGGGTCACGCCCCATTTGTTATATGGCCACTCATGCAGGCTCTTTTAGCCTTCCTGTAGGCCACCATCTGATTCCCATGTATCAGAGAGAGGCAAAGCCTAAACAGGCAACTTTTAATTGAGCTGTATCATCTGCCACAAACATGAAATTAATGGTCCTACATCATAATCATAAATTCATACATAACCCCATGCACCAGCAAATAACTCTTTGCAGTGTTACTACAATGGTAAGCTGATTTGCAAGAAGCGCACGCTACCCAGGAATCCTAATTAACCAAATTAACACCATCACTTCAAATCATGTCCCAGCAGTAGGACATTTCCGATTGGCCTCGGGCTGGAGCAAAGCAGCCAAATGAAAACCTGACAGCACCTCCATGAATCCAGCAGCCTAACCCTCTACTGAGGGAAATATCTGGTGCTCATCCATGCACACAAGGAAGGGAACAAAAGTTTCATGCACATTTGTAGGCACCAACCCAAGACAGACTATGGCATAGTGATGCTGTGCAACAGAGGAGCAGCTCTCAGCTCCTCATGCATTTCCCAAATCTAACCAGCAGCATCAGGAACCCCTTCCTGCCATGGTGGCTTCTGCCAGGGGGCTGTCACACTGCCAAATCCCCTCAGAGAGTTCCAAATGTAGCTTTGAGTGAGCCAAGCGATGGGTCTAGAGTCATGGAGCAGAGCAGATACTAGGAACAAACCACAAACCCCAAGCCCATCTCCCTCAACCCACTTGTTTGCACTGGTTTCCACTTGTGACTTACCCAAGCTGTTTAGCTCTCAACACCTTTTTTTCCCCTCTTCTGGGTAGTCAGGTTTTTCTGTTTCTGCCACGGAAAAAACAAGTTGCTATTTTGGGAGCATGTGGGATTCAAGCCTACGACCATCTCAGCACTCCCTGCATGAAAGATGAGATCCACAGCCTGTGTGCCAGAGGGACTGGCTCGTGTCTCTGTACACATTCAGTCTGCATGGTAGGCTGGCCCAGTCTCACCAGGGTACTCACACTGGGTCACTGAATGGCCTCATTCCCGGAGTTCCCACTCCTGCTTTTAACTGATGCTTCAAAAGCTGGGGTGGGAACTTTGGACCAGGAGGAAAAAGAGATTCCTACCAGAAGTGGGGTTCGAACCCACGCGGGCATGTGCCCATTGGATCTTAAGTCCAACGCCTTCACCACTCGGCCATCCTGGTGAGCTATGGGCTCTCCCCTGGCCCAATTCTTCCTCCCCTGATGACGCCTCATCAAGCCCTTGAGGTGCCAACCCAAGAAACTTGCCAAGCCCAGAAACATCATTCCTTCCTTGCTGCTTTCTTTAATGTCCCTGGCAACTGGTGGAACATCTTACTGGGAGACAGTAGGTCTCATGGGCCATGGAGGGTGGCACAGCCTTTATGTGCCACCCTAGATCCTTGGGCAAAGATCGTAGTCCCTGGTGATGATGCTGACAGGGACCCTGGTGTGGAAGGGACATCTCTTGAAGGTCTTGGCCTGACCCTGCTGAGTCCTCAGGGGAAGGGATAAGTTCTGTCAGCCTGACATGGTTAAAGTCCTGTGCACCCCAGGTCTCACTCCTCAGCCCTTCACATCTACATATGGGACTGTACTAGGGCATTTAGCTGGGAAAGATAGTGGTGTGGGAATGTTTTTATTTTTTCTTTGGGGTGAGGTACAGATTTTTTCCCATCATCTAGGGAAAAGAAAAAAACCCCAAACACCTCTATTGAATGTCATGGGATTCAAACCCACAACCCCCAAGCACCCATGTGAAGGCGGTATTTAGATCTTAAGCCACAGGAGCCTGATAATGTCTGTATCTGATTTCAGCCAGCCTCATTCTTCCCAGGCTGGCACCTTCACACCAAGATGCTATCACACAGAGAAACCCTGGCAGACCCTTTCACCAGAGGATTCTGTCTACTGGAGATACAGGCTTCAAGATGAGAGCAATTCCCTCTTTACTTCCCCAGGAACTGCTCATGACTATGCCCTAGGACCACTGAGCTGTTTGGAGGGCTTCTGATTGGCTAATGGAGAGGTGAGAGGCACTGACCAGAAAAAGGGATGTTTCGAGGTCTCAAAAGAGAGTTATGCAGAGCTCCTCAATCTAGAGGGGTCACCCTGGCCTCCAGAGATAATTCACAGGTATTAGAAGCATGGAAGAAGGACATAGGCATCCCATGGGAGGATGCTGCAGGTCCTCAGCTCTGCAGAGGACTGGGTCGACCTATTCACATGCTGCCAGGAGGAAAACTCGCCTCCTTAGGTGCCAAGAGGGTACAGCAACTTTCCCTGCTTCCCTTTTACCCTTTTCATTACCACCACAGCAATCTGCCTTGTGGGTCTGTGTGTGCAGAATCACAGCACAGCATCCCTGAATGCCTGCAGCTGCAGCACCCACATTAATATCAAATGAAGTCATGTTCACAAAAGGTGTTGCGCTCGCCAGCTCCTGAGGAATCTGCTCCTAATGAGCAACTTCAAAGCATTAATGAGCTTGCAAAGCTCTCCTCTTCGTTTACAGAGCTGGATCTCACATGCTTGGCATTAAGACAGGGGTCACTCGTCAGCAGAAGAGAATGTGTATGCATGTCAGAGAATATAATATATTTGTCGTCCTCTAAGAACCAAAGATTAATCATGCTCTCCCCAAAAGGAAGTTTTTATGCCACATCTGCTTTTCACAGCGTGGAGAGAAGGGACCCGCCTGCAAGGATGTCCATGACCCACATTGCTCAGACCCCCATAGTGCCCATCGAGCCCAACTTTGAAGTTAACAACTCACTTTAACCCTTTGGGCCCAGGCTGGGAAATGCTACTTGGCAACCCCAGGGATGAATGAAGTGGTGGAATTTTGTTCCAGTGAATGTTTAATGCATGCATGGAGGGAGTGGTATGGATATTTGAGACAGCAGGTTTGACTGATGCTTCCTGCTCTGTGGCATTCTTCCAAAAGGCAAGGAAAGAAGATGCTGGCCCAGAACAGCAAGGGCTGCACAATATGTTTGCTGCTCTCTCCAGGGACCACTCTCTCCCAGCCACAACCCCCTCCAAGCCTCCCTGAGCTCACCATGTTGAAACAGCCTCCAGAGCCTGGCCAACAGCCCAGTTGCACCTGTTTGAGGAGCTGAGCTGGTGAGCTGGGAGGGGGCCACGTAAACAAACTGTGCAAAGGGACCAGTGGCCAACCTGAGTCCAAACCTGCTGCTGGTCACTGCTTGCCCTTCCTCCCAAAGTCCTTCAACCTATCCAGCCTTTCCAGAGTCTTTTTCCTGATTGGCATTTGTGGTGCTTCAGGGAGGCTTGGACAAGGCATGGGGCAATGAGATATAGGCTTGTTCTTGCACCACTGCTGCCAAACCTTCAGACAATTTCCATGTACAGTCTAGAGAGGCACTGATGTGGGGGTAGCTCAGATTCCCCTCATTCAAACTTACCATGACACGTATCCAAGGGACTCAGTGGCACAACCTGTCTGTATTTAAAAACACAGCCTTGAGCAGATGCTTCCCAGGGCTTGTCATGGCTGTGGTTGGGTGGCATCATACATAAGGTTGGTTGGCATCACCTGCAAACCTGCACAGAGTGCTGGCTGGGTCTGGACTCAGCCTTGCCTCTGGGAGAGTTGTAATATCAGCTGAATTACATGCACTGTCTTGGATGTCTCCTATGCAATCCCAACTCAGGCTGGCTGTACCTTGCTTGCAGTGTCCTCATGAAATGTCAGCTTGAAGAAAACAGGCTTTCAGAACATATGTTCTGCAAGAGAAAGAAAATAATGTCCTGAAGTCAGAAAGGTGTAATCCTTTGCTTCAGAAACACATTGGCAATGTTAACTGGAAAGCAGTTTCTCACCTTTTCTCCCTCCAAAAGAGATCTTCTGGCACTTGGTGTTTATTCAGTAGGTCTCTGTTTAATTTAAATAGCCACTGGAGGCAACTTCATCCCACATGTTCATACTGTAACTGAAGAGTGGCTGATTGGTAATTAAGAAAAAGAAAAAATTCCAAAACATTAAAGTTACAAGCAAGATAGAGTAAAAATTACATTTTAAGAGATTTCAGGACAAAGCTGCTCCACTTTACTGATGAGGGGGCAAAAACAATTTCCCTACATCATTGCTTTAGAAAATAGTTGGAAAAGGGGAAGAGTAGGACAGGGCTCTCCTCTGTGCTTCTTTTATGCCCTTTCCCTACTATAAGAGTAGTTCAGCATGTGAGTTGTGCTCCTGTAGGAGAGCTATGACCTGAATGTTTGGCAGCCCCACCAGGGTCATCTCAGGTTAAGCACGAGATGACAGCTTGGCTCCACCTTGTGCAGTAGGCTTCGGGGGGAAACTTCATGCTGCTTATAGCAACAAGGTTCCTGTGTTGTATTCATGTAGAAATTAATGAGGAAGTTCTTAGAACTTTGTCAGATTTTAAATACACTATTGGTGTCCCTCATGTGACTGTAAACTACCATATTTTGAGAGTAGCTGGAGTTCGTTGAAAAAGAGAAGTTGAACAGGGTAGCATTACTATTTAACTGCTCCTCGGTAAGTTTAAGAATAAACAGGCAAGCAAACACAGAAGATCACTCTTGCTTCCTGTCTTTACTCCCTCTTGATAGTCAGTTCAGGAAACCAGGCCAGCTTCCCTTTGTATTCAGAGGGTTTTCTTCACAGAAGGGGTAGAAAATACATGTTGTATTGCTATGGGTTAAAGGTTATACTCTGCCAAGTTTGACACTACGCCCTGCTGCTTGTTGGCTCAAGTCAACCCCTGTGGAACTACAAACCTTATGGTGCTCTGTAGCTCAGGAGAGGCTTTCCATGAAGCTTGGTGTTTGGCCAGAAAACAAAAGACCACTTACTGTGAGCACACAGACTCGATTAAAAACCATTGGAGTTGTGCAATTAAAGGAGGTTATTTATCCCATAGGGAAAATAGGTTTTCTTTGTTGAGTAAGTCAACCTACAAAAACCAACAAAACCCTTATCAAACTGAAAGCAGTGCAGCTACCAGAGCTAAAGTAGTAAGTCACAGAAAATAACAGATTTGTAAGTCATAGAAAATAACAGATTTGCCTATTTTCTCCTGCTCAGAAATGGTGCCCCAGATGCTTATGATTTTTCACAAGCTATTGCTAAAGTATTCTCCTAGTTATTTTCCACAAATATTTCTTGAACAACAAAAGTTTCTCAAAAAATTAAACTCAAGAGTTCAAAGTATCCATGCTTTACATGGTTGTTTCTGCTTTGAATGGGCTTATAAGGAGAAGGGAATGATATTGGTTCAGCATTTCAAAGTCATCAAGTATCTACATTCAGTTATTCCTAAAGATGTTCTGGACAGGAGATACATGTAGCTCCTCAAGACTTTACCTTTGTTCAGTCTGAACTAGATTTTGTGAAAGACGCCATCATGAGCCCATCTCTCCCTCTCCTTGTTCATGCTTCTTCAAACATCACCAGCATAGAGCAAATGAGTCACAGCTGTGCAGAACAGAAAGCTCAAGAACACATCAAGAATTGCAATACTGTGGTACTGATGCCCCAGATGCTGAGTGCCCAAACCATGAAGTCATAAAGGAACCTGACATAAATGAGACATTCACTGCATGTTCATCTGTTTTTGCCTAATTCATTCAGCAATTTTTCTACAGCCATAGCAAAGGGAGAAACTTGGCTGATTCTGACTTGAAGCACATGATCCCTTCCAGCCCCACTCTCCATACCAAATTTCAGCATGTATTGGTCACCAAGTGTGTGTAAACCAGGCTCCATTAAGGTCATTCCAAAATCACATAATAAAAATTTATGTGTTACTTATTTTTGGCTGCCTTTTCGCATGACAGAGGAGTTAGCTGTGGTAAACAACAGTTCAATGGAAAACTCCCTCCCTTATGGGGTCGTAACTTAGGAAATACTGCAGCAGCTCTCATCTGAATCAACCCAGGGAAGAAATGAGGTGACTGAGTTACACATGGACAAATATCAACAGTAGAGGCTTGCATTTGTCAATAAAGTCTTCTGCAATTATTTACGTAGCTTGGACAAAAGTGTTGGAATGAATGGGAAAAAACCTTTTGCACTCCACCTGCAGCATAAGCAGTGCCCACTACTGCTCGTTATCTCAGTGGGGAAGTGTGCAGGCGACATATCACATCCCAGATGTCAAGGTGCATCTGCATGAATTCCTAAAATGACATGTGTTCTTTAGCCCAGAGCTTGGCTCCAGGCTAAGAGCTAAATTTGATGTTCTCTGCAGCTAAAACTTCTTCAAAAACCATTCTGGGTTAATTAGGAAAAGGAAATTTTGGCTGCAGTCTGTACAAGAAGATTGGCTTGGGAAATGGTATGAAAGTCACGGGTTTTTGCAAGAGCAAAGAGAAAGAACAGACTCATTTCTAAAGGCACTGCACCTAAGAACTTCAGAAAAGTGCAGAACTTCACTGAAATACAATAAAAGGGACTGCCTAAAAGCAGAACATCTCCTTTGGCTCCACGTACCCTCTCCCAGAGGCATCACGTCATTCCCACTGCTCACAAAACAGCTTCTGTCTCCATTTAGTGGTTGTATTTTTAAGCTTCTTATATTTAATTCTCTCTTTTTCCTTACGTAAGGTGCTTGGAAAGGCTGCAGTGTCAAACAATAATTACATCAGAGAAAATTTAGATTCCACAGTGTTAAAATGAGTCTGCTTTTGACAAGTGAATGAACGTAGGAAGTGAGGGGATACAGTTTTATCAAGAGCATCCAACTTGAAGTGTAACAGCATCTCTTGTGGGCTGGGGTCACCCGCCTTCAGATGTGGGCAGGCTCAGCCTGGAACACATCAGTACGTGCCTGCATTTGCATGGTCTGAAATGCAGATGCATGTTCAGGCAGTGCTATCAGCACACACATGCCTGTCCCCATGAGCAACCTTGAGGCAGGCTTAAAATGCAGTTTTGCCATCCTCTTAACACCCCTGAGTGGGCTACAGTGCATGTGCCTATAGCTGTAGCTTCATCTCAGCTAAGGATCAAGCATCCCTGGTGCCAGGATGCATCATGACCACCATTAGTGGCATGATGGTACTTACATCAGAATTGAAAGAAGAAACAGACTTGTCTACTTCACCCAGTCTGTGTTTCTGAGGAGAACCTACCTCAAGCAGGATTCTAGTATCTTTATAACTTATCCCTCACCATCTGTGCTGACGTAACTGGACATATAACTGCTGTGCTAAATTAAATTGTTTTAAAGTTAGAACTTAAACTGACACAACACTAAATCATGTACTATGCCCAAGTATTGTTAGGGTGTTACAAGAAGTCACTGGTGATATTCTCCAAGCACCTGTGTTGCATTTTCCAACAAACAATCAGACAAGAGTGAATTCGATCCTCCACCCATAGAGGCCATGTGGAAATCACTGGTGGCCGAGGCTGCTATGAGTGACCAAAAACTTACGGAAAGATCAGGAAAATACTTTACTCTCTAAAAGGGAGCACCAACTGCCTTACAGTGGACTTCAAGTAGAAATAAAAAAATGCTGACAGGTATCAGTGGGACTATCTGTCATGCAATGTCTAAAATGAGGTTATGGTGAAGAGTAGGTGTATAGAGTGAGCTCATACATATTACATACAAGAAGTTTTCTAGGGATAACAAGTTTATGGAATATATATATTTTCTCCCCATATGGGTTCCCAGTTGGACTTCTTTGCCGTCTTGGAAGACACCAACTTGCTAAAACATCAATAATGTCAAAATCCAAAATCCTCTTAATTAGATGTGACCTTTGAAGGGAACTGCTGAAGACTGAGAGCTCACCTGCTTCCATGGAATTACCACTGCCTACTAGGGGGAGGACACCAGAACCGCATACATTTCTGTTTCCATTTGTTGCCTTTTATCTAATGTTCATGCTACCAGCGTGAAGGAAAAGAAGCTTATAGAAGAGAAGGACTGGGAATGAAGGATAGCAAACCTGTGAAGTCTCTGCTAGTCATTCCACAGCTTCATCTCCAGGGTCAGTCCTCTGTCTGGCATTTGAGACCCTTCATTTTTGCTTTTCCTGGTCCACTTCATTCCCATCAGCTTGGCTCCTGTCCTTCGCTCCTCCCACTGAGCAGAGGCCTTTGAGAGGCAAGGACATCTCAGGGTGGAACTGGCCACTAGAAAAGTGTTTAACACAAGCAAGGTATCCCAAACTGCGTGGCTGGGGGCTTCCTGGCAAACTGGAAAAGAAACTTCTAAAGTTAAAAAGATGGGGAAAAAATAGTTCTTCAAATCTGTCCTAATTGTCTGCAACTGAGATTTTTTTTTTTTAACTCAGTTTTCAGGAGAGCTACAGTGAAATGAATACTAAGCACCTCTGAAGTCCTGTGGACATCAAGCACTTCTCTCTCACAGCTTCTTTCAAAACTTCTGATCATAAACAACAGACGGACAAGTTCTAACATATTTCGTTCTTCATTTGCTTCCTTTCAGTTGGATTTTTTGTGTCTTTGTTTTTTTTTTAAAGTAAGATATAGTCTTTCTTCTGGGATTTACAGCTTGAGTTTGTAACAATTAGGCAAAGTAAACCATGTGGAGATTTTTTATGATCTGTTTTAAATGTAGAGTTTTGGAAAATAGACAATGAAATTATTATTATTTTGCTGCACAGCTGTGCTAAAGCACAGGGGAAAGAGTGAAAAGACACTAGTATTTGTTTATTTGGCTTTCAATTGCTCTTGGTCCACAATTGAGTTAATTGGTAACACCTCGAATTGTATGTCCTAAAAACCTCCTAATTAGCAGCTAAGCAAAGAATAAACTAGGTAGCATGTGTTCATTTGTGCTCCAAGAGGACCTGCAAGTACATAGCAGACAGTTAGCTGAAGATCCAAAAGAATCTGATTTAATGTGCACATATGCAAGAAGTGATGCATATATGTGTGTGCACATTCTTTCTTGTTCTGTGTCCATACAGCACCTAGCATGATGGGGCTGGAGTCCCTAATGCATTCTCTAGACAACTGGGACCCAATCTGAAAAGTATTTTCCAGGAGACTTTTCCTGCCTCTGGCAGTCTCTGGGTCAGGGTCCACTGGGAAATGTTTGCTGTTGCTTTCCCTGCTTAATTTCAGAGTGCTCCCAAGGAGATTCTCTCTTTTCTCTTGCATTTACCATTCAAGCCCCTCACACTGCGGGAAAGTACTCAGGGCACCATGGGAAGAAATGATGCAGATGTGAGCAGCGAAGGTGCTGGGAAAGAAAACACAGATGTGCAAATACCTGTTCTGCAAAAAGGAGGTTTCTGGGGACAGTGCTAGAAATCATATACCTAGGGCCAGCAATTCAGATATCCAAAGATCTCACAGTAAAACCTGGGCAGCAGAGGCATCGCAATGAGATGACAGTTTACACAGTAATGAGGAAGTGCAGTCAGAGTCCTTTAGTCTGTGCCTGCAATACAGGTCTAGAATCAATCTCTTGCCTGCCTGACTGTCCCCTAAAATAAGGTCATGCATCTCAGTCCATCTCTAGTTTACTAAACTCCTGCAGCACAAGTCCATGGCAGGACAGCTGGTGATGCTGGTGACCAACATCTTCACCACCAAAGGGGAAGATTGGTAACTCACGAAGGCAGCAGCTGTGTTTCACTCCTGAGCAGCATCTGGAACACCTAAGGTTGATGGATAAAAGCAGGAGGCCATAAGATTGACACTGAAAATTTCAGAAGGGATTGTTGGGTGCAGAAACAGAAGACAAGACAGTGGCAGAACATTTTTCTGAAATGCAACATTAATCCTCCTGTGGAGATGGATGAGGGAGAAGTTTTGCAGCAGCTGCCCACACTGTCTTCTTTCTCCTTTCTTTCTCTAAAACATTAACATGGACAGACAGTTCTGGTCACCTCCTCCTCTCTTGCCTCCTGAGGATAACACACAAACATTTTGGCAATCCCAGTCCAGCTACCACGAGTTGAATGTGAGAAGCAGTGAGATTGTGACACACTGCCCAGTCTCTCAGTAGTGACTAGCCCCAACCGAGAGATGAGAACACATTAGTCTTGTACCCCAGCTGAGGGAGAGAGACAGGACATGCCCCATCAGGGGAAAAGCTTTGCTAGATGCAAGTATCTCCCTCCAGCTTTCTTCCATGGCAGGTGAAACACAACTTTTGCCATAAAGCCAGTAAATGTTTAACAAAAGCTCTTCTTTGGATGTTCTCTGCTCTGTTGTTTACATGGCTATATGAGGCAGATTGCTGTCTCTTATTAGCTAAATAAACAAGCAGCAAAAGTTGAGCAAAATGGAAACGCACACACAGCCCGTCTGCAAATAGAGACAAACGCCTCCATCGCATGGTTGCACCCAGCTGTCTGGCTGTTACCTGCTTAAGCAGCTCTAATTTTGCATTAAGGTCGATGCAATCATAGTCTCTCCTCCTGGATGGAAATTTGGCTAATGAAGCACTCAGGTTTGTATTGAGTTCACTTCGATTCACCAGCCAAGCATCTTGAGGAGCTGAGATGGACGCCCTGGTCCTTCTTCCGCAAAGGTGAGTCCCCAGCCAGAGCTGAGCAGTCACAGCATCCAGTGGGAGCAAACAGAGGCTCCCCTGCAGCTGACCACTGAAATTACAGAATACCTCCAGCTTTCAGCCAGGGTATTCTCTTGCCTAATCCCACACTGAATGGAGTGCAGAAAGCAGAGGCCCTGCCTCCACATCAGCCCTGCACAGATCTGTGCTCCTTTCTCCTGGCTTCCTCAGGCTGCCTCAGCTACTAGCAAAGAGTATTTATTCAGCTTATACATCCCTTCCCATTCATGCAGCCCTCTTGCTTTCCTCTGAGAATATAAATCAGCTGAGTGAATTGTCTTTATGTATTGTCTGAATTTCATTTGTTAATCTTCAATTTCTTTTAGCTTCTCCTTTCCAAAGATTCAAGCTCCTGACCGAGTTTTGATGCAGTCCACGGAGGGTGACAAACAGCTAGGCTATGATCACTTCTGCATAGGAAGCTATTTGTCCTGATCCACATCCTCCATGTTACTCAAACTGAAATAAAAAAAAACAACCTTTGTCTTGTGTGCCTTCAAAGTAACTGTTCTGAGGATAATTTAATGTATTGAGACATTGATTCACTAAACATCGTTGGCCTGCTTATATGTGGGCAGGCAAAGTCACCCATTATTGGTGATTTAGTAGCTGTAGGTGCCTCTTTGATCTTCTCCAATGTTGTGCACTCAATATCCTCCTCCCATGAGGCAGCAGGGACAACAGCCCTATCAAGACTTTCACATTATTGTGATTTATGATTCATGTCCATGGGATCACCTCCACTGAAGATACTGCATCTTACTGGATTCAGGGGAATCTTCCAGAGCTCTACAATATATGCAAAACCAGAAGTTATCTTGGACTGAGAAATTATGATACCAGCACCTCCAAATTGCTTTTAGCGGCTTTCTGTGCTGCCTGCGGCTCAGAAGTGCTTAGTTTGCTGACAAAAATCATAGCTCATACACATTGAAGATGGAAAAGCCCTGCTAGCTTCAGCTAGTCCATTTCTCCTACCAGGGAGAGAATATTCCCAGCAATCTGTTTTCCCCGCTACTTTGTCTTGTCTATTTTTAAACATCCCATGTAGCAAAAATACATTTAGATTGTCAGGATTTCAGAGCCAAGTTAGCTGTGGAAGTACCAGCTGTAGCCTAACCTGCTTTGTCTGGTGGCAGCAGCTAAATTGCTCTCTGCTGCCTTTGAAGTCAATGGTAGAAGTCTTATTGGCTTCTGTGGGAGCATTCTCAGGCCTTTGGTATGGATGATTGGAGCACATAGCTATGGAGCACTGATAAGCCATTCTTACGCTATTGCTTTCCAGGCCGTAACTGCATTTTAATAGGCAAGAAATTGTCTCAGCAGCAGTCAGGGCATAATAACAGCAAAGCCACGTGGAGCACACGACACACTGGGTCTACACAGAAGTGACTCCTGCCATGACCATACAAAGTCATATCCATGAACCTAAACAGTTATGGTGGAATATGTGACCTGAGGGGAACAGTAAGAGGCAGCTCCTTTTGTTCCTACTTGAACTCTAAGATCTATCAGAGGTCAGTTCACTTTCTAGATAGCTCCAATGTGTTTTGCCTTTTCAAAAGGCTTTAACATCATGAATTAAGGAGGCTGGGCACATTAGGGTCCCCCTTTACCTGTCTATCACACCTTGATTAGAATATAGCATGGGTATGGCACTGCCTAATTATTTTAGACTAAGGACACAAAAATAGACCAGCTGTTGAATCACAGAAGTCAAAAAGTTACCATATAAAACTTGACTCACCTTCTCCAGGATAAAACTGCCGACAGCTACCCCATGAGATGGAGCACTCAGCAGTGGAAATGACATGGCCCAGTGCAGCCTTTGCTTTCTCTTTTAATTTCAGTAACAATGGCAGGTAATGGGAGCCAGGATTGGATTTAATTTAACTGTTGTTGTGCTCTGCTGGGACAACTTCCTCTGCCTCCACATTTCCTGTCTGGAAGTTCTCCCAAAAGGATGAATTAACTAATATATGACCTGTATGGGAAATGCACTTTATTGAAGCAATTTTTCTAGGGTGGAGCTGAACAGCTGTTTAACAGCACATAGCTGCACTATGTGAGACATGGTAAGACCATACAAAATTAACTATATTCAGGTAAAACTGGGCTGTAAGGAGGCAGAGAAAATTATCTATTACTGTAATTTTTGCCTGTATGCAGAGGGTAGAATCCTTGTGTGACAAAGTGTGGCAACATGAGGTAACACAGCATGACAGTCCAGCACAAGGGAAGGGGACCTTCTTGTGCCATAAATATGGTCTGATTAATACCACCACAGCAGGCCCCACCATCCTGGCAAGGAAAATCCACATGCTAAAGCTATGCAGGCACAGACATCTATCCAAAACCTGCTTCTTTTGACACAATGAAAACAGCAAGTGACACAGCCCGTGGGGATAGCTGTGCCTGAGATCAAGCACAGTTCAATCCTCTATTTTATATAAGGCTACAGCAATCGATAGGAGCCATAAATGTCACAGAAACAGTCACACATTAACTTCATGGCAAGAAATGTCCATAGGCAGCTCAGCTCTGATTCCCTTCTTGGGCTGTACACAGGGAGCTGTTTGCTGCTGTGAGCCAGCACTGCACTGTGGAGCACAGTCTCACCAGTGATGGTTCCTGTCCCAGGCCATGAAGGACCATCTCTGGGTGGCAGCACAAGGCTGCGCAGCATCAATATGAGATTTGGAAGTGTCCAGCATCTCTGTCCAGAAGCCTCAGTAAAGCCCCTGCTTTCCATTCACATCTCTTTCTCTGCACCATAGTGGGTTAGCTGTGCAATGAAGTTACTGCAAATTTACATCAGGGCTGGAGAGATGAGAAACTGAACAGAAGCTTGAAAAGCCACTTTTTTTTTTTCATAACCCCCCCCAGCCAGATTTACCATGAGTTTCCTGTGCATGCACATGAGTTATATGCACAGTAAGTGTCCCATCATCATGAATTCTGCCGATGTGCTCTCTTTAACAGCACTGATCATAGGGAATTCATTTGGTCTCCATATAGCTGTCACCTGTATTACCAGAGTGATTTCATTCTAATTTAGCATTACTTAATGGTGAAGATAAAGTTAAGTGTTAGCCATGTGGGTCTTTTCTTGGCTTCTCTCTCTCTCTGACACAGTAAGAGTATGACTGCAGGGTGTTTTATGACCAATAATTCAAAAGAGCAGGGAAAAGAAGGAGCAGCAAATATCAACTGCTTGTCAATCATCCACAATCTTTCAGCTCAAATGGTTATACCTGGACCTCTGACCTTTTCTACTGCCTTCTCTGATCCTCCTGTTTGTTTGGAGTTCTTAGGCACTGCAGCCATCAAAAATACATTTTTTAAAGGTTCAGGTCTAGGAAACCTGCAGTGGTTATACACAGTGATAGGAAACTGTGGTATAGAAAGCCATACCTAATGGCTGCAGTATAGCAGGCGAATTACAACTAGCCCTACAAGCTGGTTGAACACAGGAAAATGCTGTGGGGGAAATGGAGTGTTTTTATGACATCAGTTATACAGCAACAAGTGATTTGTCTTCCCAAGCCCCTGTGCCCCCCTCTTTTCCCCCAGCTCAGAAAGGTAATCATTCTGTATATATCATGAGCTTGTTTAAACTGGAGATGAAAAGCTACAAAAGTACAACTTAATTGAACTCTGTATTGTGTTATTACAAATGCTGCCGACCTCGCAGTCCATTATCAGAGGGTTCTGCCGAATGCTTTAATTAAAGACAATAAGGCTAATAAAAAGGCATCATTTTCCTGTCTTCAGCACTGCTGGAGAGTTGGGGCTGATGAGATTATTTCTTGCTAATGCTCTTCTGTTGTTGTTGTTTTTAAATCTTTTTCTCCCCATGGTTTGCAAATACTATCTGAGCCTGAGTTGTACAAGAATCATTAAGAACAAGAAAAAATTAGTTTTGCCTCCAAAACACTCACTAATATTTGACAAGGAGAGCTGCTCTTCCAGATGATTCCTTTTGCCGTTCCCTAGCTATTGCTGCCTTTTGCTGTCAGATCCAGTCCCAGTGAAGGAAAACGCTTCCCCACACACAGGTACACATACAAACTGATGGAAGGACGTGCTCTGCCCAGGGCACCCATCTCCAGCCCTCCTGTTTGCAGGGAGGACAGTATGATGACAGTGCCACTTGCCAGAGGGCAGGATCTAGCCTAGAGTGAGTAATGCAGCACCTCACCATAATTAACATGCTGCTTACTAACAGCCCATATGGGCCATTTCTACTTTCATACTGATAGTAGTAATGATACCAAGCCAGCAGTGTTTCCAAAGCCAATTTGGACCCTCACTGGGCCACTTTGTCTCTCCAGCCTTGCTCCAACAAAGTAGAAGAAGAGGACAACACATGAAGGCAACAGTGAGGATCACCACAAGGAAGAGAATGTGAAGAGAGCCAGTCAGGCAGCCAGTCCTGTTGGCTTTTTACAGGGAAGGTGGGAAAGTTTTGCAGTAGGGCAGCTCTGTTCATTTAGCTATAGGGGAATGTGCTGAGGAATAAGGGAAGCAGGATGGTCACTACCTCTGGATGCACAAGGAGGACATACCAGTCCCTGTCTCCATCCCTCAGCCTTCAAGGACATCTGCATGTGCTTGACGTTGTCCACCCCATGCATTCCTTGGTCTTTGACAAATAGCACAAACACAGCAGAGGTACAAAAAGGCAATGGGAAATTCCCCTGGGACTCATTGCATGGATTCATTTACTGAACAGGCACATCCACCCACCAGCAAACAGGCTGACCCCAGTAACTCTTCATTCACTGGCTACAAAACAGTTAAAACTTCGCTAACGATCCAGGCCATATTTGAACAAGACATCTAATGGCAATTGGCATTGTAGCCCTGCTGTGAATAAGCCAAACCATCCAGTCCTACTGTGATTAAAAACTCCTTCTTGGATGAGGGAACAAGCAGCCAAACGCTAAGTAACTGAACTTTGCCCCTGCAAGGAGGAGAGCAAAGAACTAACCACTGAGCCAGCCCAGTTTGCCAAGACTTTTATAGGGAAGGAACTTTTACAATTAAATACAGCAAAAGGTTTCTTCCACTGTGAGCCTCTGAACATAGGTTGAAAGAAGCAGAGTTGAACGTAGAAGCCAAGTTAAGGAAGAAAAAAAAAAAAAGAAAAAGTCTTGATCTGAAGGTTGCAGGCTCAAAGTAGCTCGAAACCCCATCAAGTGACTGAATGAGAACAGCAAGAGGCGGGCAAAGACCACAACTCCTCCCTGGGTAAAGGATGAAACTGTAACGTGGAGCAGACTGACCTAGTTACATATTTCTTTTTTGCTCCCCCTCTCTCTCACTGCGGTTGCCAGGCTGGCACGTTGCAAAGGAAATTATAAATGAAGTTTCTGCTATCTAAGCGAAGACAAGGAGAAAACAGGAGCTCTGTAGATGGGGACATCTCAAGTAGCACCATATCAGGTCTCCTTGGAGGAAAGGCACTTGCCTGTGCTACATCACTTCATCCAAGGTGACTCCATCATGTCCTTCCCATCCATCTTTTCTTTATGTGTCAACAGCTGCCTGTCATTTTTGGCACATCAGGAAAATGGCCCACAACGTGGTGATATTTGCAGTTTCATCCTTCTGAGCACAGGAGGCACATGCTAGTTAAAAAAACTCTCTCCATCCTTCTGGTCTGCAGTTCAAGGGAGGAAGTCTTCCCTTGGATTGCGAGGGTCCTGCAGACTCCACTGTTGGAGAGGTGCTGCAAAAACCAGACTATTAAAAAGCCAGCAAGTTTAGGGGTGACGTGGTTCTTTCTGGTATGGAGATGCCATATACAAGTAATGCTGATTCCCTTCACTCTGATAGAGTTGGGGATAGGGAGCAGAGGGGACAGTATCTTTCAGTTGCTGAGTGCTTTGCCACAGACAGGACCCCTCTGACAGCCTTAACCTTCAGTCACAAATACACCCACGTGCTATTGAAGGGGGGCAGTGAGCACAATTTATAGACACCCTGAGGTCCTGCCTCTCTCTGCATTTGGGTACAGCATCCTTGCAAAGCCATCTCCCAAACCACACCTGGATTTTATGGCAGATCTTCTCTGGCTATGGCACACAGTGACATGTAGGGCATAAATCAGGATGAGTTGGCACAACTCCCACCATGCTCCTACAGTAGGCACTGGAGGTCAGCAGGCTGCCAGGGATCCCAGGGGTTTGGTCCCTTTGTACTCCAGGGATGGCCAAGGATACCTGTGCACGCTGAACTAGTGAGTGTCTGGAGGCCAGGAAGTCTGGAGAAAAAGATTTGTTTCGGATCCCTTCACCCCAGATCTCCAAAGTATCTGCTCTTACTGCAGACTTACAAGCTTGACAACCTTAAACCATAACCCACCAAGCTGAGATGGGGTGCAGGAAAAGCTTTGCTCTTGCTGAGCAATTAGATAAAGGAGCCACTGCCAGGAGAGGCAAGAGAAACTACCAAGGGAAGAATTTCCAAAAGATGAGCAAACTCTTTGGGGAAGACAGTATTTTGGAAGAACTGGTGCTAATATAGGAGCTTTAATGATTTGTGGGTAGTCTCCAGTCTATAACTTTTAACTAGAAACAAGGGGAAAACAACACTGAAACCTTTTGAACTTTCCACCATTCAACACTACTGATGGGGCTTTTTTTGGCTCAGGAGTATTTTTGACATGTGCATGTCTCATTTGCAATGAAAAAATGCCTTGATGGGGAGAATTGGGGGTGGTTGTGAGGAGATTCATGCTCCCAGTCACAGCTACCCCCTTCCGGCTGAAACAGGGATCTCCACAAAAGGAGTGGCACAGATGCTGAGGCAGATTCTAGGCAAATACGAGGCCAGACAGAGTTCATGTGGTAAACGATTGCTCTGACCCCACTTCTCAACATCACTCACTCACTTAAAGCCCTGCTCCTCCCTCATCATCCTCTTCAGAACAGAGTAAAAGAAGGGGTTTGCCTGTATGTGGGGGTTTGTCTCTCTGGACTAGCTGAGGTGATCCTAGATCCTGTGGACAACCTGGTAGAGCATTTTTTCCAATATGCCAAGCAAACATTGCTGTTGTGGACGTATTTTTCCATGCCTCAGCAGTTCTGAGGATTCAACACAGTGATAGACTTTACCCAAAGCAAAGCCCCATCCCACCCCTTCTCCCTTCCCCTTCAGATAGGATGTCTCAGATGTATTTCACAACCCAAAACACGTACACAAGCACAGTGTCATAACTAACCCACAGCAAGGCCAGTGGTCAGGCTTTGTCAGCTGAGGCTGCTGTAACACATAAGGGGGACAGTGCCCTGAAGGAGAGAGAAGAGGCTGCCAGAGCCTGCATCCCACTGCCCAGTTCAGCTTCCATGGGAAAATGGGAGATCAGCAGCCACATCGCTGGGATTGGCACAGTGGGCTGTCACTCTCATCAAGCAGGAGAGTAATTAGGGAGCAATTCTTCAAACAGAACTGCCTGTGCTATTTGAAAGCTGCCATGCACTTGATCTAAACAGGGAATGCCAGGGTCCACCAGTGCAGAAGCAAACCTGCCCCCTTCCCTCACCATTGCCCCAAATGAAAGCTTCATTTCAGCAACCATTTCAGAGAGGTCAGTGGTTGGTCACCACTTTCCAGCCTTCCCAATCCATAATTTGCTCTATGAGCATCTTGAACAAAGAGGAAGGGTAGGTCATAGTAGGTGTGTTCACAGGAAGAGATAAACCCATTCCATGTATTAGTAACCTCCACAATCATCACTGCTGGAAAGTGGGTGTTTATGAGAACTGGCTCCTTTGTAAGAGCTGCACAAACACAATATGGGGTGAATACCAGCTTCAATAGGTGAAACAAAAAGATTTGTTTCAAGGGAAACAGTATGATACATAAGCCAAGTATGATTTTCCTCAAATCGCAGCTTTAGGGGGACACAAAACAAAACAACATTCAATGTGGGGCAACCACAAATGATTCATTCAACCCTGAAAGGAATTTTGTTTAAACTGAGTTATTATTTGACTCTTATTTTCCTCTATAAAATTAGGTCCTCCTTGTCATTTTAAGTCAAAAAGACCATGCCAAAATGTAAGTTTAATATCTAAAGATTTTGTCTCAGAAAGCTTCATTTGGTAAAGAAAAGACATGTCCCATGCTGAAACCTGTAAACCAACCCTTCCAGCCTTCATGACCTCCCTCCTTTTATCCCTCACCAGTAACACACACTGACTCCAACTCATGAGCAGTGACTTGTAACATCACTAATTGGCAAATTTACTGTGCACTATGTGTATTTTACCCATGTCTGCAAGAAACAGATTTTCTGCCCTTCCCACTCCCTTCTTCTCTGTCCATTCTGCTCCTGCCCCCTGCATCTGCCTTTCTGCTCAGAACTCCCAAACACACACCTCTATTTCATCTGCAACATCTGTACGGCTTGACCAGTTTCCTCAGTATTTTTAATATGTACGAACTCAATAAATAATGCAAATGAGCCACCACTTAATTATTGTCTCAACTTGCTGCACAAGGAGCAATTTGGAGTGAGGACCGGCGGTGGCGAGACGCCGCGCTCCCTCCCAAAGGCAGGTGTATGGCAGTGCTGCTGCTCCCCCTGCCTCCCACCGACCCACCCTCCAGCCTTCCAGCAAAGACTCACTTCACAAAATTTAATTATTCTGCTAACATGTCCCATATGCTCTGTGGCAGGCGGGGAAGGCTTTAATTACATCTGCTCTAGACATGCTGGGGAGCACTGATTCCCCATCTCTCAGGGACCCAACACAGCATCCGTAGGGATGTGACTGCTGCCAGAACCAAAATGGTGGCTTCAGCATCAGGCCTTGGGTACCAAAATACCCTCTTTTGCCTCCTTCTCCCCCTACACAAACACATCTACAGCAAATGGTAAGGCTGCAGCAAGAGAGGGCTCTACTGTCTGGAGGAAAGCAAATCGTCCCTCTTACAAAATGCTGACCATCACTGTTAATGAACTGATTAACAATCACTAATGATTAGAAAGCCCTTCCACATCACTGCTCATTTGTATGGCCCTTGAGAGACATCATCTCTCATTTGGGAAGTGGAGAAACAAAACCTATCCCCAGCTGGCCTTCCTCTTCCCTCCATCCTCATAATACATCAGCACCTGACCAGTTGGCTTTTCCCCTCCTTCTCCCACCCCACTTTACTTTTCATTTTCAGAGCTGCCTCTGCAATTGCTACTTTCATAGCCAGCGGGTGTTGCTGAGGTGGCAGGTAGTCAAAGCCATTTTGGGGCACAATATATCAGGTGGTAGACAAGAAGCAGGCAGGAATTTGTTTGACATGACATTGTTATGCAAAGATGCTCAGTTCCCAAGGCTCTTCACACAACTGGGTGGCATTTTCTGGAGACAGAAATCCTACATTAGGGGAAGAAGGGCTGGAGGCAGGGGAAATCCTCTCATTCAGGATCATGTTTTAGTGTGAGAGCAGAATATCTATTGTTGTCCCTATGCTTTTAATGTGGTTTGTGGCTTATGTGATCCAGCCTGTAATCTGTTCCACATCTTATACTGCCTTGAATTTGATCAAGCCACATCTAAATTGTGATACAGTACTCTGTTGACTGCCTTGTGGTGAACCATCTCCCACCAGCTATGGCTGGTGTTTTGAACATGGGCCAGTCATTATTTTTTGCAAACTCTTCAGGCAGAGGGGAAATTTCCAAGGATATTGTGGGTAGGAGATATTCCATAGAGGACGCCTTTGAAGAGCATTTCCCAAAGTGTGGGGTATGAGTGTGCATGTACACACAATTTGTTTGGTAAACTCCTTGTGCTTCCTCCATCAAAGATTCAGCTATAGGGTCATGATTGAGAGCAGGAAAAGCACTCTTTTCCCAGGGAATGAGGATTGTGCTAGGGTCATCCACAGGCCATGAATTTCTAAGCCCCATTGTATCCATCTGTAGCATTCATCAGCTTTCCTGCTGCATTAGGGCATCCCTGAGCCAGCCATGGGCCATACTGCAGACACAGTTTGGCAGCAGTGGAGCAGTGCAGGCAATGATGTGCTCAGCAGTGAGAGAAGAGCATCCCACACCAGGACAGAAGGCCTTTTCTCAGAGCTGTATTCTTTGCCTTCGTGCATGAACTGCTCTGCTTGAAGAAGAGTGCATAGTCCATGTTTTCTGAGGGGTTTTTTCCTATGGAGACACAGCAAGCTGCCTGAGAGCTTGCTTTTCCCCTGCACTAAATGGAGTCTTGCCCCATGAGCAAACTCTGGAGTTATGAGAGCAAGGCTCATGGCTTGTGGCATCATCTCCCGTCCTCCCTGTCCCTCTCCACTCTGGAGCTGCTACATGGAGCATGAAATGAGCACATGCTTGAGCTTCACATCACCAATTTCTCCTGTGAGAGGGAGATAATCCACAAAGCACTAGGCAGAAGGGTGGCACAATGCATTTTCTTGCAACAGATGTTCATTCCAATGCCCTTCTTTCTCCACCTGAGGTCCCAATGAGGTCTAATATATGCAATACTCCTCCAGAAGAGCACGAGTCTACTCCCTCCCTTTCCCAAGAGTACCTACATAGCATTAACATATCCAGTTTCCATGCCAAGGAACAGATGTGTGGCTGGTCCAGCTCCACTCTAGTGTTTGTATAGAAGCCAGTTCCCTTTTCAGAACCACCTTTATTTCTTTTTAGCCTAGAGCCTAAAACTAACACCCAAGCTGAGGGAAGGGAAGGGGAGGAAAAGAAAAGAAAAGGAAATAAAGGAAGCAGGCAGAGTGTGAAGTTGGCACTTGGGACATTGCAGCAAGAAAAGGTCAGGCTGCACTTTCAAATGGCTCATGCCCTTGTTTAGGTTCATTGTAATGGGAGGGCCTTCTCTTCTCTGTTTTATGCATTTTAGTAGTGGCTCTGTCCTGTAGGTGAATCAAATCGATTTAGTCCAGTTCCCTAGTTCAATTTCTAGGGCTGCTCGGCCAGGACTCCCTAATCTGTGAACAGGATTTCATTGTAGCTGGGCACTCCTGATCCTTCAGTTTACGGTTTGGCATTAAATTGGGCTCCAGTGATGCAGGGCCACTTAGATTATGTGTCTGAAAGATCAGGCAACTGTAGCTTGAGCAGTGGGAAAATAGAGGTATTCTGGTGGAAGCAATCTCTCTCCCTGAGCAAAAATAATCCTGTGATGCCCTGCCTGTGTGATCCAAAGGGCTGTGGTTTTGACAGCACAATGAAATCTCATTCAGGAGGAAAAAGAAATAAATTATCATAGAAAGTTGGTCTGCAATTAAAAGAATAATTTCTTCTAAAGTGCCTCTTTCTCACTTACACACAATGGAATTAACCAAGGAGCTGGAGTTATTTCAGCCCTCAAGTCTGTTTTTCCATTTTGGAGGAACTTCTGCAAAAACATCCCACAGGTTTGTTTTTTTTCCCATTTCTGAGGGAAAGGCACAGAATACAAAACCATCTAATTATAGAAGTAATGCATGGAAATAGAAATCTCAAATCCAGTATTATGTCATGGCCTTAAATCAGGGCTTATCACTTCCAGCCATAAAGAGATGCTGCAGCCATCACTTAGACATACCGGACTTCTGGTGCTGGGAGCTGGGTGGGCAGGTCTGACTTGCAATAAAGGAATTTGTCTCCTTCCTGTCTGAGAGCAGAGTATGTTTCCCGAGCGTACATTTTAAGGGCAACCAGGACTGAACAAGCTCAGCTTTTGGCAGGAAACGACCTGACAGTCCTTCCATAGTGCATTTATCTGTGACCTCAAAGTACTGCAAAAAATACACCAGCCAAATGTGGCTTGTAAACTTTTCAGTCCTAAATATCTGAGATAATTTGGGGGCTGCACATTAGCTTGCTAGAAGAATATCTGCTGCTGTATGCAACATGGTGTGAAATGTATGCCCTGAGGCACAGCAAGAAAACTCGTGAAGATGCTCAAGAGTGTAGTCAGCCAGGACGTTCTGCCTAGGAGCTTGCAGTCTGATCACTGCTACCATTTGGGTATGGCTCCTAGCCTGAGCCAACTTCCAGAAGGTGTCCAGGAACATCCTGGAGGCAACCCAAGACAAAGCCCGGAAGCAACTTCACAAAGGATCAGCCTGGACAATGGGGCCCCTTTCTATGACAGCCCAGCAGAGCTGCCTGCCCACACCAGCCTCCCTCACCCTGGAGCTGACCCACACCATAGCTATGCCCAGGCAACATCCCCTCCTCAGGGGTAATTTCCTAGGACCTGTATTGTTTCAGGGAAACACGTATTTGACAGCTCATGTTTTCCAACACATCAGCCAACAAGGATGAAAGAGCATTTTTTTCCAAAGAGTCTTTCTCCACTATGTCATGAGGTAAATATCCAGGGTGTGTTTCCTCAGCCTTAATATGAAAGGCTGCTGCATACGGAGATGGTAGGAGGCTTTGGCAACAGGCCTCGAGGATCCAGTACATTGGGATAACAGAGGCAAACCAGCCACAGAGTCACTGCATACTCTGCACTGAGTGTGCAAAGAGCACAGAGCTCACCTGAGCATCAGGGTCAGCTCAGGCAGAGCTGCACAAACCTGAAGAAACACACATCCCCACCCCTGCACCCTGCTGCTCTGCCTACAAAATCAAGGGAGGGCTCCAGGAAGGAGGGCTCTGTGCTGCACAAAGCCCCTCACAGCATGGGTAGATGAGCACTCCAGAGCCACTGACCCCCTTGGCAGTGGAGCAGGAGGCAGGTTGTGCCTTGTGCCCCCCTCTCATGCCCTATTGACTGGACACCACCATGCTGGCTTCTGGAGTGCAATCAATAAGCAAAGAGACAGGCACTACTGTTAAATTATCTTACTGGTCTCCTGATGATCTAATAGACTCTCCAGTAAGGTCTTATTAAATTCCAAGCCAAACTGCATCCAGTTACAGTAATTACTGAATATTTAAGGAACAGCAATTGGCTATTTAGAGCCCACTAACAAACATCTCATGGAGAATTTCATGCTCTTTAATTACTATGCAATACTTATCCTTTTGGTGACATCCTCCAACCTGAATTTATGTGTTAATTTGCATATGTTCTTCTATGTCCCAGCATTTTAGAAAAGCAGAGAAATTAAAAATTAAAAAAAAATAAAAAAAGGAGAGCGTTTCTCCTGTTGAGGATTGGAAGCTGCAGGTAGAGAAAAGCCTAATAAAATCAGGTGCTGTTCCAGTTTTCTCCTTCCCTGTTTGGAAAGCCCAAATGCTGCAGTCCATCACTGTAGCTTTCCATATCATGCCAGCTCCAAAACCAGCCCTATCCCTCTGCATGATCAGCCCTGACCTCCACAAATCCCCTCACTCCCACCCTAGGGCTTGAACTCTCAAAAAAAAAGAAAAAAAAAAAGCTAAGTCAAGCAAATCATGCCTTCACTGACCAATGTGCATCCTCAGGAATTAGGGCAACACCTGCCTGGAGCTCATTTCCCTGCACACAGCAAGAGTCGTGGCCAAATCCAAATCCAGGGCCTCTGTGCCAGCCGAGAGCCGTAACCCCAGCTGTGCTCTCCAACTCGCTCCCTGCCTTATTAGCACTAAACAGCATCCTTATTTAACACACTTCAATTTAGAGTGGAATGGATATTTCTTACTTCAGAAAGTCTCACCTGCCTCTCAAATGGCTCCTGGCATGCTGCCCGTTCTCACTCACACTTTGCCTTTAACAAGGCAAGCCTCATTCCTCTCGAATGGAAAAGAGCTGGCAGGGCTTGATTGAAAGTTTGGAGTCCTTCCCCCTCCCCATCCACTTAGATGCCACAAGAGCCCCCAAATCTGTATAGCTTTCTTATTGCCAGGAAAGTACAGCTTTTGCCAACACGTCTCCCAGGTTCCTCATCACGGAAGCTGAAGTTAAAACATCTAACAGAGACACCAACAAAGATTGGCACAAAAAAGAAAGAGGGGGAAGATGAGCACTGCTTGCAGAGCTTGCCTAGCCTCCTGCTACCCCTGCCCCCATCTTTTCTTCCTTCACTGCTGTATCCTCAGAACATCCAATCCCAAGGTAGAAATATCTAACAAGCCTTTTTTTTTTCCTTCCCATCCCCAATCATACTCCTTCTGCAGGTAGCTTGAAATGCAGAGATCCAAGAGAAAGGAGCATCGCTCACCGCTCCCACTTTCCTAACAAGACCTCATTACAGTGCAGGGAAAACTTGACCCTGTCGGAAGTGTCAAGCCGAGGCACCGTGTTTATTTCTCACACAGTCCCCTTCACCTGTAACTTGGTGGGTGCTTCAGGGAGGTTATTCTTTCTTCCTTTGATTGTCACAGGGAATAAGCTTTTCTTTTTTTAACAAAGCTATTTTAAAACAGATGCTTAACTATCTGTGCTATTTTAAATGATGCACAGAAAAAAAAAGCCAACAGCAGAGCTGCAGTTCAGCACAAAGACCGTGCAAGATGAAGCCTATGTGCTCTTACCTGTATAGAGAGGGATCTTGGTGTAAGAGATCCACAGGTGACTGTTCTGAGGAAAATGGCCCTGTTCGGACCAGAAGATGCTCATTCAGTAGGAAACAATTGCAAACCTGTTAAAGGCCTCCCCAGGTTGCTGTTGCAGCTCAGTACATACCCATGCTCATCTCCAAACATTGTGAACTACATAGGTGAGAAGCAGGATGGAGGAAGGCTCCTGTCAGCTGGATGCTGTGGACACCACGTTTCTTGCCATCCTGTGTGCTGGTGGTCACACTGTAAGTTGAGTTAAAGACCCTCCACAGCCAAAGCAGAGAATAGTTAGAAACATACAATGCATGACATCCAGAAAGCAGGTTTCCACCTCCATTCCCAACAGTTGCAAGGATTCAGCTTGTATTTGCACCGTGATCTGGAAGCAGAGAAGTTTACTTGATTTGATGTGTGTTTATTATTTTAGTACACAGCAGATTATAAAGCTCTGAAGTTACAAAACCATATAGTCAGTGTTTATCTGTGGTGTTTGATTATTATAAAGTTGTTCATGCTCAGAAAATATGTTTTCTGATAATCAGCTGGCATTTGCTTTATAGACATCTGTGTTATTAAACACACAGAGAGAGGGGATTTAGGGATTGTGATAGCAAATGGCCCTTGTTCAGTCTATAAAGCATCACATGCATTTTTCTAGCTGCTCCATCACAATGTGTTACCATGGGTCAAATCTCTACCCAGCCCAGAGAGATGCTGCATGTCCCAAACTCCCTCCCCTCAAGAAGATGAGGCCATGCTGCCTGCCTGGTAAAGGCATGCCATGCCTCCAGCTGCATCGATGCTGCTGTCTGGCACTGAATTATTTAGCTTCCCCTCTCTGTGAATGGAAATGATCTGCAGTTTAAATGGGATGAAGAGAAGTTTCATCAAAGGCACCTTAACTCAGTCAAACACACATTGGAGACTTCCTTGCCTGTGATTGTCAGGGGTAATAACCACTGCTCTGATCAAACAAAAAGCCCTTTAGACCCACTTAGTCCCTGGAATAGACAGGTTCACATCTCCTCTTCCAGCTGTCAGGGAAGAAAGTATTTAAAGAAGTTGAGTCAGAGGGAGATGAGAACATTGGGCTGTGGAATGTACAACTTTTCATGTAAATGGAAGGCTAATGTATTGCTGGCAGCCCTGGGCTTTCTCAACGCCCAAACACTTTGTTGCAGTCTGGCAACACCCTCCATTTTCCTCCTGACCTGGCAGGAGAAGAGGGTCAGTGTTAGCAGCACTCATGTTGGCTAATTCACACGGAGGTATAGAGCTAATACAGCTGTCACCAGTGCATCAAATGCCAGCTTTCTCATTTCCTAAACCTCTTCTGCCCAAACCTCACCACTTCTGACCACTCCTCTCCTCCACACCTGAGCTCACCAGCAGCTCTGCACTCTGCCCATTGCCAAGTCCTCCCACCTGCCTCCCCATTCAGGGATTCTTTACCCATGTCCTCTGTGCTGTCAACATCAGGACCCCTGCAGACATCAGACCTCCTCAGATGGGAGTGTCCTTCTCCAGGTCAGATGGTAATGGGGAGCACTGGTTGTGTCTCACCAGTACAACAGGAAAGATGGCATGGAGAAGGAGACAAAACAGGGATCTCCTAATGGTCATTGCAGAGGACTGGCTATGAAAAGCCTTTTGTGGCAGCAGAAATGTTGTGATGCTCAGTGGAGACCCTGAGGTTAAACTGAAGTCTGTCAGTATTCAGAGAATGAGGGATTCTGCTATCTGCCCCATCCCTGCTTCATTGCTCCCCAACCTGTTCTCTCCACAGGAAAATTCTCTCTTTCCATGATACCCTGCAAGCTGCACCCAGTTTGGGATGCCACCCTCGAGGGACGCCATTGGAGGGAAGCAGATGGATGTTCTGGCATCACACAGCTCTGCCAGCACCAGTGCCACACCACAGCTCAGGCTCCTCCCACCTCTCCCGCTGCCCCTGCCACTCCCCGCCCTCCGAGTTGCTAGCATTAAAAGGATTACGGAACAAAAAGATGAGAGAGAAGGGATTACAGGGAATTATCAGCCTTGATCCCCTCCTAATTAATTACTGGTCAGATATATGAAAGGATGGCTCCAGCACACCCCACAACAAGAAGAAATGACACATGCAACTACAAGGTAGTTAGGAAAGGCTTTGGTAAATGTCAACACTTACTTGCTGATGCAACTTTCTTCCCAGAAGTGGCTCCTCTAGAGAGCAACACCTGACCATGGCTGCTGCTATCATCTGTATAGTTTGTGTTCCTTTTCACACTCAGCTTTTTCCTCTTTCTAATGCTTGCACATTCTTGGGTGATTTGAAGCCAAGACAGCTCTGCCCCAAACCCCGAGGCTGGCTCCACAGGTCACCCTCTTCCCTCAGCAGGCTGGGAAAGCTGATGCTTACCTGGCTGACTGAGGGATGCCTTTTTTTTTTGCACAAGGCTGGGGTGACTAATCAAAAGGTATTTTTCTTAAAATTCTTATGGATTGAGGCAATCATCACAACAATCAGAGCAATCCTGCGATGAGGGGAAAGAGTAGGCATGTCATTTCAGCTCTGCTCTCTAGAGGAAGAGATAACAGAAGATCTATTTTCCTGTGCTTCCTGGCCTGAAAGGAAAGGCTGTTCTCATCCCTCCCCAACCACTGTTTACTGGGAACTGGACAACTTCTATGTTATTTTTTAATTCTCAGGGTTACACCCCAGTAAATAAGAACTAAACTAATGGCTAGTCTCTGCATATTGTACTTTGCATCCTCTTCAGTACCCAGCCCCTGCAGTGAGAAAGAGATATAATGATATATATAATGATGGACTGGTTATACCAGTCACAGGCATTTTTCCTGAGAGCAGAGCTCTGTCGAGTCCTGTTGTTCTGCTGGCCCTGTTCCCACCTCCTCCCCTGACAGACCAGCTCTTCAGCTGGGTCATGGTGCCACCTGAGCAGAGCTGACTCCAAAGGATTCATGAATCCTGACTAGGCTCACATGCTTCCTTACTGAACTCCACACCTTGAATAAGGATGCCCATGATTTTGGAGTGCCCAACCTTCCTGAGACAGCCTTCATGCCCTGAGATACCACAAGGACACCTTAAATCTCAGTGAAGCTCTTCAATGGAGCACCAGGAGTCCCAACCCAAGTCAGATATTTCCTACACTGTCAGCTTCTGTCTGCCAGGACCCTGGTTTTGCTTCCTCACCCAGATGAGCATTGCCAACCTGTTGGGTGATTTAGGCCTGACTTGGGATGTGCAGGTTCTCTGTTTGCAAACACCACGCAGCTCAGAAGCCCTGGACTGACCACTGCTCTGCCTTTAGGCTCAAAGAGCGAGTGTGGTCACAGCAGGCTTCAAAGTTGAACGTACTTGCAGGATGTGGCTGAAGATCACCTCTTTCTGCATCACATCTTTCCCATGTAGCTTCCCTCACTTCAGGATCATTCCCAGCAGAGCCACAGACAGAACACTACATCAAATTTCCTTTCATGACCCACGAAGTCATTAAGCAGAGAACTCAGACAAGACTTTTGTGCCAGCTCCAAGATCCCCCAGGTCTGCCCATGTTACCTGGTTTTTATCTCTCTTTTTTAACCTGACCAACTCTGCAACACTTTCAAATCGATAAAACAAAGGAAGTCAAGGCAAGCTCTACTAAACACCATCTGGTTAAAAAGATCAGATAAAATTATTTGCTGCTACATAACAAATTTCTGCCTGCTCAGTCAGGTTGCTGTGCTGTAAATGACCAAAATGGAGCAGGATACAGAAAGGGAGGGACCAGCCGGCATCCCCTTCCTCGCTGCATGGGGCACTCGGCTCTGCTGCCTCTGCAACGTGCACCATATGTTCATGTAAGCGAAGAAGCAGGGATGACCATAGCCCTTCAGAGGCTCAGAAACCCCAGTGGGAGAGCCCAGAGACTAAATTTCTGCATCCAGATAAGAGATTATCAAAGGGCATCCCTCCAGCTGCTGGGACAGGCAGGCGGCTTCAGCACATGAGCTCTGCTTTTGCCTGAGGGACAGAGGCCCTTCTCTGCTCTGCACAGAAAAGGTTAAGGGAAAGCAAAAGCTGGCAAAATTTCTGAGAAATACCAGCATGCTGGTTTTGACAAATGCACAAATTGGAGCCGATATGGAATGCAGATGTATGTAAACACTCTTGAAATTATCCCATCCCTCCTGCATAATGTCACCTCACAGCCACAAAAGCTCTGAGCACTCTGCAAGGCCAAGCCAGTTAGATCCATGCAAATCAGGGAAAAGACACTGTAAAGGCACCAGGCAAGAGAGTGGGAAAAGAATGAGGGAAGAAGACACCTCATCATTAAGTTAAACATGGTCCTGCCTGGCAGCACGACACCCCAGCTTTGGGATTGGAGCCACTGGTCCTTAGGAGACCCTCTTGCAAGGGCTGAGCTGAGCATCCTGCTCTCTCCTGAGTTTTTAAGGGACAGAGGTCTCACAGAAGCAGGAGATACTACTGGATTTCTCTAATAGGAAAGGGAAATAAGGGGATGGAGGAAGCAGAGCAGGAGGCAACTATGTGCACTGCAGGTACGTCACTAAAGTACCTCTGGCCATCACATGCACACTCAGAGGTGCCTTTTAACACAAGTGGGTTTACACAGGAAAGACAACAGGAGTTTTAGACCTTCTCTGCACCCCACCAGCACAGGGCATTTGTCACTTCTGTTCACGTCACAGGTGTCCTTTGCTGTATACACAGACAATAAGGGCCACCTCCCTTGGGCAAAGCCTTGCAGACTCCAGCACCTGGCTTCTGGATACCCTTCCTGCCTCAAAGACCTTCAACTTTCAAAGCGCTCCCCAGAGCCTGCCTTGGACATGTTTGGATCACAATTGACAGATGTCAATGGGAGTTTCAAAAGCCGATTCCCTGCTCTGCCTGCAAACACCTTTAATCCTCAATCTCCAACCACTTTATGTAGGACAGGATGGTAAATGCTAGGTTAAAGAGATTGAGTCATTTGCCCAAGATCACACCATGAGTCCTGGAAACAGAAACCAGGAGTCCTAACTCCCACCTCCTTGTCCTAACCACTCCATGGTTGTTGCCACGGGGATTATTTTAATGCCACCCATTCCTTATCAGGACATCACAGGTCCAGCAAAAGCAGTGCATAAGCCCTCAAGAAAAAACACCCTTCTCTGTTCCTGCTTCCATGGTGAGCTGCAGCAGGGCTGGGGCAGAGGTGAACAGCTTTCAATGCTTTCTCCATATAAGAGCCCCTTTTTAATATCAAGCTCACATATTTTCTATTTACCTACTGCCAGCTGCACCTGCCCTGATCCAAGCCATAAGCCCTAGCAGAGGCTAATCTCCCCATCCACACATAGCACCTGCAAAGCCTCAACTCCACTTTTCATAATGGTCTGTATGAACAGATCTCTTTCATTAATCCCCCACCTTGCCCTGGCCCCCGGAGAGCTTCTCAGCACCAGCCATCTCCCCTGTTCCTGCACTTCAAGCTGAATTTTGAGATGAGAGAAGCCTCTTGAACACAGGATTTCCTGATTAAAATGGATAGGGTAAGGGACACATAAAAAATGAAGAGCAGAGCAGACATCCCATATTCTTCCAGGGAACTTGAAACATTTCAGCTCTTAGGAATACAGGGATAGAAATGAAATGGGTTAGTCCTCAACTGCCAAGGATATCTCACTCCTTTACCCCTCAATGAGAGGGTTGGGAATCACCAACCATGCTACTGAGGATCCAAAAACCCTTCTCCAAGAACAACTAAATCTGTAGGCTTCGGGGAAAGGTAAACAAGCACCCACACACATAAATAAAGCATGGTAATAAATGTCTTAATAATTAGCAGTGATACAGATGCAGCTGAGCAAACAGCCCTGGATCCAAAAAAAACAAACAAGCCCTTCCCTTTCTGTTCTAGCTCCAGTGATAATTGCTTGCATGCCTTCATCACAGGGAATCCCAAAGCTCTTAGTAAATAGAGACAGGGATGTGTATGGAATGGAAGCTGGAAGAGGCGATGGAGTGGTGCAAATCTCCTTCATGGACACCCAAGATCCACCTTTGGGTCCTGCACAGTGACAGCCCACCAGTGCCACAACGTGGGTGCATGGTCACATAGAGCATCTCCAGCAACCCCACTTTCAAATTGTTAAGGGAAAGTAAGAAGGGGACTGAGGAAAACTGGGCATGTTTCCCCACTCTCCTGGTCAGCCCCAGCCCACAACATCCATGTTCATACAGCTGCTCCAAAGCTGCCCTTGGGTCAGTGGGAGAGCACTGAACAGCACTTGGCACCTGTGCTGGTCTGGGGCCTGTCCAGGACAAGATTAACACTTGATCAGGAGCAAATCTATAGGACTTTACTCTCAGTTCTTTTTCCCTCAGTTATACAAGAGGGAAATCATATTACAAAAGAGATCAATAAAAAAAAAGCAGAGCTGGAGGAAGGAAGAATTGTACAGAAACACACACACACACTCTAACCCCTCTCTTCTGAGCTCCAACTGCAAAAAAACCCAAACCCTTTGAACTTTCCCTTTGAGTCCTGAGCTCTTCTTGCTTTTTTTCCTTCTTTTTTTTGTTTACCCCTCCAGACTTAAGAATGCATTTCTAACCTCAGAAAGAAAATCCTCTTTTTGTAACAGTCATTAATTGGCTTTGGGGAATCTGGGCCACCAGATATGCCCCTAATCCTATACACGCTTCCAGTCCCATGTTCAGACCTGGATTGCCCTGCACTTCTGTCTGCAAGGGACTTGTTAGGGGAATTATCTGCTTCCTTCAATCACTTCAGCTGTCTGCCTAGATATATGTTTTTAAATATGGGGGGGAAAACAGGAAAAGGCAGTTTTCAGCAGATCATGTTTGTTGGGGAGATACTGATGTGAATTTTTATCTCTCTAAACAGTGCATTTCTCCATTATCAAGACACACAAAGCAATGTCAATCACTTTGTCCTAGTACAAAAGTGAAGAGCTTGCCAAAAGGTTGGCAGCAATTTGCACACCCATGTGGGTGACAGGGTGTTATGAGAGCAAGTGCCAGTTTGATAGGACTTGTTTTGATTGGGAGGGTGTTTGAGGGTGTTTGTCATGATTTCAAACGTTAAACCTTGGAAGTGGTACATAAAGGCTGATGTGAAAGTGTCAGAAGGACACATCCATGTACATTTTCTCAAAGGTCCGAGGAGCTAAACATGGCTCACAGTTGGGGATTCCCAGGTGCCCTTAGAAAATCTTCAGCTCAAACCTCTTCCACCATGAGGGGATTTACTAAGCAGACACTGATTGCCATACACTGTTTCCCCAGGTGGTCCTGCCTCCAGAGACTGCTTGCACATGCAGGGCATCTCCAAGCAGCTGGTGGATGATCATCCTCCACAACATGGGGAAAGTGATTCCTGCAGTAGATAATTTAGGCAGGGGTCAAACTTAGATACTCTAAACCTCTTCCCAGAGATCACATGCTCATATCCTAACCATTACATGTCAATAAGAACAAAAATTAAATCAAAATTTAGCTGAATTACTGCCTTGAACAAAAATAAGCCTATTTACCAATCCAAAGACATGTGAACATCCTCACTAGAAGGAAAAAAACCAAAACCCCACACATCGTTTATGAAATTATTCTGACTTTTTCTTATTACTGTCTCTCCTGGTTCAGGCTGAGGCCTTGGAAAGCCATGAGGCACATTGATGTTGTATTATTTCCCATTTAATATTGAAGCAGTTGAAACTCATGGAAAAGGTCATTCTGATCACATCTCTACCTGAGGAGACTTGGATTGCACAAATGAACACCCAGACATTCTCCCACCTGCCACACATGGCTATCCCTTTTGGATCAAATCCTGCCAGGCTACGTTGGTGTTTATTGAAGGGTGCAAAATGTCCTTTAAAAGGAGAAAAAACAGCACAGGATGGAGTCAACTCTCCAGGTGGACCATAATCCTGGAAACTGCCATAAACTGTAGAGGTGAACTCCAAATGAAAGATCACACAGCAGGGACCTGGGGGTAAGCAGATGGTTTTGAGAACTGGGAGTCTCACACCAGCTACAAGCAAGTAATTACCAGTAAGTCACAGCTGGGCTGGACAACATGAGCAGGTGAAAATGTGACTATGTTAGGGTGTGATCGCACTGCCAGCATCCTCTGACACTTCTCCTCTTCCATTGCTGGGCCTAATGCTACCGAATGTAGGGATTATCTGCTTTAGAGAAATCTGAGACATTTCTCTTTAGGAGGCCTCTAAAAACAGGGGTAGGAAGGAAGTTGACAAGATGCTCTGAAGTGGTGGATGAGTGTAGCTATCACTGCAAGAGGTGAGGAGCACATCCAGGCAAATGCAGAGCTTGCCAAAGTGGCTGTCAAGAGCTAGCAAGGCACAAGCTGAGGATGGGAGGGAGTTTTCTTCAGCCAGAGCTTGGGCTGATGCCTGGGGCAAAATGTGGTAGTGACATTGCCACTAGGCTTTGCTATGGGGACTGGAAAAACTGGCCTCCTCACTGCCTGCAGTCCAAATGGGTCTGCTCTAGAATGCACACAGATGGGCTGGTCTGAAGTCTTGGAATCTGCCTCCCTCATGAGTTACTGGCTGTAAGCCCCAGTTGGAAGGGAGAAGCTAGCACCAAATTTCTGATACAAAATGGTGGGCTGGGCTGTAAAAGCCAAACCAACTCCAGCAGTCAGCCTGCTTCATGTGCTTGGCTTTTTTTTCCAGCTGCTTTGTCCAATATGTCTGAAGAGTGTAGACATACTGACAGAGCATCAGGAAGGACTGTGCATTTGTTTTTGTGCATCTCTAGAAATGAGAAGCAAAGAGAAGGATGATGCTGAAATGTCTTCTCCAGTCCTTGCAAGTTGCTGTCAAGTAAGTTTACAACTATCTTCACATCCACCAGTGTGAAACTCTTGGGTAACAAGCTGATCTCTGGTTCTGCTGAAGCCTGGGAGCTTCTGGCAGTAGGGAGAGGTGTTGAGCCCCCCACTACTGAGCCTCCCAGTGCAAACCTCTCAAAAGTTTTTACCTGGCCTGCCAGAAATTACTACAAACATCATTCAAGCAAGATAAATCAGAGCCTGCAACTCTCTCAGTGTTTGCTTTCCAGCAACACTGCAGAGGTCTCCTACAAAGAACCACTTGATGCTTTTGGACAAAGGAGAGAAAAAACATCTCATCAATGAAGGAAAACACACTCTTCCTCCCCTCTGCCTCACAACTTCCCCCTCCCTGCCCCTGTCATGCTGTCTCTTTTTTTTTTCCTTTTGACACCCCAGCAATTTCTGTCAGACTTGGGCAAAGGCAGGCAGCTCTATCGCAGCCAGTGTGCCGGGGATGTCAGATCCTCTGCTTTTCCCCTGTTTTTCTCACTGGCGCTCAGAGCCAGCCTCTTGGATCGACTGGCAGATAACATGCCTGGCTGGGCTGAGGCACTCGGATCGACACTTCCCCAGGGTGCTGCTCCTGATGGAGTTTGCAGCAGGAGCTAAAAGCCACATACAGACAATTCTTCCTCCTCCTCGCTTCCTTCTCCTTCCTCCCTTTCAGCAATTCAAAGAGAAGAGAGTGAAGAAAACGACACCTGGATTGAATAAACTAGCAACCAGCACACAGGGCTTTTAGCTGTAAGTGAGCCAAGTGTCCTGGAACATTAAATAAATGCAAGATTAACCTTCAAGGCTTCCACACTAAATTATTTATCTTGAGAGGCGAAGAGGTCAGGATTGAAACAAAGGGTAAATATTTGACGAGTGCTGCATGCACTGCCTGTGTGGCTGTTTGCTGACTGTGCTGGTGCTGCTTGTGCTATCCCACTGTGGGGACAGCCATGGACTGGCTGTGCTGCTTTCCAGTCCATCAGCACCCCAGAATTTGGCTGCAAGGGCAGCAGAGGGGACAGCCCTTGTGCCATCAGCCATGGCATCCTGCCTGGAAGAAGCTGTGACACTGGGGGAGAGCCCCAGTGACCTGACAGAGGCTGATAAGTTGGTGTGATTTCACCAAGCATCCCAGGCTCTGCAATTAGCAGTTGCATCTGCCTTCTATAGTGGAGTATTATTAACTGCATGATTTACATCCAACCATTTCTGTAGCCACTGTAGGCAGGAAATTACCTGATAACAAAATACCCTGCTGTTCATGCAGTCAAGTGACAGACTCAGAAATATTAGTCTGTTTAATCAAAGCACTAACAACACCAAATAGACGAAAATATTTTGCCATTCCCTAGCTGATCTCCCCTGTTAAGATCCTTAAGCATTCTCCTGTCAAAGATATGCCAATTATTTTCCTTTCAGTAAAAAAATTAAAATGTAGCCACTACTAGGAAAGCATAGAACATCTGTTTAACAGTGAATTGCAACTTTACAGTGCATTTTAAGTGGAGAAATGCAAAAGGCAGCTATAGCCAGAAATGATGTAATTAGTCAGGATGCACAACACCTTAAATTGCCATCTCTGTACTTTCCAGAAGTGCCAGGCTTCAGAAAAAGAAGCAGGCAGAATCCCAGTGTTAACTCACCTGAAGAAACCTCCCCTAACACACTTTTTCCCTAGAAAGAGAATCACTAACTTACTAATCAATAACTTTGCTTGAAGTGCCCATTTCCTCACTCACATTCCTGTCCCAGTGTGGTACAGGCACAGACCAGTGCAGGTACTGTGGACCTCACAAGATCATAACATGCTGTGCACGGCCCAGCCCCTGCCACAGGTTTGGTGTTAGATGCAAAGAACAGGGGTGAAAGTTAGAGCTGCAACCTACCAAATAAAAACATTTCAGCTATTTGTCAATACACCACATTCACAGCATCATATTCAAAGCATGTGCAGGAGCAAGTGAGGCCAGGCTGCCCTCTGCTCCAGGCTGGTACTCAGCAAGATACACAAAACTTCTCTGGCAGCTCTCAGTCTGTCCCATCTGTATACAATGCATTAAACTCCTCATGAGGTGTAAGGTCAGGAAGGGATTTTCTTTGTGTGAAGGCAATCGCTGGACTAGGTTCTTACCCTCCTTCACAGTAGGGTGTGTGCTTTGTACTGTTGGATCATCTGCTTATTTCCATGTAGAAAAGCTCTGCTATTTCACAAATCAAAGACACTGGCACTGCACACACTCAGTGTGTCCAAGGAGTACTTTAACTGGTGGGGTTGAGTTTTTGGCACGAGGTGCAGGTGTACCATGAGCCCTCCCCAGAAAACATCACGTACACTCTCTCCCTCTCCTCTCTACCTTGCACCAAAGCCCCCCCCCACCACACACAGCCTCAAGAGCTGCTTGCCAAAAAAACCCTTGACTCCCAGAACTCCCATGAGATGCCAAGATGCAGCCAGGATTGGTGCAGATCATAGAATCATAGACTAGCTTGATTTGGAAGAAACCCTAAAGACCATCCAATTCCAACCACTCTGCCATGGACAGAGACACCTTGTTGCTCAAAGACCAGGTTGCTCAAAGCCCCATCCAACCAGGCCTTGAACTCTTTCAGGGATGAGAAATCCACGGCCTCTCTGGGCAACTTGCAGCAGTGCCTTACCACTCTCACAGCCATGAATTTCTCCCTAACATCTAATCTACACCTCTCCTCTTTCACTTTGAAGCCATCACCCTTAGTCTTATCACTTCCCAGAGACAGCATGAGGGAAGTTGGAGATGAGATGCACAAAGAGATGAGCCACCTCCTCCCACGGTACCGTGTGCTGCCTTCACTCATCAGCTGATGAAGGCTTTCCCTCTGCTGCCAAAGAGCAGGAGTTTTAGGGTAGGATAAGTGAGGTGAGCAAGCTGTGAAACCCAAGTGGCACTGAGATACATTGCTTTCTACCAATTATGAGCATGACAATAGGTAAAGAAGCCATAGCAACAAAAACTTGACCTGCTTTACTCCAGAGACTTAGCTGAAGCCTATTCTAGCTTTAATGTAGTCTCTTAACACCTACTGCTATTCATGGTTTCTGCATAATAAGGGGGATTACAGATCTATTACGGATCTGTCACCTCCTAAAGAATATGCCATTAATCACGATCATTTATTTGCAAATTGGTTTATAATTTTGTAAATCTTTTGCAAATTACTTTAAATAGCAGAGTGGGGGAAAAGGGACTTTCAAAGCAGACTACCATGCTATTTCCTTCCTTGGCTAATGACCCATTTTGAACCAAATCACTTACTGTGCATGTATGCATGTGTATACAGGTATTTAGGTATGGGAACAAGCTGGGTGAGCACAACTGGACAGTAATGAGCAGAGAACACATAGGAGGATGTATCTGTCTCTGCATAGATATGCCAGACAGTCCATGTAGGCAAAGGTGCGTTTTTACAGGCTGCTTTTCACCCGGGCAGACTTGAGAGATGAAAACAAACCAAATACTTGCATAGATGCCTGGGACACACTGCAGTGTACATACCCAAATGAAAAAAAAAGTTTGGCCTTTCACCAAACTAGTATGCACGAGATTTGGAGGTTGGGCCCAAGATTCATGCCCTCCTCACCTCAGTTGTGCAAAACCTTGGTGTTACACCTCGCTTCAGAACCAGCAGCTAATTTGCTCCAACCAGCTGACAGCCAAAAGCCCCTCCGGCCACTCAGAGAGCCCTGCAAGAACAGATACAAACTCTTCCCGCATCCCACAGCACAGTCCAGGGTTGGGGCAGCATGAATAAATCTTTTACACCTCCACATACCCTATCTCATCCCAAACTCTCCTGAGGCGCTGCCCTTCTTTCTGGCTTTCCCTTAAACTCATCCCAAAATCCCCTTCCCTACTGGAGACTCCCCTCCACTCTCCTCAGCTCCAGCCTTTTGCATCCATCTCTGCTCCCCGCCCCCATGGATTAAGCTGACTTTGCCAGGATTACAGCTGCCAATCAAGTTCAAGTGCATTTTTAATAGTTTAATTTGTGGCACAAGGTTTCAAATAAAATCATCAAGTGCAGTCGATTAAACTCATTAAGTCCTTACGGACTCGTCTGTGTACTGTGCTGTTATCAGATTCAGAGACATGAGAATTAATTAGGCCGCTGTTATCCTTTGTCTGGATTAGTGTGCCAGGCCCAGCGGCCGGGTGCTTTCCTGTGAAAGCACGAGGTCCATAATCTCCTTACGAGCACAACCAGGGAGACAGCGGTCTAAGAGATTTTTTCCACATTCCTCAAAGATCAAACAACAAGAAACATGTTGTTCTTTGATTTGCTTTTTCCTCTCCCTGGCTTGCTTTCTTTCTTTCTCTCTTTTTTTCCCCCTCCCTAAGTGCACAGCACAGCTCATGACTAAAGGCAGTTCAGTGGGAAGAGGGCAGGTGAGTAGCAATGGGTTGCTGGTAGCAGGGCTGGAAACACATCACACTAACCTGCCCTTCTTCTAGAGTACATCAGGGATGTCCTGAAAGGCTTCTGCTTGAAAGGGATTTACCTTCAGCCTTCCCTCGCATGTCCAACAACCCTTACTCATGTCTCCTGGGGCTGTTTTCCTACTGCTGCATCCCTTGAGTAACTGCCCACATTTGGGTAGACAGACCAAGAGTACCCAAAGAGACTAAGGGTACCCACTCCACCCCTACACATCCAGAGCAATGTTCCCTCCCAGCTGATGCACAATGCAAATCACCAGGGCACCCTAAATGCTGTCATTTCTACAGTGAGTGTCATACCTCCAGTATGTGCTTTACCTGCCTCTGAGAACCATGACTCCTCCACTATTGCAGATGGTGGTCTGCTTGGAGAGACAGATCTGCATGTGGGAAGGACACTCTAAGCCATTGGCTGCCAGGTCGGTATAGATCTAAAGAGGAGGATGTACAGAAATGAGTACCCATGTACTCAAGTCTGTACTGGAAGATATGGTGGGCAGATGGGCCAAGATGAAGATAAACAGTATAAATATAGATGCCCTGCACCTGACTGTACTTCTACTTGTAGCATTCTGGCCCCTACCATGGAACAGCATCCCACTACACAAATTAAAAGACTAAACAAGATTTCCTATATAACTTTGCCACCCACTCTGCTCTACAGAGCAGAAATACACGTTCCATTTTCACCATCTCAACTGGGCTTTTTACAAGCAACAACTCACACTCATAACACCAACATGGGAAACTAGTGCCTGTATCGTGCAACTGCCTGTGCCATGCATCCCAGAAAAGAGCCCCAATACAGGGAGCTGAACAACTGGACCTCTGCAGCTCAGAGGAGGCTTATGAATTCTCTTACCACTCCAGCAACATCCACCCACAGAACTGGGAAATTGAAGTTGAGAGAGAGAGATCCCAGAAAAGAATTAAAGTACCACAGGCAGATAAATACCCCTAACTTTCTAACGCCATAAAGAACTTCATTAAGATCAGGGATCTGAAAATCTCTCCCCTCACAGCAATGCTGCATCTCATTTATCAAAGTCGGCTATTACACAAGAGGGCAGGAGGTGGGAGATTCACAGCAAGTGATGACAAGCGGGTGCCCATGTGCGATGGCCAAGGGTTGCTGCCTCAGCCAGACCTTTGAGAGTGAAGCTGTTTGGTCTTCAACAAAGCAGTCATTTCCCAGAGCAACATGTGTGCAGAAGGGCCTTAAAAAGGCATATTGCCAAAGAGAAGTTTACCCAAGATGCTTTTCTGGTGCACACAAATCCTTTCCAATGGGTCAGATGCCGGCAAACATGCTGCAACAAATTTATGAGAACATAATCATGCTATAAAGAGATGAACTTAAGGGACAAAGAAAAGTAATCCATATTAAGGCTGGCAAGGGCTTTGTGCCTGCTAACAGTCCTGCTGAATTGCATTTAAGGGGAGCTGAACTACAGCAATTTCTAAACTAAATCACTTGGGCCTGCCAGTACTTTCACGAGTTTATTACAGAAATTTACTCACAAGGGTCAGTGACCCCTCAGTCAATGACTCCCCCAGGTGACTTCCTGAGCCACGTTAAGCTACAAACATTTGCTCTCATTCCCTCTGATGTTCTCTTTCTCTCCTCCTCCTCCTCTTCCACTGCCCATTTCATTTGCCTCCACTGAATCCCTTCTTTTTTTCTCTCTATTGTCAAATCAAGGGAGTAGGGTACAATGTGACAAGACAGTGTTGGCAGAACAGTAAGGGATGTAGAAGTGAAAGAGAAACAGAGAGGCAAAAGGGCTGGGAAGGGATGCCGAGAAGCCTGGAAGTGATGGAGAGGAAAGAGAGATGTGAGGAGCTGCAAGGACAGCAGTAGGCAGATATGCTTTTGAGAAAGATAAGGATTTTCATACCTGCTTCCCTGTACAGATAATATAAAGATGAGGATGAGGGTGAGAGCAAAGATGCAGCCCCTAAGATGCAGAAGGTCTCCAGAATCATTTTAGCTACTAAGGTGCAGAGAAAACGGTGGGACCTGTGGAGTTTAAGTGGGGGAAGAGGCATTAAGATTTGGTACAGAGGAGTAGGACTAAGGGGCAAAGCAGTGATATGGACAAGAGGGACAAAGTACAAGGTATGGTGACACTGCATGATATAAAAATAAGGGCTGTCTTTTTTCATGGAGAGGAGTAGACTTCCTTCAAAGGTGCGCATCCAAGAGTGTCAGGTGAATTCTGCTCCCCTTTCCTAAAAGAGAATGTAGATAACCCTGCACTTTCTGAGCCCAGAACATCGGCGCTTAGATAAGATGAATCCTGGAGAAATCTTGTCTCACTGCAGTCAAACAGATGCACTGTCAGAGCACTTCTCTGCAACTGGGCAAGTTCTCCAGGCCTGGCATAGATATAACCTTCATCACTTCCCCATCAGAAAAGTAAGCAAAAGAAATTCTTCAGGAAATAGTTAACACATATCCTGGAATATCAACTGCCACAGTTTAAAGGTGACCCAGTCCATAACAAGATTGCTGCTGCCTCAGCCCCTCCAACCTCCTCCTGCTTCTGCCCAGACACCTCTCTGAAGCAACCTTCAACATTTCTTGTGGTCAACACAGTTCTTTACAAATTATTAATCACAAGTGCAGGCATACAGAGCAGGCAGGCGTCCTTTATCCTTCCCGGCTCCAAAAGATTCTCCTTGCAGTGTCTCCTTCTCACTCATTTTTTTCTTTCTTCTCCCCTCATACACACATAAGAAATTTATAAATGTCTCTTTTAAGGATGTGTCTGCTGCCTTGCCGCACACCCTTATAAATCAGATAAATATCTCAAGGATCCTTATCCTGAGAAAATTGAGATAATTGTGCTAAATTGAAGGGCCTCATTTTTTTTCTCACCCCCTCCCATCCTTCTTCTCTTTCCAGCTGGAGTCTCTTGTAGTAACAGGTGTGCTGACTGCTAATTCCTGCACAGGAATTACCCCCTGCCTCTGAAGGGATGGCCCTCAATAGCCGGCTCCAGGCTAGCTCCTTATGTGAGTTTTAACCAAGATACCACATCAGTCAGGAGCCTTTTCTTAGCTCAATCCAGGTCCCTCTTGGAGTACTTCACCCTTGCTGGTGCACTCCTCACACTCACCTGCTCAGGAGGCACCTGCTGCAGTGTGAACAGTAGGTTTTGTCTGTAAGGGGTAAAGCAGGGTGAGCTCCAACGCTCCTCTTCTGCCATGGACCAGAAATGTAGCTGGACAAAGGGAAAACGGGGACAAAAAAATAAAAAGGAGGGGTGGAGATGAATAGGATTCAGGTGAAAGAAGATGAAGCATTAAGAAACAGCAGGAAAACTAACACAGTAGTCAAGTCAAGAAGGCCTTCAGTGATTTAATCCAAGCTGTCCTGCTCCAAGCAGGTCTTGAGGTCTTTTTCAACCCATGCCTTTTGGCCACATGGCAGAACAGAGGAACACTAATGCTTTATGGGAGGAGGCATGGACTTGAAAACTAGTCACCATTTCTCAGTGGAATCACCATGTGCTTCATCCCCACCTACAGAAGTGAGAACACCTCCCACCAGCAACACCAGTTACACTGAGATGTTATTCTTTCCTTCCACCATAGTGTCAAAACCACCAGGAGAGCAGGGGACAAGGCAGCAGGTGAGGAGCTCAAGGGAGAAGCTGTGATGCTGCTGGTTTTCTCCCAGGTGAAGAAAACTCTATGAATGAGAAGCCTATCAACAGTGTTTTACTTTTGGTGCTCTACAGCCAAACACACAAGCAAATTGGGACTGTCATAGGGACTGAAGGTGAGTGATGGTGTAATCCAAAGAGGATGATTACTTCTCTAAGAAATTTCCAAGCAGCACCTGAGGTCTCCAGAGTTGCCAGCAAAAAGGATTTTAGGCGACTTTGCATAAGACAGGGAGACATACACAGAAGGTGCTCAGAGAGCAGAGATGACTGAACTCAGAAAAGTCAGGAGGTGACAAGCAGCGGATGGTGACATGATGATGCTCAGTATGGTCCTCGTAACCACAGATCTCCTCCAAGTGCAGATTAGACCTTTGAGCCCAGCCAGCTCATCTAATGCATGTATTGGCTGGGAGAAAGGGAGTAGACTGGCTCAAAACCTCATGAGATAATCGCTGAGCTTCAGCAAGTGGTCTCAATGCTGCAGGTGGGATGAAAGAGAGGAGGACAACAGCTGTTTCTACTTCACTCGGGCCTTCCATGCCAGGCCACCCTTCCTTCGTATCCAGCAGAGCCACAGCTCTCTGTAAACTCATCAGAGACCATTCTGCTGAAAATGCTCTCAAGTACACCAATAATAACCCAAGAGCCCAGGCAGGGCTGAAACAAGACAAGCACAGTGGCTGAACAAAGTGGTTCAGAGCTGTAACTCTAGTCAGAGCTTTGCCAGCACATCTCTAGGGGAAATAGTTTTAAATTGAAGGAGAGTCAATTTAGATTTGATATTATGGAGAAGTTTTTTACAAGGGTTGTAAAACACTGGCACAAGTTGCTGGGAGAGGTGGTAGGTGCCCCATACCCCAGAAACATTCAAGGTCAGGTTGGACAGGGCTCTGACTAATGTGCTCTAGTTGAAGATGTCCTTACTCATTGCAGGGTGTTGGACTAGATAGCATTTAAAGGTCCCTTCCAGCCCAAATTATTCTATGACCTTGCTTGGTTCTTCATGGCTCCCCTTGACTCTTGCCCTGGCTCTGCTGACTGCAGCTTTCAGTGCTTATGGGACAAGATGACCTCTGCCCAGCCTTCAAGCTGAAGAGTTGCTCCTGGCATCAGTAGGCACCACACAACAGCTTCATTCCTCTCAGGAAGAATAGGCTTGATGGTGTTTTGACTCCTTTCTGAGAGACTCCCACATGGCACTTTACAATCCAACTTTGCTCTTAAATACACATCCTGGGCTGCATCCCAGAGATGTGTGTCAGGCACGAAGTGCTGTCAGTCAACCCCAGTCACAACACATCAGGGCTTAGGAGAAGTCTGACTGATCAGGGTGAGGGAGGAGGGAGCATGAGAACAAGAAAAGGCTGAGCAGGAAAAAAAAAAGCAAAACACAAAAAACAAGAGGAGAAAGACAAATCAAGTGGGAAAATGGCAGGAACTATTCCATACAGCAAAGGATGTTTTTCATCTGTGATACAGCAGCAGTGTCAGGCACTGAAAAGGACAATGTTCAGACAGAGAGACGCAGGGAGGAGGGCAGAGGAAGCTCCTGGGAGGGCTCCTGGGCTGAAGTCCGGCATCTCTCATCCACGTGGCTTTGGGCAGCAGGGACTCAAACACACTGCCACATCAGCAGCATGGCAATTAATGTACAGTGGGATATAGGGACAAAGAGACCAGATAAAGTGCGTGTCTGGCTAAATGCCACTTCACAGCTGGCTCTGATATCAGCAGCTTCAGCCAAGAATGACCAAATGGCTATGGCACTGTGACTGCCTCTCCTGTGCAATGGAGGAGTTCACGGGGCACAGAGAAGGGTCACTGCACGAATTACTTGGGGCAGTTCTCATGCCACCACTCCAATGTTTTCCTGCATAGGAAGGTACCTGCAATCTTGCCAAGAAAGGCAAAGCTGGGCAAAATAAGAACAACTGAGGAATCAATTAAAGCTGTGATCATTTGAAGACAAAGGTGAATAAATTTAGGCAAGGATTCAGAAGAATGCCAATGAAAGGGCACTGCAGTGGAGAGGGAGGAGGTCCTTCTCATTCTAGGAGATGCAGGACTTGGAGAGGAGATCTGGAACACTGCATAAAAGTTGAGATTAATCACATATCCTCAAATTATGAATTTCAGTGTCTTCCACCATGCATGAAATGAGCAAATATTCATTGGGCAGAAGAGAAAGGGAGCAGGAGGGTGAGGAGTGATTCCAGAGCATAATGTATGGAAGTATTCACTGGAGTTTGAACAGGAATACACATCTTCCCCACTCCCAGGTGAGTGCCTGAGCTTCTAGGGTGAAAGTCGTGCTTTTCACTTCCTCACTGCAACCCAGGGTTTAAATAATACTTAACTACTCCTTCCAAAGTGGAAAAGTTTAAATAGCAGGACTAAGCAGACTCTTTTGCCACCTCAAAACCAGAACTCCTTGAGAATCGGGAGGGTCTCTTGTGGTGGATTCAACTTTTTTTCAAAGGGAGAAAAGGTTAGAGAGGAGAGGGCTTTAGCCACTACACTATTGTGTAAGAGTGGCTGAAGTTTCTCTGTTCCTGCAGACCCTGGTCTCTGAGCCTACCCAGAAGACACCTTGCAGATTGGACTTTGCCAGAGAGAGACATGCCCGAAGTAACCTGGTGTTCCTCAGGTGTTAGATAAGCACTGATCTGTTCAGCATGCTGAACACAGAGCAGGGTCTGGCAGAGAGCAGAAACAGAGCCTCAGGGAGGATGGGAAATATAGAAATACGGCAGTGATATTACAAGGCATCTGAGCAGGGGCTCTGAGGATCCAAACTACACCCCTAAAACTGCTTTATGTTTGGGGTACCTGTGTCAAATGGGCTTGTTTCTCCACAAACCTATGAGAGAGGACAACAGACCTGTGCTCACATACATCATGAAGCTGATACAAGGGAATGAACCACACAAGGAACCACATGCCCAGCAGCATGCAAACCCCAGTGCATCATATCAGTCTCTTGTCTACAGGGAGGCACCAATGCCTCTCTAGCTCAGACAGGGCATGAAGGGCACAACCCCTGAACTATTTCAAATTGTTCATCACTGAGAGACAGACCCCCTTGCATAAGGACTGTCTGTGCCTCTGGCTTCACAGACTGAGTTTAGTCAGCTCACAAAGTGTTGTGTTGGATTTTTCTTCTAGCTGTATGATAGACAAGGGGAATGAAATGGGTGGTGCATACTCTGACTTCACGAGACATTTGCTAATCTCTGAGGAGGAATCTTATTAGAGAAATGGAAGAGGTCATGAGGGGTAGGAATGGGAAGCTCTAAAAATTACACATCACCTAGAAAAATGACCAGAAGAAATGGGAGTCTCTGTGAAAGCTGGCTCATGGAGAAAGCCGAGTCCATCACTCCCGCTTCCTTATCTTCACCATCTTCACAGTCACTGATGTGATGAACTGACCCTGGCTGGATGCTAAGTGCCCATCAAAACTGCTCTATCACTCCCTTCTCAGATGGACTGGGGAGAGAAAATATAACAGAAGGCTCATGGGTCAGGGTAAGGACAGGGAGAGATCACTGTCCTGCTACCATCATGTCAAAAGCAGACCCAACTTGGGGAAATTAATTTAATTTATTACCGATCAAATCAGAGTAGGATAATGAAAAATGAAAACAGATCTTAAAACACCTTCCCTCCAGCCCTCCCTTTTTCCCCAAGATTAACTTTAATTCCTGAATTCTCTACCTCCTCCCTCTCTGCAATGCAGAGGAATAGGGAGGAAGGATTGTGGTCAGTTCATCACATGTTGTCTCTGCTGCTTCCTTCTCCTCAGGGGTAGACTCCCTACACTCCTATCCTGCTCAAGCATGTAATCCCTCCAATGGAGTACAGTTCTTCAGGAACAGCCTGCTCCAGTGGGGTCATCAATCCTGCCAGCAAACCTGATCCAGTGTGGACTTTTCTATCCGTAGGTCCACAGGTCCTGCCAAGCGCCTGCTCCAGCATTGGCTTCCCACAGGGTCACATCCTCCTCTGGATATCCACCTGCTCTGGCATGGTGTCCTCCAGTGGATGCAGCTGGATATCTGCTCCACCGTGGGTCTCCATGGGCTGTAGGGGCACAGCTGCCTTACCATGGTCTTTACCACAGGCTCCAGGGAAATCTCTGCTCCAATGCTTAGAGTACCTCCTCCCTCTCCTTCACTGATCTTTCTGTTTGCACACAAACCCATATAACTGGTGGTTTTCCTCTAACAAAACCCAACCTCAGCTCCTTTGCTGAGTGCTACAGCACTTTCTCATCTGTCCCATGGCAGATGGAAGATGTAGCAAAAACACAAAGAGCATGGAGAGACATCCAGACGGGGAAGCAAAAAGTGTATTGTGAGACTCAAATCCTTTAAACCTTGGCATCCACTGGTCAATCACTTACCCTCACCTTGGGAGAGAGCTCATGAGTCAGATCACTAGGCCCCATAGCTGGGTTCAGGAGCCAGTAGTCTTGCAAGTCACTTTTCTGATCCAACAAAGGAAGAACAAATGGCTACAGAATGGGGGATGTGGTGAGCCTTGCCTTTCACTGGCTCATCTGAATCATAATTAGAAAGTGCAGGAAAACATCTCTGCAAACCCAAGAGGAGATCAAGGAAGGGGAGGACCCCAGGAAACCCACCAACCCCCCAGCCTGCCCTGAACCCATAAAGGTGTCAGTCCTACAGCACATGCTTGCAAACCTGGCCCGGCTCTGGCTGGGTTAATGTGACAATCCATTTCTGACAGCGTGTCAATACCAACCAATTTAGGAGTGCATGAAAAATCGACCCGAGGTAACAGGCAATTTCTCTGCTCTGCTGGTTAGACGGAAGTAGGGACCAATGAGGCCAGCATCTCTGAGCACACTCAGCTCAGCAGCTCCTGGTCTGCCCACACGTGCTGTCATGTTAGCAGCTCTCACCAGAAAGGAGGATGAAGCAAGGCAGGAGCAGGACACCTGCTATGGGACACAAAGGAGAGCTGAGGGTGGCATTGCATTTTACCTTCCCATAAAGATTTGGTTAATTGGGAGGTATTTGAATATGTAAAGTAACAAAATGGCTGAAAAAGAGTAGACAAGCTTAAACATGCAAACGATTATAAGGCGGCAGCCTGGCCTTGGGTCCATACGACCTACCCTAGGGGCTGAACCTCACCATGTTGGAGAGGGACAAGCAGGTGGTTCAGACAACCCAAAAACCTGATGCCAAAAAGTCATCTCTTCTTTTAAGCCAGACTCAGAGCACGCCTTGATGGGATCCGAAGCACTACCCAACACCATGCTGCTGCCCTTGTACCACGTACACAAGGAGCACATTTCATGCTAGTGCACCTCCCCATGCAGGGAATAAGAGAGTCCATGGGAATTATCAGGGAGGGACAGCGGGTGCGGAGTGACAGGAAGATGAAGGCACTTGCACCACTGAAGGCTGATCAGCCCTCCTTCCCTCTCTGTCACCAGCACAGATTGCAGGGAGGGCACTCGTTTGCCTCTTGCTCACATGGTAGCCACCAGCAGCCATCCCAGAGCAGTGCCTCCACACTGTGAAAGCGCATTGGCACAAACACCGAGGCTGGCTGAGAAAAGCAGAAGGTGAGCCCAATCCAAGAAAATCTGTTTGCAAATGCAGAGCACAGCAACCTGCTGGCAGTGCTCATCCAGCATGATGGGCTGATGGACACTCCCATCACACTAAAAGCATCGCGGTCTGTCATTATAAAGGAGAAAACACAACAGACGGAGCCTACACTGCTTAGTCCAGGCTTTTGCTCCTCAAAACCCAGGATGTTGCACTCTGAAGAGTTAATTAAGATCCCTCACTCATCTAGAGAGTCCAGAATTGCTGCCTCCTCTGAAGGAGTCAGGAGAAATTACATTTTATTCCTGTTCTTCAGATTGAACAACTTCAAACCAGGCTGAACTTCCCGCCCATGCCACACACTATCCATACAGCAAGTCTGGAGGGTGCCAAACATGGAAATGCAAGAGTCAAAAAAAAGGAAGAATGGGTAGAGAGAGGAAATATAACATTGCTGTAATTCTGCCAAAATAATATACTTGGTTCAATCTACCCTTGGACACATTTTTATCCAGGACAGCATGGGATACAGCCAGGGAGGCAGGGTTTGGGTTTGGATCCTTTTTGTGTGGTTGCATTAAGTGTAAGATTCCCATTTTATTTTGATTTAATAAGCTAGTTAAAGTGTGTTAACAAAATTAAAAGTCATTATTAAAGGCAGATGTACTGGTATATGAATAGCAGAGCATCAGCTTTGACTTTAGATGATCCACAGCTCCAGCGTATGCTTCTAATAACCAGCTGTCACTTACTAGCGATGTGGTAACTCTCCTATTAAAACCTAAATGGGCATATGGACATTACATTTTAAGTTGTACTTCCCTCCCTCTCTTCTATCTTTTCCCACATGCAGCTGAGCCAACTCACAAATTTCCTGCATCATATTTTCCCTTCATTAATGGGACGCATGTTGAGATCAGAAGGGCCAAATCATGAACTGTCTTTTTGTTTTTACATCCCTTTGGAAAAATCCATATGACTTTCTGTGTGTCAAGAGGCATAACACATCCCAGATGCCTCAGCACTAATTGCGCTTTTTCTACTAGAAGCCACTAAGCTTCTGTGAGAAGCCATTCAACCACAAGCCCTGTTTGTCCAGCACTGCCATGTTCCTGAACAGCTTTGCAGTAATAGACTGGTGAGCTCAGCTCTTGGAGGAGCCACCACCAACAATGCAACATGAAGATCTCCTTTGTCACAAACTGCATGTTCAGAGGATGCCAGAAACTGGGGCACTGGGGGGGTTGCAAGAAGCAAAATCTGTTTCTGTGACAGGAGTAAGGGCGAAGGGTTGAGAGAAGAAATCAATCAAGTTTGCAAGGTTTCAGTAGGACTACAGTAGAGGTGCCACCAAACTAAAACAGTGCTTAAAATCAGGAAAACACTTCCACCTTCCATTGTTTTTCATACCTTTTGCTTTTTAGCTGAGGTCAATGCACTCAGAAATGTAGGAAGCACTGTACCTGTACCTTCTAGCACTGTAGTCTTCTGCCAAGAGCAGAGGAGACAGAGAGGTCTTACCCCCACTGCCAGGTCATCCCTGACAGCCTGAAGTTGCATCATCTTAGCAGGAGTTGCATGAATGGTCAGTTCTGCTCTGCCCTGCATAGAGGCCAACATTGGCTCATGCAGGCCAATTCCCACTGGCCCCATCCTGCCTTGATATGGATTTATATTCCTTAATAACATTTGAATAGTTAGCATGGTTGGTTGGGAGTCAAGGAGGGGAGAAGTGCCGGCAGAGGACTGTAGAGCCCTGGTGCTGCAAAGTATTAATATTTCATTAGCTCAAGTCTGTTCCTGAAGAGTAGGGAGCAAGGATACCAACAGGTCTGTTGGCTGCTTCCCCAACCTTCCAGCTCCCTGTGGTAATTTAAAACATGAAATACGGAGAATAGGAAACAGGGCCCCATGCTCCCTTCCTGGGTACTCACAATGCAGAAACATTCCTCACCTACTGGAATTTCCTTCATGTTCCTGAGAGCTGTTCTGTGAGGTACCTGAAGTGTCTAGGACACGCCTATAAATTCAGTTCAGTGCTCTTTCAAGTACATACTGTGCCAAGCTCCCTCTCCCAACAGGAGCTGGAGCAGCAGGAGGAACAGGGAGTTACCACCTCTCCTGGATGCCCTCTTTGGAGGTACCATTTCCCAACCCTACCTCTACAGGATGCCATCTGGGACCTGCCCCTGCTCAAGTGTCAACCACTTGCACCAGGCAGAAGGTGATGCCAGCAGGTCATCTGTCATTCTGGAAAGCTTTGCCTTGGTCCTTCCTCCATGGGAAGTAGATCTTTTGACTCTGTTTTTCCCCAACATCACCAGAGGGAGCCAGGGCTTGTCACACTCCATGTAATAGCATCTACGAATATGTTGCTATAAGGTCTGAAATAAACAGAAACAGACACCTCTTTGCACACCATGGAGATGGACAGCTGGATGACCTGCCCCAGGCAATGGTCACTGCTGCACTGGGAAGTGGAGGAGAGCATCAGGGCACTTGTTATCCTTTAGGCACTACTATCAGCCATAAACACAGGATATTTGTGGTCTAAACTCTCCCATCCTTATGTCTGAAGGTCCTGTACACTGTGCTATTAATCATCCACAGAAATATTAAACTGCTGGAGAGCTGACGATGTCATGTACTGTGTTCATTCACCTGAGGATCAAGTGTCTCAGCAAGAGCAGGAGCAGAGTCCAAATGCAGAGCCTTCCCCATCCCTGATCTCATTACAGCCCTGCTGCTTGCATAAACCCCTTTTCCCTCCAGGTCTGTGTTCTCACAGCACTGACCACAGCTCATAAATTAATAAGTGTGAGTATTTTTAAAATCAGGTTTGTGGTGAGCAGATGTTGAAGATGAATTGGAGGGGAGAAAACGGAGAGAAAACAAAAACAAATATATACGAACACTTCAAACACTGCAAAATGTTTAACAACATGTAAGTCCTTTGAAGCCACAAATCCCTTGGTCCCTATCCCTGGCTGGATTCATTAATACGTTTGCTGTCAGTGCCAGTGTGGAAGGCAGTGGTGCACAAGGACCAAGAACCCTCTGTTCTGCCTCCAATTATGTGCCAAGTTAAAACTCAGCGAACAAAAAAACAACCAACCTAATCCACAGTCATTCTTTAATCTTGTGCAGCTTGTTAAAAGCAAGAGGACAAGATAATCCACCCAGACTGGCAAGTTGAAGGCTGCTCATTCCCTCTCTAGAAGAAAACAGCTCATGCTTTCTCCTGAGGGTCCCAAGAGGCTGAAGAGACCAGAAGACACTGAGAATATGTCACAGAAAGGGGAAAAAATTATGGAGAAGGTTCAGAGGAAAACATGTTTCTGCACTGCTGCTGAGGCTGAACAGGAGCTGTATATGGAGCAGGAGCTGCTGGCTCCTCATTCCTGGTCATCAGAGAACTACACTGAGAGGCAGAGCCAGGGCCAGGGCTGGGGCTGTTGGAGAGCTGGGCAATTCCAGTGATGCTGCATCAGCAGCTGCAAAAAAGGCTGAGAAAGAGAAAAGAGACTGTCTCACAAGGTACACACCCAAAGAGATCCAGGCTGGATGGGTCATACAGAGGGAAAGAGCTGGGCAAGTTGGACCTTGATGTAGAGCCCTCACTCAACACTTAGGTTCACATCCCTTGCTCCCTCAGATTCCCTTAGGCAAAGGATGGAGGTATTTCAGAGGGATGAACATCCCCAGTGGGACAGAACAACAGTGCATGGCATGACCCCAGGTGCTGCAGAAGTGACAAAAGCCAGGAAGAGCAAAAAGCCTGGTGGAGCAAAGATACCAATGTCTCTGCTTCCCACAGGAAAGGTGGGAAAGAAGAGGTGGCAAGTCAGCAACACCTTCATTAATATGATGGATGAACATGTGTGGCAGGATGGAAGAAGATCATATTGGGACACCACCATCTGGACAAAAGAAATAAAAGTAGCTCCATTAGGAGAGTGCTCAAAGTCCTTCCCAGAGCAGCATGGATGAGTTTAGATGGACACTGAGATTTCTGTTATCATTATTAATAAAAGGAGAGAAACTGTGAAAAATGCCTGTTCTAGGAGACTAACTTCCAAAATAAAACCCAAAAACTACAACAGTAAAAGCTCACACAGCCTAGCTGCAACAGTTACAGACCTGAACACCAACTGTAGGTGCATCACCAACACATGAAAGTGGTTTAGCCTCGATATCGGTGAAAGATAAGAACAATGTGGAAGAGATGGAACTGGAAAATAACCTTGGACAAAGTGATTTATTTAAAACTTGTGCCTCATTTTGATTTATTCTAAACAGAACAGACAGATAAACAACAGCAGAGTGCTGCCTAAAGGTCAAAAGGGTGAACCCAGTCATGGCTATAAAAGGGAGGTTCAAATGTCTTTGAACTAAAGGCAAAACTCTCTGGGGACTGCACCCCAAACACAGGAATATATTGAAAGAGCAGCTCCTGAGCAGCTCCTATCTTGTTGGAATGAGTAGAGTAACATGGATAAAAGGAATAAAAAGAGAGCATAGAAAGGGAAATTATTAATCAGCAAAGAACAGGATTTTAGGGGCTGGAAATAGAAGGGATGAAGTGAGAAATGCCAGAAGTCAAACTGAGTTAGACACAGGGAAGGATATTAAGTATTGAAAGGTTCTCTGGTCATACAAACACAAAGGTAATAAAGACAGAACAAGCAGTGCTGTGATTCAGTCTGGGGGAAGAGAGTTCACAGAAAATCTAGGTGAGGTCCCAAAACTGAGCGAATTCTCCTCAGCAGTTCTAGACAGAGACAATAATTATAAACATATGAACTTAGCTGGGTGACTGAGATGGAAAATGTACTTACCACAGCTGAGATAGAAGTGAAGATCTAAGACATTCCTGTGATCAAGTCACAAGGCCAGGTATCTCACAGCCCAAATTCCTGGAGGAACTGTTCCATGAAATGACAGGATTGGGAGCAAGGGCTTCAATAAATCCACCAGTAAGAAGGTGAGAAACATAAAATGCAGCACCTGTAAGTAAGAAGGATGAAAAAGCAATCTGAGCAGCTGTCACCCACAGCCGTGTGCAAGGGATGAAGCAATGACTGCAGAGGGCTGTGAAACGTGGGGGATGCCACACTATCCCATTTGGGATTGTTTTTATTTTTGTCTCACTTTTCATGTTACTAATCTTCTAAATAAAGAAAAATATACCTTTTAGTCAATCATTTAATAAAGGGCCATTATGGGAAGTGATTTGTTATGATAAAGACAATGAGGCTTATCCCAGGTACTGCAGAAGAAGACTAGGATTTGGTGGAGGGACAGCTGTGGACAAGGAGGGAAGGGTACAACTAGGCTGCAGAGAGGTTGGCAGTGGAGTTACCTGCAGAGTGGACTCAGCCCTGGTCAACAATTTCCCTAATGAGTTCATCTTAATTAAACTAGCCTATAAGAAGCATGAGAAAAACAGGGAAGATAATATGGATATCACACTGGAAACACAGCTGGATGATGGTTCAATCCCTGAAGGAAACCATGTAGTTTTCAAGAATTTCTACTGCAAATGGGGAATTCATAAGTGGCAAATGACTGAAGAGGAAAAAAGTCTTGCTTGTATGAGTTGGTTACAGGCTGATTAGTGAGATAAAGCCACCAAGCAAATAAATTTAATCCTAAAGTGTATGCAGGGGTGGATTTCCAGCAGAGGAGGGAATCTCCCAATTCACGAGTTAAACTGCTTGGCTACTCTCAAGAACAGCAATACATGCAAAAAAAAGCCTGTCAGGATAACCAGGGGATAGGAAATGGTCCAAGAAGAGGGGACCCATGCATTTTTAATTTATTGGACTGAAAGAGATGTGATTTCTGTCTCCATCCCAACTGTAGTTAGTAAACATGGGAAAAAACAATGGTAATAGAAGGATGACATGGGTACTAAAAATGCATAAACTAGCTAGAAACGTATCTAAACTCAAAATTATGCCTCACCAGAGTGGGGAGGCAGCTGGGGCAAACAATGGAAAAAAAGAAGGAAATATTTTTAAGATGGTGCCTGCTAGGAGTATGAGAGGGATTTTATGAGGTGGTTCCCAGCTGGGAATTTGGCCAAGGTACTGGGGGTTAACACACCCACTACTCTGAAAAGTACCAAGGGATTTTCAGCAGACAGAAATTGCCAAGACCTTGGGTTTAAATCTCCACTGCTGAAATGCAACTATTTATTCAGTGCAGTTCCACTTGAGCAACTATGTGAAATGCTGCTCTGAGACTCTCAAAAGTCTCCCAGGGAGCAGGCAAAAAAAAAAAAAAACATATATTCTGTCTGGAGCTGATTCTCTTTCCACACTTCTCTCCCTCTCATCCTTCTTCACCACTAACAGGATTTGCATCAGAGCAGCCCAGTCCTCAGAGCCATGAAGCTCCCAGCCCCTCTCCCTGAGCTTGTCACACCGTGGAGACATCACCTTCAGACATCTGAGCATGAGGAGCAGGGTCCCAGGCAGCCAGGGGGGACTTTGGCCACACAACACACACCTCTGTGCCCCTCCTGGCAAACAGGGAAAGAGTTCAGGCATCGCAGGGTATTGTACAGTTTAGACATGTCCAAGCAATTCCAGCTAGGAGCAGACGCTTTCAGAGCTGCTCAAGACTTTCTTAATAACACAAGCTTACCTGGAATGAAAGAAAACTGAGCTATCTCCATCCTAACCCAGATAAGAAGGTACCAGCAGGCTCCATGGTTCCCAGACAGCCACGAGTTCATCTTAAAAGGCACCTTATCCTTAGGCACATGCTATGGGACCAGCCACTGCTATGGGACCAGATGACCCAACATCTGGGTATATTTTTTTTAAGCTCAATGTACAGTGTTTTCGTGCAAAAATGACCAGACCCCAGAAATAGAGACTGCTCATTCTAGGCTCCATGTTTTGGGGGAATTATTTCTTTTTTTTTATATCCTTGTCCCTTCTTTTTACTCCATATTATTTGTGCTCAATGATGCAGGTGAAAGCCTCCACATCCAAGTCTGGACATGAATCAATGAGCACTGCAAGTCCTGCCCTTCCAGCAGTGACCAGCATCCACAACACAGCACGCAAATGCCAAAGCATCATGAAAGAGCAAACCTGAGCAGATTTAATCTTCCTTGAGCTGCTCAGCTCCTTGTCGTTCATCTCTTGTTGCTCAGTTTGGCTGAGCCAAGAGGGAAGCCCATGTGCTGGGAGTAGGGCAGCAGGCAGAAGGGTGCTTTGCAGAGGGATCACAGGCCTTTTCATGCCACCAGGCAGTGAGGTGGATGGAAGCAGCAAGAGTAGCTGATACATAAAGGTATAAAAACTCCCACTACTCTGAATCCATACCTTGGCAGAAGAGCAGGCAGGTCAGTCCCCTGTACTGTGACTTCACAGTTGCCAACATGACAAGGTAGAGTTGACACTTATCTGTCCTGCTCCTTGTCCAAAGGAGTACCTTTTCACCTTCAGCTTCGTCAGGCTCTCAGGAGCCTAAATCACAACAGAGAAGGGCCAAGCAATCTGCATAGGATGCTGGGAGAGACATGGCCAGTGCTGCTACATCCCACCCCATAAGCCAGGCTTCTTTTGCACTTCCCACCGACCAGCACAAACCTGGATGCCATTGCCACACTGTACACCCCACACGCTGCCTGCCACCCCCTCCCCATCCCCAGACCTCCGTCATCCCCCCGGGAGCAGGGACAGGATGGGGCCAGGCTGCCCAGTCCACACCGGTCCCCACAGGACTCTGGCCCTCCTTGCTGCCACCGCACACACATCCCCTCCCCTTCCCCTGCCCTTCTCCGCTTGTTGCATGAAGGGCGCGTTTGACCTCAATCTGTCTGCTTGGATTAGAATCCGGAGCCGTTCCCCTCTGCCGAGCACAGAACCCCGTCAGGGCTGCGAGGCCGCATCTGCCACGGCTGGTTTTTCAAGAAGGGCTCAGCGGGGGCTGCCACCGTCACAGGGCAGAGGGGACGTGGAGGTGAGAAGGGGCAGTGCCGGCTGCACCGTGCCACAGCCACCACTCCCTGTGGCAAGGGGGCAGAGGCACCAACCCACTGAGTTCATCTTGCCCTGAGAGGTGGAGGCCAAGCAGAAAGGGTTAAGCGGTGAAGGAAGAGCAGAGATTTATTATTATAATGGAGTGGAGGTGGTTGCATGGGCTGAGCTCCAGCTGCAGGAATATGGGTCCTTTGGGTTTGCAGCAGTGTTTCTTCAGAGTACCCCAGAGACACTTACAAATAAAAGTAAATAAAGGCAAGTATATAAAATGCAGCAGGGCGCAGTCTTTGCCCCAAGGCAGGTGACTCAGCATGGCTCAAAACAGCTGCACTCTGCACCTTTTTCCCAAAATCAGAGTGATCTCACTCTCACTGCTCTCTGGGAGCTGTTACTACCCGTGACATCCCATAAAAGTGCCTGGGCAAGAGACAAGCTCCTGCAGGAAGCTGCTTTAACCTTCACTGCACCCTGTCCCATGCCACCAGCATCTTCTGCCCAGCCTGGAGTCCAGCACCACACCAAACATGAATCCAAAGGAAGGACCAGAGAGAGGTGGGAAGGTACAGAAGGACCACACATGGACAAAAAAGGGCAGAGAAATTTGCACTAGAAGCTGACTGGCCAGTCTGGGAAGAAGCAGAAGGATGACAGCTACTGTGACGCCACTCACATGCACGCAGCCCGACAAACTGGTCAGGAGGGGAGGGCAGCAAGCCCTAGAGGCTTACACTGCATTGGTTGAGAGTGACAGGCCAAGTCTGACAGCTCTCTCTGCTGTCACCATCTATTGCATTGTGTTCCCTGAAGGACAACGGGGAGCACACAATGCCCAGAGCCCTGACAAGTGGGCTACCAGACACCATAGTACAGCCAACAACTGGCCCCAGCTGCACACCTCTCTGTGTCAAGCCTTTCTCCTCTCTTTCTTTTAGAAACACCATTAGAGGTATTTCCATCTGATCAGAGGACAGGTCTGTACCCAACCTATCACAGCCATTTCTGGCTGCATCAAAGCCAGACCTTCAGGAGGAACCATCAGGTCCAGCACCACAGTACACAACGCCCTGGGACACAAAGTTTCACAGCAGGGTGAAGATTGCAGCCCACTGTACTGCACCAGTGTGTCCTGCACCACAGCAACTTGTTAACATAGTGCTGGAACCGAACAGCAACCTTGGACCGCTGACTAAGACTATAACTAATGAGTATGGGGTTCATTCCACTTACTCTGCAGACCAGGGTCAGCTGACAAATGTAGATTTAGCTTCTGAAATGTCTCAAAGCCTCAGGTCTTTGACATTTCCAGCCCAGTCCTCCCTGATGAGATGGAGAGGTACAAGTGCTGGGGAAAAAGCTCTGCTAACTCCCAGCTGTTTTGTCCATGCCCAGAACTCCCAAGATTTTGTCTCATTCAGTGACAAAGGCATGTTACAAATATGAATGCTGCGGCTAAGATGCACGTTTCTTGCAGGAGGTGTATTTCAGCACTTCTCCATTATTTTATCCTACTCTGTCCCTCTCTCAGTTTGGAGTCCCTGTCCCTCAGACACATTGCTAATAGTCCCTAAGTGGAAATCCAAGGGGAAACCCTAGCTGCAGACATGATGGGTCCAACAGGGTTAGGACAATCCACACTCCACCCACTCCCCACTCACCTCCAAGGGGAGAAGCCACCACCTGCTCTGGAGTTACAGTTCTGCAGGCAGGAAGCTCAGTGCAACCAGAGATGGACATGTGCCACCCTGAGACAGCACAGCTCAGCTGCTGCCCAGCCTGTCTGCTCTGTCCCCACAGCCACTGAAGTTCAGCCAGCAGTTGGGGTGCCTGGTGACATGATCGTGACATGACAGAAGCCCGGCTGCAGCTTTGTCCTGGGGCATCAGCAGCAAGGAGACTGGCACATCTTTCCAGCTGCCCTGATGTCTGGCTTGGCTGTGCTCTCATTCCTCTGCTCCCTCAACCCTGCCTGGCCCACAACCCACAATCCAAAATCTTGCTCTTATTTCAGTCCAGTGACACAGAAAAACAGCCGTCAGGATGGGGGGAAGGGGTCAGAAACCAGCGTGGAGAAATCCTCCGAGTCAGACACACAAACAAACCCAAATCACTGCTTCTCATGGATGTCACAATAAGTAGCACAAACTGTAGCTGCAGGAAAAAAATCCAATAGACACCAATTAAATGCATGACTTGACTGCCTCTGCCGTGGCAGCCAGCAGTGGCTTGCTGGTGGCAGCAAAGTATCCCTGGCCATTGCTGACACTGCTGAGCTGCTGCCTCTCCCAGGGGATGCCAAGGATGGTCAGTCTCACTGGTGTGACACATCTCTCTGTACCATCTTGGCTTATTGTCAAGTACACCACAAAGTCACTCATGTCCTCCCTTACAAACAAGGGACTGTCACTTTTCCATGACCCCAAATCTCCCTGGGGTACTAACAGCAAGTGAACTCAATGGAAAAAAAGTCTTGTTTAAGCCTGCCCAAAATCTGGGGTAGCACAGACGAGGGCATGTCTGCTATTGCTAAACAGGACATTACAGCCAGGGCCAGCCCAACAAAGGTCCTGCCACATCCCTTGACATGACAGAGAACAGGATTATCCCATGCCAGAAATATCTAGAGCAGCTGTTGGGTGGCAATGTGGGACAGCTAAGAGAAAACCCACGGCCCATCCGTGAGCCACAGTTTTTCCTTGCCTACCCACAGTGATGCTGCCATCTGCTTTAGACATCCCAAAAACAACTCTAGTGTGATAGCCACAACAGCACGATGCTGTGCCAGGCAGCCTGGCCACAGCATTCCCAGCAGTAGGCACTTCCAAAAACAGCCCTCCTGGTGCTGGCAATCAGGCATCAGATATTGCACTATGGCTACCCCAGGCATCTGCATCACACGGAGCAGGTGCTCTTCCTGGGAGACTCTGGGCACCACTGTTTCCCACAGCAGTGGTGGCTCCTCCCCTGCATCCTCCTGCTTGCTCCTGTTGAAGCACCCCTGGACAGGAGAATTGAGCACATCGCAACCACGCCTGCAAGAAACACACATCCCTCCTCTATTTAATCTGCAGCCACTAGAGGGTAATCCAGTCCTCCAAGTTAGACCAGCTCTGCTTTGATACACTGGGCAGCAGGTAAGTGACTGAACCTCAGCAACTAATTACCAGGTGCCTTCCAACAGCTCCTGCCTAAATTAGCATCCATGCCCCTATGGCCAGTCAGACATCCCTTCTGGCTACCCTTGAGCTGCACAGCCTGGAGAAGGCATGTGAGCCAATGCCACGTGCTGGGATGCAGTTGTGACTCTGTTTCTTCCAGTTGGCTGATGTGCTCCTCCAAGCTGATTAAGAAGAGTACAAGATAATAACACAAATAATGAAATAACATTTTTAAAACCCACCATAACCCTGAAATCTTCATTAATTATGAATTTTTCATGGCAACCGTTACTAAGAGAGTCTCCTCTGAAACTGATGTTCAAAGAACTTTACATCAAATCTTCAAACAGTTGAGAAGGTTCAAGCTACAAAGTCGAAACATCTGTTGCTTTCCATGCATTTTTCAATGGGGAGATCAGAGAGGAGGAAAAAAATGTACAAAATAATCCTGGTACTGCTTTATTATTTAAATACAATGACAGTCTATTATATACACTCTGTGCAGAGAGAGAAAGCAAAAATGAAGGCAGAGTGTTGTACAGTTCTACCTAGCGGAGCCAAAAATATAATATGCTTCCATTTGCTTTAAATTTAGCCCTTCTGGGAAGTTCTGTAACAGCCCTGGGGGATGAAATCTAAAACAGGAAAAGAAGGGCAACTTCTCCAGCAGAAAGAATGAGCTGACAGTCTCATGCCTCTTCCAAGTGCTATGCAAAGCCTGGCTGTGGTGAGAAAGTTTGGAGTCAAGGCTACAGGCTGCACCTCCCAGCTACACCTAATGCCACCTCCCTTCATTGCAGCCAGCAGCAAAAAAGCAGAAACTGTTATCCTCTGTGCCTGTGGAAAGCACCAAGCAGGCAGGACCATCTCCTAAACTGCCTTCACTGCAACACACTCTCTGCACTCAGCTTTTGACAGAAATCTGGAAACTGGTGCCTCTTCATACCTGATCAGTTCCATCTAGTGAGGTCTTCACTAGACTTGGCTGCAGCATTTTTCAAACTTTTCAGCTGAGAAAAAATAGCACAATTTTAGCCCAAACCAAACCTTTCAAGCAATAAAACAATAACCAACATTCCCAATATTTTCCAAGGCTTTGCAAAATATTTGGTGTCACTCAGGATCAATACTACTTTCAGTGTAACGTTGACTTTTTTTTTTGTTGAACAGTGAGGAAAGTTCTAACAACATCTGGATTGAAGACTTCAATTCAACACATAGCACAGCAACCTCTCACCATAGTACCCTCAGAAATGTGACCCAGAGGCTTGCAAGGTCATTTCAACTGCTTTCTCTGGAGCCTTGAGCACTGCTGTAGCATAGGACTGACACCTGAGGAGAGAGCCTTTCTTTAAAAGGGGAAACTGACTTCAGCTTTCAAACCATGTGCTATTGGGGACTGCTGCCCCTCCAGGAACTAATGCTGGAAGGAACCTAGTCAGCCACAGATAAGTTCATCTAATGCCAGGAACCAAGACCAATTAGCTAACTTCAGATGAAGAAGAGCTGGACATCAAGGACATCTGTAATATGAGGCTGGGAATGGATTCTTGACTCACTGTACCAAGTCCCTGCTGTCACAGGCACTGTAATATATTACCCCTTAATACACATAAAGCTCAAAGCTTTGGTTCAAATCCCTCAAATAGGAAGATGGAATGGGGCATGAGAGAGAAACTGAGTGGCTCCCTAAAGCCTTGTGAATGAGAGATTCATGTCTGAGCCCTTCTCTTGCCTCAGACCCACCAAAATTTTCCTCAAGGCATAGTCTCCTCCTACTGACATGGAGAAGAAGGTGAGAGTTTCCCCCACACCTCACCCCTTCCAGTAAGAAGGTGTCAAACCCCTTCAAAGAGGTTTTTTCTGGCCCTGGAATCTGCTTTCAGCCTCCATTCATTTGGAGGCAGCTGAGAAATTCAGCTGCTGCTGGCTCAGCGCAGGCAGGGATGAATTATCAAACGCTGCTCCTGAAGGCATATAAAACGTCCTAGTGGCAGCCACTCTCTGCTCCTGGCCATCCTCTTGCTTTCAGTGTAATTTGTCATTTCAATTTGGGCCCAAACAGTTCAACAGCCCTTGAGGCTTGGTTGGGTCAGAAAGATCACAACAAGAGGAAGAACATGGAATTAACATTTTCAGAGCACTCTGTCCCAGCAGCTTTCCCAGCTCCCATCTCATCCAGACCTACCTGGGCCCCCAGACAGCTTCTGCCCTGTGAATCTCATTAGGTTTTGCTGACTCCTGCCCGTGTGGCCAGTCAGCAGTGGTGACTGAAGGCTGAAGCCAGTGAAGAAATTCCCTCCTCCCCAGGCAGTGCATTTCAATTACCACAGAGTGGGCTTCCAAGTGGATTTATCAAACTGGGCCTATAAAGCAAATTGAATAATCTCATGCTTCAGACCTATAAAATTTAAGTATTATACTTGAAAGTACTTCGACAAAGTAATAAAGATGAAGAGTGAGGGAAAGGAGTGAAGAGAGCAACCAGCTCCACGTTCATGTGTTGTAATCAAAGCAAAGGTGTCCCTCCATCATGGGAGCCACCAGGGCACATCCAGCTGTGAGACTGCACAGTCTGGACAGAAAGCTGATAAACTCTAAGGTATAAGGATGTTTGTTCACCCTTTTTGCCCAAGACCATTTCTCTCACTGCTGAAACTTCAGACACCTCCAAAATCAAAACTGGGCAGGGGGAAGTTGGAGACAACTGGAATGAGACACTCTTCCAAAAACTTTGCTAGCAATCTGGTCTTCACCTCTGCTGAGCAGGATCAGTAGAAAGGGGATTAAATTGCAACAAGGAAGATTTAAGCTGGTCAGCAGGAAAAACACAGTGTGAGCATGAGGAAGCCTTGTTTTACATTGCTGTTGGAGACTCCAAACCTGCAGTTCCAGAAAAAGCAGTTAGGGGAATATCACATCACAGTTTAGGACAGGGAGAACACTGATGCATTGGGTAAGTCCAACAGGAGATCTTTCATAGTACTAAATCACTTGAAAACTGGGATGCCAGGCAACATGAAGCACAGCAACTCTTTGGCAGTTTTGGTCCACCCAGTACTGCAGACACTCCGAAGCTCCTTCTTTTTACCTTCATCTCTGACTGTAACACTAATCCACAACTAGGACAGACTCCTCCCATACAGCCTTATACTAAAAATTAAAACAGATTCCTCCCCACAGTGGTGTCCTGTCCTGTCCTTCTCTCTACATCAGTGAGGCCCCTTTATCCAAAGGGACCTCACAAATCTTGGCCACTGTAACAACATAATACTGGGATTTAGCTGTGAACACCTGCTCTCTCTAGCATAAAAAGACATCCTTACTCTGCCATAGTACTCCATTTTCATTGTTTGATATCCAGTGGCAGGAACAGCATTCCAGGTTTTGCTTTCCCAATCCCCAGTTCAGTCCCTGCCCTCCATCAGTCCCTTGCAAACCACACTAGCTCTGGAAACAAACCACCTGCAGTGAACATCCAGACAGGATCTGTAACCCCAAATAAGCAGCAAACTACAGAAAGGGCTGAACTACTTGGCTCTGCTTCCATCCTACCTCTCCAACCCTTACATGATCCAGAAACATTAATCAAAAAAATTATTCATAAGTCCTTCTGTCTCCTTCCAAACATAAACACATGGGAGACCACCTCTCCACATCATGGATTTTTAGCTGTTAAATCTGGAGTAGCATGCTCACATACCCAGACTAATAACACGTGTTGAATCAGCCCATGGCACATGCAGCCCTTCTATCCTATCAATCCCCATTTTGTCCTGAAGCCACATCCCTTGACAGAACACCAGCTGAGCACCACCCTTCTACCCAGGTGGGACACATGCCCAACCTTCCACTTCACAGCACGTGGTGTTTCCCCTGCACCCGGAGCTGGGAGATGTGCTGGAGGAGGGTGATAAAATCATCCAGCCAGCCCTTCTGAAAATTAAAAATAATTATCCAGCCTATGAATTTACTCCTGTGATTTCCCATCACAATGAAACCCCCTCTGGCCATCAGCTGGAGCTCAAGCAGACATCAGACCTTTCTTCCTTGCTTATTATTTACTCTCCAGTCACTGCCTTTCTTCTGCCCCAGTGACCCCACTGTTCACTCGTCCCTGCTCCGCCTTTAACCCCATTTTGGTTTAGGGTCTGATTAACTCCTGATGCTGAAGGTTTTCACCATCAAAAGGCTTTGTTACCATGGTAACTCCTGGGGGGGATTATTCAAACCAACGGGTCCAACTAGCACAGGGTCAGCAGGATGGAGGAACCCCCAGGGATGCTCGAGTCCCGCTCCACAGTGGTGCCTGTGCCTCCTCCCCACCACCAATTACTGCAGATGAGAGCTGAAATCCCGCTGCCCTCTTTAACTCTCTCTCTGCATTAGCACCAGCTCACGGACATTTCTTTTCCTTTTTTTTTGCACCATGTGTCACTAATTTTACTCATTTTCTGAGTTTGTCTAGAATAGTAAAAGATTTGATTAGAGTGTTCCCGGTTTTAATTGTAATTAGGACAGTCATTGTACGAGCTATAAAAGGAAATTGGGCTACCGCTGAGTGGAAGAGCCCCTGAGAGAATAGGAGCTGTGAAGGGAGAATTTCGTTCATAAAAAAGGGGAAAAAAAAACAGTTTGGGGAAGAAATGAAACTTCAGCTCAAGACAGTGTGACTGCCAAAGTGGCCCAGGCATCTGGGACCATAAGCAAAGCAGGTTTTCTGGGGATTTCAGCTGGGTCATGAGCAGCTTCCCTGCTGCAGCCTTCTGTATGGCCTTGGGTAAAGCAGCTCTGCCCTCATGCCTCAGTTTCCTGGCTAGGACTCATCTGAATGGTCTGTGAGCTAATGGCTTGTGCATTGTGATCCCTTCTGATATGGNTCCCTTCTGATATGGGAGAGGCAAGCACTGAAATAATCCGCCCTGTTCCCATGCATTACCAAGAGAAACTTTGCTGGAGGCACCACAGCTGCTGAGGAACAGCACCTGCAGCCAGGGGACAGCAAGATGCCATCCAGGTCCCAAGGATGGACACTGGACATTTCTGCTTTTTTCCAGCAGAGGGAGGGGAAGGCCAATTGAAGCCCATTGAAATGGTGTTACTGCTGGGAAGAAAAACTGGAAACAGCACGTGCAGCATCAGACCAGTCACCACCTGAAAAGACCCCAGAGAAGTGCGAGTCCCCCAGACAAAGATAGCACCCCAGGGTTTGCCAGCCCAAGGTGACTTTGTTAGCCAGAAACATGGTGGTGAACCACCAAATCATCAGGGATCAGAGGGGCAGGCAAGATGCCTGCAGCAGTGTTGCTCCACTGACTTTACTGTATAGCAAAATTTTTCTTGACAGTCATGGTCAAGATTCCTAGTGGTCATAATCTCCAGGCTGGTCACTGTGCCCCACCACAAGCCCCTCCAAAGGGGGACCCTCTGCCTAGAGGCAGCTGGCAGTGCCCAGAACCATGTCACCTGCCCACCACCCCAAGGTTCTGCAGGGGGGCAGCTTGCATCGCCTGAGCTGTCAATCTGGTGCATAAAATTCAAGATGAATCAATTTTCCCCCTTCGCCCTGCTCTAATTCCACCAGGGGAGACGGTCTTTTTCCTGAAGCAATAATTTGCCTCAGTTAAAAAAAAAACACACAGTGGAGTTCTGACTGCTCATGGCACATTAATGTGTATCAGCTGTCGCCTGCCACCTCCTAATGATCCCACCTCCGATCCGAGCCCAAAACTGTGGGCTTTTTACCACTACATTTAAAGCGAAGAACAAACATAAACCAGTCGCCTCCCAGCGTGGCTGCGATTTTCATTAGTCCAGGCAGGGAGAGGAAGGGGGTGTTGCTGTGCTCAGCCCTTACTGCCTTCAAAATTTATGGATTTTCTTTTTATTTTTTTCCTCTTCCCAGCAGCTCAGAAGAAACTTAATCATCACCTCTGAGGAAGAAGAAACCCCCCGTCGTATCCTTCAATTCACAGGGCCATGTGATGCTGCTCTGGCCTTTCCTATACGACGTCTGAACAGAGCACATGGCCTGGCACTGGCAGGCTATGTTAGTACTCTAGCTGGGTTTTAATTTATATTATAATATATTATATTATATTATAGGACATTACATTATATTACATTGCAATACATTATTATACTGAGTTTTTCATTGATGTATTTCGATAATAGATTATAGAGTACATATTATATTTTTATATGTATATAAAAAATACATATATACACACATCTCATGTGTGAAAACCAAAGCCTCTCTTCCATGCAAGGTGGCTGCTTTAGGGACCCCTGTCCCCCCTGAAGATGTAGCAGGTCCATTTCCTGCAGGATTATGGAGCTCAAGGGGCAGTGAGGTACCTGGGACAACCCAATTAGCCCATCTGCTCTTTTTATTTGTGGGTCCCTGGGCCATGGGCTGGCAGCATCACCAGCAGGACCAGAGCTGCACACGTTGATGCTGCAGGAAGTGAAAGGAAGGAGCAGGTTGACCAGTGCCAGAGCTTGTGGCTAGAGAGCAAAGGAGATGTTCCCGCCAACATTTTGGCTAAGCCTGAAGAAGAGGATGAGTCTAAATCAGTTTTAGTGACTCAGCCTCTGGGGCTCTGAGGACACAGGCAGTGACACCAGGAGAAATACACAGCGGGAGACATTGGTGACAAGTCAAAAAGGTGTTAAACCCCCAAACCTTCATGTCTTACTGGAACAAAGCTCACCAAGGGCAGGAGATGACTGATACTCACACCACCAGCACATGACTGTCCGTGACTGTGTGCCTGGGGACAGGAGCATGACATGTCCCTGTGCTGCAGACCATGGGTCTCCATGTCCTTCACCTACCATACCCCAAGGTGACACATGGCACTGAGCACACAGTTCTGCAGGAACAGCACTACCATCTGCATGTCCTGGCCCTCACTGCACGTATAAGAGAAACAAAGGATTGTGCAGAGAGATCCAAAGGCAGGAGAGCATCTCCCAGGGCAGGAAGACAAAGTGGTGCACAGGTGAGGTACAAAACCATGGCTATGGTGCAGGGAGAGAGGTTTTTGTACAAAGAGCCCAGGACAAGACCTTCAGACCCCAAAGGAGTACTCTGGAATGTGCCACCCACCTGAAGCCCGAGATCAAATGAGATGATAGCAAGGAGGCTACCAAGACCCCCAGGTCAGCCAGGGAGGCCACAGGGAGAGGGCTGCCTCTACCACCAAGCCACAGCCAGCTCCAGACATGCAGTGACTTCTGCAGATTTGCTGGATTACCGTCGTCTCAGGCGGCAGTGGTGTATGTTATTGCTGGAAGGTTCACATTTTATCATTTAATCAAATAAAGTGCATTTGTGGATTACACAATCATTTCCAGGCCTCAATAATCTTTTTCTGCTTAGCTCTGCACTAGGATTGAGGAGGCAAACAAAGACATTTGTAGCTGTTGTTGAAGGCCCTGGCTTCCTGCCAGGAGCTCTTACTTCTTGGGAAAACTGGTGCAATTTGTACTGAAGAACATCCTGGCAATGGTGAAATACTAGATATTTATTTATGTGGTCAACCAGGAGGTTTTCAAGTTTTGTTCCCTGCTAAAATAATAGAACAAATATTAAGATAAAAATCCTGCCTGAAAAGGGCTCAGAGTAAAGCACTAAAGTCCAGCAAAAGGGTTTATGCAGATGAAAGCATGTCCCAGATGGGAACCCTTTTTTTCTCTCTCCCTTAACATGGCACACAGATGCCCTCCAGCAAGAAATTTCAACTCCAAGCAGAAGATCCATGTCTGTTGTCCCAAGGGAAGGAAGGGAACTCCAATGACCCCCTGAGGAAGAGAGTGATTGAGATTGGCTCTGCTTCTTGCACAAGGTAGGAGCTGCTGCAAGCCAGAGTGTGGAGTCCCTTCCAACACATCCAACAAGGATGTGCCACCACTGAAACCCACCTTGACTCTCTGGGGAGAAACCCTCAACCCCATGGCTTGAAAAAACCCCCAAAGCAATGAAAGCCTGACTATATGTTGAACTAGAAACTTCTTTAAATACCAGCCACAGTGCTTACCTGGCTGATGGTCAGCTGTCACCCACTCCCACATAGCCATGAGGATGATGTTTGCAGTCACAAAATTGAGGATGAGGGTCTTTTTTCCAATGCCCTCAGTTAAATCCTCCCAGAAACCAAAAATTCAGTTCAAGTGTGATTTCCTTAAACATTTGAAAGGCTGGTAAAAGAAAACTTCATATTTTTTAAGATAGAAAAACAAGATCAAACCAATCTTTGTTTTAATGACACTATGTCTAAAATAGTAGATGTTTAATATTTGCTGATGATGTTCTCACCAGAGAGTAGGAAAACTGCAAGAGAAACCAGGAAAAATATTCTGTTTATACATACACTAAACACAAAGAAAAGATGTATTTAGTATCAATAAGACAACCACTCCTGCCAGCCCAATCCCTCAGGAGATTGGCCCCTGGGCACAAAGAGGATAATGAAAGAAGAAAAAACAAAAAAAGCAGCTAAATTTGTGCAGTTTTGGTCTGCGTGCTGGCAGAGCCCTGACCTGGACCCCACACCCTGGGGATGCACTCCCAACCCCACCTCCTCCTGTCTAGGAATGCCCCCACACAGTGGCCACACAGCATCGCTCGGGTAGGTCACCCCCGTGAGGACGGTGCTGTGGTGACTGGCTGCTGGCCTGGGCCTCCTCTCCCATGGCTTTGCTTTGGGGCCCTGCACAGCCTAGAATGCAGTTTAGAGGTACCCAGAGTCACAGGGTGACAGCTTTAAAGACAAAGATTGCGCGCTACAAAAGATGAGGAGCTGGAAAAGAAGATGCCCTGCAGCATGCAGAGCCCACAGGGACACAACTGCAGCATCACCTCCTCACCAGGTATTTCTTCCCAACCACTTGTGCTGTCACCCGAGGCTGAAGTGAAGCTGTTCCATCCCCAATCGGCTCCTGTGGACACCAGCAAGTGGCAGAACGGTCAGGCCAGCACTTACCTCTTGCAGCATAGTGGTTTCAGCTCTTCTGTGTCTGATCAGCAGGTCTGAGCACTTTGAAAGGCCATCAGTGAAATTAAATGGTTTAAAACAATTCAGCATAAGCCACCCAGGAAAGGGGCTGATGGAGAAGACCAATCCAATCCCACATATATCAACCACCAAAATCTCCCTGTGGGCATCAGAAGCAGCCCCCATAGCTGCTTTTGGGGCTGTAAACACCCACAGCTTGAGGTGCCCACACCCACACAGGCACCCTGCAGTCCAAAGTGATGCTGGCTCATCCTGATTCCATTTTGCATCATGCTTCCCTGGCACAGCCACAGATCTGTCCACTGCTCCCAGGAACCCAAAGCTGCTTGCTCCTCCCACCCACATTACCCCCAAAAACACAGGCAAAACACCAGCTTTAGCAAAAATGTTTAATCTCTCCTTGATGCGTGTGTTTATTTACAAGTACTAAATCTGAAGAACATTAAAATAGGAAATAGCAGGATATTTACACGATCAAAGGGCGCTTGACCAGCCATGCTGGCCTGTTGCTTCAAGTCTGAAACAATCACAGAAAGGGAATCAGGACTCCGGAGTTTGATTTTTCTTTTTCCCCATTTAATTTTTTAAAACTACTAGAATTCTCTGCCTCTTGCCGGGTCCGCCTTAGGTTTCCCCCTGCTTTCTTAAAGGACAGCTTGTTGTGCGCTTTGGTCAGGAGAGAGTGAGCCCAGGGGAGTCCTGCCACTCGTCCCCCTGCTCCCTTATCCCCAGGCTGGGGCCAGCCCTGGGGGTGACACAGGGCTCCTGATGAGGGGGGACACTTCCAGGCTGGACTGCACTTTTTTTAACCCCAAACTGAAGAGAAAAGGCAATGTGAGCAGGGAGGGACCCCCTTGCCGCAGCAGTGGGGGATCAGCCTGCAGGGTCCAGCTGCCTCTGACAGTGGTGGGCAGGAGCAGGAGTGCCTGGAAATGCAGGCTCAGGGCAGGGGATGCTTCTTTGTCTCTCACCCCATTTTGGGGCAAGGGTGAGACCACCAGTAAGAGGAGTCCTGTGAATGCTTCCCAGCTTCTCCCCACCTTTCCCTCTTCTGAGGCAAGGTTTGATGGAGTCTGCCAGCCCAGCTCTGCCCCCCACCAGGCTGGGGTGAGGGAGGATGGGCAGGCTGCCTGGCACAATTAAGGAAGCTGGGTAACACACGAAAGGCAAAGGTAGCACCAAGAAGTGCCAGAGGCTGTGGGCAGCATTGCAATGCCCACCTTGCTGACCATCACCATCCCATTAGAGGCAGCAAGTGGACCCTGTAGGGGTGGGGAGGTGCTGGGGGATCCTTGGTGGAGCAAACCACAGACATCCCAAAGCTCTCCAAGAGAAAGCCAGTGGAAATCCATCCCTGGGACCACACTACAGGCACTCAGCATTGCCACAGGGCTGGAAGAGCCAGGTCAGAGAACAAGGGCAGCCCAGAAAGCATAGCCATACCATGGCACTGCCAGCCTGCCCAGCATGACCTCTCCAGAAGCCACTCTGCTGCCCAAATCTTACTCAGACACATCACAGTCAAGAAACTCACCTGTCCCTCTAGCCCGGCCACGGGAGCACCCACAACATTGCTGTTGGAAAAGGAATAGGTTAATAGCCCCTCTGTAATTAACAGTGCTTCCAGCCCTCTTTGTCAAAAAGGAAATTTTCAGGAAGATGCTCTTACAAACACATCTCCATCCCTACAACCAGCAAAGGGGAGGATCACACCATTCCCTCTCAACCACCACAAAAAACAATGTGCTCGGCTCCCTCACCAGCAACTGAAGCTCCCCAAGATGCTTTTACCACTGCAACAGGCAGGACCCCCATCAGTCCTGGATAGACACCTCAGAGCAACCACTCCCCTTCCACCAGATCCCAACGGCCATTGGCACACACCTGCCACCCTCCAGGTGATTTCCAGGACCTCCAGCAAAGCCGCCCAGCCGGCAACTCCACAAGCAAGAAGTTTTGGCTCAACCTTGCACCAAAGGGAGCCACAAGCAACCCTCTGCCCCATCACAGCAGTGAATTCTACAAAGACCCCTCAAGGGGCCTCGGGAGGGTTCTGTCCCACCAGAGCACCCAGGGAGATGCTGGCAGCCAGCAGTGGCCCCAGCACAGGGCACTTGGGCACACAGCTGTCCTTTAAGGCTCTCCAAGTACCACATGAGATGTGAACCTCTGAAGTCTTTCCTTTTTGCTGTTTCTTTTTTTCTTTTGGACGAGAAAGTGACAAATTAATTTCAAACAAAAAAAAAATAGATAACAGGTCTAAACAAACCTCTAATATTCAACACTTGCAGTTTTTTTGTTTTATGGGTTTTTTTTCTTCTGTTTCTTAAAAAGATCAACTCAGACTAAAATCTAGCACAGTCATGCAACAGCCCACAGCTCTCAGAAATCCAGCGACAGCTCAGGGTTCGTAGGTTTGGGAAACAATTATTAATTCTTCTTCAAACATAGTTTTGCTGTTGTGGTTGGGGTTTTTTGTCATTGTTTATTTCTTTTTTTTTTTTAATCAGCATCTTCTCTCCTTTCCCTCCTTATTAAAACAAAACAAAACCAAACAAAATTACAACATAATGTGAGATGTGCAGGCTTCAAACGATTGTTCTGCATGGTGAGAAAGGCTTGGAAGTTCCTTCCAGACCATTTGGTATCCTTTTTTTATTTTTTTTTCGCAGTTGTTGTTTCTTTTGTTTTAACTGGCTGTGTAAATTCATCTTGTATTTATATTGGTTCGATTCTCCTTTAGTTAACTATACAGCACCCCACTGGGGCATGAGAATTAGATTGTAACCACATATATATATATACACACTTTTATTATTTTTTTTTTAATTAAAAACTTCATTATTTCTCCCTCTCCCCCCCTTAACTTGCAATTTAAGGGAACGGACAGAAATCAGCTGGGCTTCTTTCCACTTGGATTGTGACAACCACATGCTCCTGGCAGAGTGGCCCCCTGTGCCATGGCCTGGGCAACAGGAGCTCTTCAGTACAGAAAAGGAAAGGGGTTTGCTCTTTTTTTTTTGGAAGTTTTTGGTCACCTGCTGCCATTTGGGGCAGCATTCAGCACCTTTTCATCTCTGGAAAGCACAAACCCCCGAGGAACTGACATTTCAAAGGGGGCAGCTGAGGGACAGACCTTGGGTCTCCAGTGAAGCTCTGTCAGGGCAGAGGCAGCAGAGGGGAGATGGGGTGACAGCAAGGACAGAAAGAAGGAGAAAGAAGGAAAAGACAGAGAAAGAAAGGTCAGTCTTGGGTGGAAGGTCCTGCACAAGTTTGGGCTTCCCAGGTGGAAGAGCAGGTGACAGCCCCATGGCAGCCAGCATCCCAGTCTCTCCATGGGCTGGTAACCCAGTGGGGTTTGCCAGGGGAGATCCCACTCAGGAGATGCAGAGGAGCTGTCTCCCCTTTCCCTAGGGATCCCTACGGATTCCCCTGCATCAGCAAAAAGAGATGATGGGTGAAAAATAAACATAAAGGGGCTTTGTTAAGGCTGCTCCAGTGCCAGGGAATCTGTCCCAAAAAGCCAGGCTGGCTCTCCTTCAACCCTCCTGACAGCCCCCAACTCCCACAACCTCCACCCTGCATCATCCCAGGACAGGCCAGGGCAGCCAGCACTGCCCAGACCACCCCATGGCCACCGAACTGGGAAAAAAAGGACAAGCTCAACAAAACACCAACCAACCCTCTGCAATCCACCAGGAAAAGAAAAACCAGCCTTGGGATCTCCCTTCCTCTCTGATTGTGACCTCCAGAACCACTCAGCAGCATTTAAATAACAGCATCTATTCAGCTAACAAAACTCCCACCTTTTTTTTCTTCAATTTTTTTTTTTTTGCACTAAACAACATTCAAATAAAACATGGCACAGGACATATTTTAGAAATATCAAAGCTCAGGGATTCCTCCCTTTCCTGCCCACCCCTACTGCCCCACACCCAAATCTCCCCAGCATCAGTCCTTTAGCTTATCTTTTAAAACCATTTTTGTTAGTTTGCAAAAAAATTTAGAATATTTTCCCCTCCCATTTTTGTTACAATTTTTTCCTTTAAATTAAAAATTTTGTCTTGTGTAAATTGTGCAAATATAGCAGTTAACACTAGTGGCAGAAGGCCAGAGAGAGAGAGAAGGGGGAAGAGACAGAAAAAGAGAGAGGAGGAGGAGAGGGGGTGGACAGCTGGGGGGAAGGAAGGGAGAGCAAGTCAAGTACAGTAAAAATAGGAGCCCACCCACCCTCCCTTTTCCAAAGTAACAACAACATCCAAACGCCATCCTAGACAGCCCCGCGGTCCCGACCCTCCTTCCCTGTGGGCTCAGGGGCCGTGCCCAGGCAAGGGATGCCCAGCAGGTCCATGGGGCA